>JAYESA010000012.1:107366070-107797632 GCA_036927795.1 Iris macrosiphon | reverse complement strand
AGGAAATTTGCCACTTGTTTTCCCTTGCGGTGATTGCAAGGACTATCTACCTCATTGTAGAGGGGAGATGTATTTTTATGCGTAAGGCACTTTTGGAATTTTTGAATTGGCACTGAAGCCTTATCAAAAATTTTGTCTGCCACGTCACAAACAGGAGACTGAATTTTATGCGCGGGGTGCGGTGTAAACTTCTGGATTGGCCTTGAGGCATTGCCAGAAGCTTCGTCTGCCACATCACAGACGGGAGACAAAGTTTTATGCGCAGGACGCGGAGTAGACTTCTAGATTGGCACTGAGGCATTACCAGAAGCTTCATCTGCCACGTCACAGACGGGAAACAAAGTTTTACGTGCAGGACGCGGAGTAGACTTCTGGATTGGCACTGATGCATTGCCAGAAGCTTCGTCTGCCACGTCACAGATGGGAGACAAAGTTTTACGCACAGGGCACGAAGTAGACTTCTGGATTGGCACTGAGGCATTGCCAGAAGCTTCGTCTGCCATGTCACAGACGGGAGACAAAGTTTTACGTGCGGGGCGCACAGGTTGAGATGCTATAACCTTGTTGGTCGGAGAGAGAGAGTCCGCAAGAATGGTAGAGGATGTCTGGAGCATCCATACTTTATGCAATTTCCTGTTGTCTTGGACAGAGAGGGAATGAGAGCTACCCCCTGCTCGAAGCATATCTTCATAAGCCGATTGGTCGAATTGGACGACCAAAGTATTCTTCGTTGATCCTATGGATACACCATCGTATTGAGCAATCGTTTTCTCGTCAGATGAGAAAGTAGTCCCCAGCAGAGTCGCCATCTTGTGTTTGATAATAAATGAAAGAAATTGAAACTAGGTTTATATGAAACCCTTTCTTTGGTTTACAAACAAGAAAAAGAGTAGTACAATTAATCCTATACGAGGATGTTAAGTACAAAATTTTGATTCTGGGGAAATATTGCTATAGGAGTCTGATCTGCGGTCGATCACTTTGTCCCTTGGACCACACGATGACGATGAAGTGTTGTAGAAGACAAAAAAGAAGCTTCAAAAACTACAGGAGGGATTGAACTCTCGTTGCCAAAACACTCTCTGGATATACTCTCTTTTCTTGAAGAATATTCGACTTTCCACCTTTTTCTTCACCCTTCGACCATTTGACCCTTCGACCGAAAGTCTCTATTTATAGAGTTCGGCTACAGTCGACGTACCAACCAAACAACGGAGAGAGCTTCACCTTTTACGCGGCGGTTATAATAACTGCTACCCACGTATGAATGATCTCTTGAATTGGCATGTGACGTGTGTCCCATTATGAGGTAATGCGTATAATCGCTCATCGAAGATCACGGCATGCAAGCCACCTAGATAACTGCCCCTCACGTAGAGATGGTTGGCATAAAAGCCAAATAACTGTTCCATTGGCGTAAAAGCCAAATAGCTGTTCTGATGGCGTAAAAGCCAAGTAGGCGTAGAAGCCGAATAGCTGTCAAGTTGGCGTAGAAGCCGAATAGTTGTCATGTTGGCGTAGAAGACAAATAGTTGTCAAGTTGGGGTAGAAGCCAAGTAGCTGTCACGTTGGCGTAAAAGCCAAATAGGCGTAGAGCTTGATGCTGCATGGATAGGTAACCAGCGTAAAGATAGCCAATTATTCCTCCTTGACTGAGGTCTTGAGCGTATTTCGGGCCAAATAGCATTATCACGCTCCTTTGCAAATATGACCTGAGTTGGCATATTTCGAGGAGATAGCGTAGGGCGTACTCCTATAGTTAAAAATAGCCCGGTTGGCGTAATATGTAAGGATGGTAATGTGGACGTTTTAGCCCTAATTATAGCCCTCTCAGTCTTCGAAAGTAGCACCAAATCTCGTGCATTAAATGCAGAGATCTGCCCCCATCTCGCGTATTAACTGCAGAGACGTGCCTCGAGTTCTGTACAAAGAACAGTTTTTGATATGGCGGTTGGTTTCGTCTCTTCATGAGCGTAAAAGCTCATCTCTGCTTATGTAAAACAGGCAGCGTATCCCTTGGATACGTAAATGATGTCTTATATCAAGGATTGTGTCACTAAATGATAGTTTGGGGCTCTGTGCAGAATCATCATAACAGCCGTCCTCTCGATCGCCGTGCAGTATTCTTTGTCAGGAGTCAGGTTCACTGCTTCAACTGACAGGTTCATTCGAGGAATACGAAGAGATCCTCATACAACTTCCCGCTGCATTAAAAGTAGATAGGTTTTACGCCGAAATGGTGATGTAGCAACATTTTTACGCCGAAGCAGTCTGGAAATACTGCATTATACGGGTTATTCCGGAGCTATGTTTTACGCTGAACTACCATTGAAGCTCTGTTGTACGCCAATGGCTCTGAAGTTATGTTTTACGCCACCCAGTGCTGGAACTCTGAAGTTATGATTCCCCAGCGTAGTTTTTATACTTCTACACTTGCTACTAATCTCTGACCGGCAAGTTGTTGGGACCTATCTGCCCTGAGTACTGCATCATAGGTGGTATAACCCATCGTAAACTGCTTAAACTCTAGATGTAACCCTTATTCAAATCCCTTAGCTCGGTCTTCCGCGGAAGCTACCATATGAGAAGCAAATCGGCTAAGTCAACAAAACTCAGCCACATACTAGTCGACTGATCTTATGTTCTAACGGAGGTTGATAAACTGCTGCTGGAGCAAGAACATGGTAGTTGTGTGAAAATACTTCTCCTGGAAACGTTCATTGAACGTCCTCTAGTCAAAGGGCTTCAAAAGCGCCATTTCTTGTGTTATCCCCCAATCTTGGGCAAGTTCTGATAGTTATAGCTTTACGATTACTACCTTTTCATCGTTTGGGGTCTTTGTTGCATCCAGGATGGCCTCAAAGTCCTGGAGCCAAGAATCTGCTGAAACTGCATCTTCCGTGCCGAAAAACATGATTGGGCGCATACAACTAACATTGGTTGCCGAGTTATGAGTATAACGCCCACTGTTCTCGAGTGCTACCCTAACTCCCTGGCAAAGAGTAGTGTTGGTATGTTCTTATCCTTGCTGAAACTGTTGGCGGAGTTGGACCACTTATTGCTGAAACTGGAGTTATTATTTCTGTTGTTATTATTGTACCAGCATCATGGCTTGGATCATCTTTAACATGGCCTACAAGATGGTGGTATTGTCTAGGCTGGCTGGATTGGTATAAATGACGGACCAGGCCGAACTGATCGTTCCGGCAAGACTGGTGGAGCTGATTGTGCTTGTCGGTCATGTATGACTTGTGGAGCCGGCTGATAAAAAGCTACTGACTCTTTCCCTTGGTTTAATATCATAATCTGGCCCTGGCCTACTGGATCTGCTAGAGTTATCGGTAGAATAGAACCCTCGAAAGGAGGAGCAGGTAGGGTGTCCCTGAAGGATAAGGACACAAGAATATCAACAAAGGATGAGAATGGAACAATCATGTCAAGCAAGCTTGAAGTCCAAGGAAAGCGATTGGTGCATGTTGCAAGTGGAGTTCAATCGAAGATTATAGAGGATTGAGATTCTAACAAGATGAGTCCTCCCACAAGTCTGAAAATAGACCTGCATGGGACACCACTAAAACAATGTCACGCCCCGCTTCCAGAATATTGGCTAAATACGGGGACTGACATGGCCAACCACACATTACAGAATATCGAAGTAAGCCGCAATGTGTTAAGGTTGTCTAAAAGACAGATGGGTGAACTCTAGCATGCTATGACGTCAGTCCTAAGGCCAATAAATCCTAGTATCTCAATCCAACAACACAAGTACAAGATTATATCATACATGAAAGTAAAGTTTTATCCCAAATTATATGACACATATTATCAAGAAGCTAGTGAATACAAAATATTGTACTAGCAGAGTTTAATAATACATGATCAAATATACCAGCCATGGTCTAATATATATATTATGTTGATCGAAGTGTCAAAAATATAAGGAGCTAACTTTTTCCCTTACTAAACACTACAAAATGAAGTAATCAAGACAAGGGGTGGAAAAAGGAAACCCACTGGCGAGCTTCAGTCGGAGTCCTACGAGTGCGAGACATCTTTCTTGAAGTCCGGTGGATCCAGGTTCTCTTCGGGGTAACCTGTCCATGCAAAGCCAGTGGGGTAAGAACCCCAAGCAACAAGTACTACAAAGAAGCTCGAGGTGATAGACCAAACACATCACAACATAAGTAGAGAGAGACATATAAGAAAATAAATGCTGATCGAGACTTGTACGATACCAATATTCTTGTCTCAAAAATAATACCGGAAGAACTGATAATAAGTGCAAAAATAATAATAAGGCGATGAGCGGCAAGAGATCATAGGACCTACTCTGGATCGGGACAACAACCCTTAAACTAAACAAGGACGGTGTTGCAGACCTTCACCCGAGAGGAACTTAACACCCTAACTACATGCCGGGAGAAAATAAAACTAGAAGAGCGAGCTATAATGAGAGTAACATCATTTATCGTACGGCCAAACAACTTTACAGCTTGCTACGATTAACTAGCTAGTGTTGTCACAAACATTAATTACTAAATAAATATTTTTATGAATATTGCTACCACCGATACTGCAATTAATTTAGATGGCAAAGGGTACGTTTATCTAGTAAAGTTAAATGCACAATAAACCATACAATAACATAACTTGTTACTTGTTATAACAGAAATTGAACTTATAAGCATAAACTTAAATTTGTAATCATAAATTTGCTTTATAAACACAAACTTATATTAAAACTTGTCTTGTAAGTGCCGCAGCACGCGTAAACTTGGTAATTCATGGAGCACTTGCCTAACAGGGTTGTTCCATGCTGCATGGGGCCCTTAGAGATTAGGGTAGCCGGTAGCGCAATATTCTTTCCTTCTAATAATCTAGTTAAACCTTATCTTATTTAATCATTTGTAAATTATTATAATTTCTCGAGTCGTAGACACTTGAGAACTCCCTAGAATGACGAGTCTCGAATACGAGCTTTTTATGAGTTATCATATTGGCGATACGCGATACATTGGATAATACTCACAATCGATTGTCCGATGCCAAATGCAATAGATTTTTATATACAAACATTTCTACGGTGTCGTGAGGATTGTGAACTTGTACATAAACTTGTCTTACGAACTTACTTGTACATAAACTTGTCTTGCAAACTTACATGCAAAACTTGTCTGGTATCATAAACTTGCATCGACGTAAGAAAGCACACAATAATAATCACTAAAAGGACACAACAATAATCACTAAAAGGAATTACTAAATGAACATAATTAAAGGGAATATAAAAAGCACACAAGAATTTCTAGCTGCATGTGCTCACTGGCCACATGGACTCCCTGGCCGCATGCACCCAATTGCCACATGGACTCACCAGCCGCATGTACCCAATTGTCGTATGGACTCACCAGCCGCATGCTCGAAGTTAAAGTCTACTCCTTGGGGCAAGTGCTGAGTAATGGGTCAATAAATGAAGTATCAATGAAGTGACCAAATATGATTGATGTGACATGCTATGAGTGTGTGTTAGAGAAAAGACAAAAGCATAAAAGGTGTGCACGAAAAGATGTACAAAAAAGACACATATGTCGCTTCTAAGTCAAATGACAGATGGGCCGCATGGGCTTCTGGTTGCATGGATAACTGGTCGTATGAGCTCCTGGCTGCATAGACAACTCGCCCTCAGAGAAATCTCATACGTTCGGTGCTTTATGCATTCAGCTTAGGGACACATATGCAGAGATGTAACCTCCGTATCCTGAAATTCGTGCTTAAATGTTGTTATTAGGTTAATTTGGGGCTAGTGGGATTTTTCTATAATTTTTAGTTAATTAAAAACTAGTAACCATAATTTCCTAGGACTTTCAAAAATTTATTTTAGGTTCAAACTTAATTAAAAATATCCCAAAATTTTATTTTAGGTTCTAAATAGTCAAATATATTTTCTAGAATTTTTTGGGAATTTTCTGAGTATTTTTAGTATTTATTGGGAGTAATTAGGCTAATAACTAATTTTTATGACTTGTAGAATTTATTATGCAATTCCAGGAATATAGAATAGACCCACGTTATTTTCTAGGATTTATAATATTATTATATATTTTCTGAAATTATTTCAGAATTTTTGGAATAATTTTAGTATTTATTTTTAGTTAAATGGGTAAAACTAATTTTAGAGCTTCTCCTAATTATAGTAGGAAACCTATGAATATAAAATTATCCCAAATATTTTTCTACAGTTTTAGGTTCAAAATATATTTTCTGTAATTTTTCCATATTTTTATGATTATTTTTAATGTTTATTTTGAGTTATTTAGATTTAAAATGAGTTAAATAATATTTTGATAAAGGCAAATCAAAAATAAATAATATAAATAAAACCATCCAATCAGATTCTGTCATGTGTCAGCCTATAGATATCCCTTCAGCCGCAGGTACATTCCTATATATATATAATATAATAACCCTAATTATCCCATTATTTTAGAGAGAGAGATTTTAGAGAATTGTCATCTAGGGGTCCTTTATTTTTCACAAGCCATTGCGCATAGCTCCGGACTCCAAACGAGGCCTAGTTTCTTGCCCTAGAAAGATATTGAGGTTAGCTTTTTGATTATATAAATTTTTTTACAAAATTATGAGTATTAAATTCTGGAAAATTCGTAGAACACAGCATGTCCAAAAATAGATACGTTTTGATGCTTTCGCGATTCCGAGAGAACCAGGAATCAGAATCATGAACCGTTTAAAGTTTTGGAAAGATAATGTCGAGATAATTGACATATATTTTTCCAAAATTTAATTAGAAATATTTTCATACTGCTAATTCTGTAGAACTTTTAGGTTAGAATTTAACCATCGGTGCACGATACAAAATTTATATGTGCCATAATTCCCAAACAAATTTGAATTCAGACTAGCCATAAATTCCAGCATATTTTTGATGCTAAAATCTATAGGAAGTCATGCATGAAAGTTAATTTTGTGTCGGTTGACTTTTTGGTCAATAGATCGCCTCGATTTGCGTGCCATGAGTCTCGAGTTGATAAAATTAAGTTTTTTTGGACAAAATTTAGGAATTAACCTAAAAATTAGAATAATAAGATTAAAATAGATTTTTAGAGTAATTATTCCAGAATTAAATAAATTAAAATAAATTATCTTTTGACATGGTAAATTTATAATACATAGGCTATTTGGACTGTGACTTGGACTCTGATTCATACCAGCTAAGGACCACAGGCGAGTACATTATCTGATAATTTCTGTTATTTGATAATTTCTATAATTCTAGTATTTAGAATGTTATATTTGACTCTTGACACTGTTCTACACGGACTAGTATATAGATTGGATCTTTATTCATGAGATGTTACATTGGTTATCGTATTGAAATTGTACACGACATTAATATTAGACATTGTACATGATATATTAGACATTGATCGTGTATCGTGACGTGTCATGATTGGATCCAAAGTACTAGTTGGGGACGGGAAAATTGCTAGTGAGAGATGTGATCAAAATACCTATCGTACAAGTGTAGACATTGAACAATGTTAATCATACACCTCACGTATGATTAGCCAGGCCATGTAGTCATCGAACAAGTTCCCAAGCTGATCACATTTTGAAACTACGATTTCAAACACTTAAAATAGTTAGAGTTCTCTATTCTAGTTCATATACCACATCACTCGTATATGATTTTGTACCTCTTTTCTTTCATTTCATACATGCACTGACTGTACCATATTGCCTATATTGCCTATATTTTTATTTTGTCATTACATTTATTTATTGCCTTCTCTCAGTATATAGCATCATCTATTTATTGTTTTACAGTCCTTATCAATTAATTGGAACTGTTATTCGAGATGTACTTTGCTCCATCCTGACTGGAAATATTTTTCTAGACTGCGCCTTAGAGGGCTGGTGTCTGACATATTATGGACCACAGGGAGAGTTGCTGCAAACATGGACTTGGTAGCACATGTGTGATTTTCGGGAGGTCTAGTCGGGATCACTAGTTATTTAGTTAGTTTCTTTTAGCAGTTTTTGGTACCGGATTTGTCTCTGGCATATTTAGTTGAGACTTGGATATCACTGTTGAGTTAGATTATTTCTATTTTAGACTTGAGTTGCATTTTGATTTATTTATTTCTTTGATATCTTATCGTGCTTTAGTTTATGTGATTGAGTATTTCATATTATATTATGATATCTGTGATTCCTTATGGAGATGGATACTCGTGTGAGAATGACTAGATAGTATTGTGACCTAGACAGCGTTCTACCGCCGATGCTGCAGCGTAGGCTGGATGTTCCCATGCTCTCGTGCCCCTATACCGGGTGCGGGTCGTGACACATTTTTAGTGGTGGCCCATGCAGGTCAGACTTCGCAATTAGAGCGATATCGTGGTAGTGTGATGTCTTAGTTATACTACTGCGTGCCTGCGATAGGATATAGGACATAGTATACTAGGATGAGAGCGAATACTCAATCACAACTAGGAATATTTCTAAACTATTATCTTGTTATCCTTATTTTCCTTCTCTTTCTTTCCGCCTATTTGATTGATTGATTCATTCCTTAGTACCGTAGTTTGTATTAGTGATTTTCTTGTTAGAATGTAGTTAATAGTATACCCTGACAGAGACTGCAATACCATGACAAAAGTGACCATAACCATACATATTTTTTTTAGATTGCATGTTGTATGATTGTAGAAAGAATTCTGTTAGACTTTAATTGTTGAGGGTTTAACTGTAGTAAAGATTAACGAAGAGGTTATGACTTGACAAAGAGAGACAAGATGCCTTAAATTTTGAGGATAAACATTAATGTAAATAAAAAGTTGAGAATTTAATATGGTAGAATTGACGATTTTGTTAAATCTTAGATTTTTATGAAGATTATGAAATGATTGAATTTATCATTAAAATTTTGAGGAATTTAAGAAGGTTATCAATATATTTATTGGACTGTAAGTTATGAACTTATATTTTGAATATTGTGTTGGAGGTTTCATAAGTATTACATCGTTGAGTATTGTGGAAAAAAAATCGAGGAATAAGAACACAAATGGATTAGTGTTGAATTCAAATTTTGGGATGAGATTCAATTTTATAATATGCATTGATTGGATTTAAATTAGAGGAGGAAGATCATTAATGGATTAGTGTTTGAATTCAATTTTTGTGATACAATTTTTAAATTTTATAAATATGCTTTGATTGGATTTTAATTAGAGGATTGAATATTAAATTCTTGTATTCGTTATAAACTTAAAATTTTGGAGGAGATTGTGATAAGGATGGAATTTAATTTTATATTTGAAGATTTTTAGGGATATAATATTTATAGAATTTTGAGAAATATTGTGAAGTAACAATATGGATTAGTTCATGATTATATGATTTGATAAATTTAATATTGATGGTAGTAAATAAATAAATAAAATAGTTGAGAATTTTAAATTTTGAGGGCAAAATTTTTTTAGGTGGGTAGACTTGTATCCTCCGTATCCTGAAATCCATGCTTAAATGTTGTTATTAGGTTAATTTGGGGCTAGTAGAATTTTTCTATAATTTTTAGTTAATTAAAAACTAGTAACCATAATTTCCTAGGACTTTCATAAATTTATTTTAGGTACAAACTTCAATAAAAATATCCAAAAATTTTAATTTAGGTTCTAAATAGTCAAATATATTTTCTAGAATTTTTTAGGAATTTTCTGAGTATTTTTAGTATTTATTGGGAGTAATTAGGCTAATAACTAATTTTTAGGAATTGTAGAATTTATTGTGCATTCTCAGAAATATAGAATGGACCTACGTTATTTTCTTGGGTTTATAATATTATTATATATTTTCTAAAATTATTTTAGAATTTGTGAAATAATTTTAGTATTTATTTTTAGTTAAATGGGTAAAACTAATTTTTAGAGCTTCTCTTAATTATAGTAGGAAACCTATGAATATAAAATTATCCCAAATATTTTTTTACGGTTTTTAGGTTCAAAATATATTTTCTGTAATTTTTCCAGATTTTTATGATTATTTTTAATGTTTATTTTGAGTTATTTAGATTTAAAATGACTTAAATAATATTTTGATAAAGGCAAATCAAAAATAAATAATATAAATAAAACCATCCAATCAGATTCTGACACGTGTCAGCCTATAGATATCCCTTCAGCCGCAGGTACATCCCTATATATATATATATAATATAATAACCCTAATTATCCCATTATTTTAGAGAGAGATTTTGGAGAATTGCCATCTAGGGTTCCTACATCTTCCACAAGCCATTGCGTATAGCTTCGGACTCCAAACGAGGCCTATTTTCTTGCGTTAGAAAGATATTGAGGTTAGCTTTCTTATTATATAAATTGTTTTACGAAATTATGAGTATTAAATTGTAAAAAATTCGTAGAACACAGCATGTCCGAAAATAGACGCGTTTTGATGTTTTTGTGATTTCGGGAGAACCAGGAATCAGAATCATGAACCGTTTAAAGTTTCGGAAAGCTAATATCGAGATCATTGACATATATTTTTTCAGAATTAATTTGAAATATTTTCATACTGCTAATTCTGTAGAACTTCTAGGTTCGAATTTAACCATCGGTGCAAGATACAAAATTTGTATGTGCCATAATTCTCAAACAAATTTGAATTCGGACGAGCCATAAATTCTAGCATATTTTTTATTCTAAAATCTATAGGAAATTATGCATGAAAGTCAAGTTTGTGTCGGTTGACTTTTTGGTCAACCGATCGCCTCGATTTGCGTACCATGAGTCTCGAGTTGATAAAATTAAGTTTCTTTGGACAAAATTTTGGAATTAACCTAAAAATTAGAATAATAAGATTAAAATAGAATTTTAGAGTAATTATTTCAGAATTAAATAAATTAAAATAAATTATCTTTTGACATGGTAAATTTGTAATACATAGGCTATTTGGACTGTGACTTGGACTCTGATTCATACCAGCTAAGGACCACAGGCGAGTGTAGAAGCATGAAAAATAAGCCGGGAAGCTCTACGCAGCATATTGATGCAGAGCAGCGTAAACAGAGGCCTTCAGATCCATCAAGCGTGCAACAGAGCTTTTTTTGGCTAAACACAGCGTGAAAATATTAAAAGCTCAAAAGACCATCCGCGTAAGGCAGTACGTCCAGGATGCTTCAGCATAAACAGGGTTCTTCGTCACCTCTTGGGTGTAAATCCCATCCTCTTTGAAGTGTATGAGAGACGCTTCGTATTCTCCGAGGTGAACCTGTCAGATCCTGCAATGAACCTGTCAGATCCTACAATGAACCTGTCAGATCCTACAATGAACCTGACGTCTGGACTTCTGACAGAGGGATACTGCACGGCTACCCAGACGACGGCTATAATGATGGCACAGCACTGCGACCCAGGCTGTCATTTACCGCCATCTCCTTTGCGTAAACTGCTTTTACGTGCACAAAGGGATACACTGCCTTATTTTACACAGGCAGACATGAGCTGTTTATACTCCGCGGTAGACAAACCGCCTACCACATCAAAAGCTGCACTTCGTATGGGGCTCGTGTCACTACCACATTCCGAAACCAGGGGTATTGTCGACTTTTCACAATATTTTATATTGTGGTATTTACAATTAATTTATTTGCATGATAGTATTTAAATTAAATAACTGTGTGATGTGTACTTTAAAATATTATATTATAGACAGTGTTCATTTGTGTTTGTGATGGTAGACTTGACCTAGAAGCCAGTAGATGAGCACTTGTCGGAATTATGAAATTTTGAGGTTAATTATTTTATCTAGAATTTAATTCTTGGAGTTTATAATTAATTACCGTATTTTATTTAATATTTTTGCGCATTGCCTTTGCTTCGATATTTGGAGCACTATCCAGACTTTTGCCTTCCAATAAATTTTACAATCTTGCCCTAGACATGCCCGCCTTCCATTCTGCTATTTTTATAACTCATAATTTTGCTCCCTGTGCATTAATTCTAGCCGCGCAAAAATCGTCGCGGACGTTTATTTTTTAAATTCCTATTTTGTATCATTGTGCGTTCCAATCGAAATTGGAGACAATCTTGACCTATTTTTCGTGCGGCCCAAATTAGGGAAATATTCTGTTCTGAGTCTTCTTCAATATTGGTATTGATGACTTGACCTGATTTTGGCCCCATGTACTCCTAATTAATTGTTGAACACAACTTGCATTTATTTCTATTTAAATTGAGGATACCATTTTATCTGATTCTAAAATCCTAATTTAATTCCAGTGCCCTGCTGATTGAGCCCATACCGATCATACAACGCCCCCTGACCCTACAAAATATCGGACACTGAATCGCCCGCCAAATTTTTGTCATTTCATGTGTTTGTGCAATTTTCCAAATTTAAGGGGGTTAAATTGCAAATTGGCATTTTTGGTGTCAACACCCATTGATTAAACCAATGAGGGAGCCTATTAATTTTTAATTAAAAACCCTCATCCCTACATGAATTATTTCCCTTCATGAAATCCTGGCCACCCATTCAAGGGATGCAATCACAACCCTCCATCAAAATCCCCTCATCCCTATTTAATGTCTTGTCTACATCAAACCCTAATCCCTAGGCAACCTAGAAAACACCACCCTCCTCAAGCCCCCACATCCCCTCTCTCCTACGTTGGAAATTTTCTCCTTTCTTTTTCTCTTTTTCTTTTCTTCTCCTTCTTCCTTTCTCCTTCTCTTTCCTTCCCTTTCTTCTTCTTCTTTTTGATTTGAATTTCAAATTCAAATAGGGGGGAACACTGTTCACCGAGTTCCCCCACTGTGCAGATCCATCCGGCGGGCCCCCCTCTTCGGCGACTGAGCCGACCCGGCCGGCGCTGCTGTGCGCGTCCGGCGGCCACTGCGAGCTCCTCCTCCAGTCGAGCGCTCCTCTTCCCGTAGCAGTGCCGGCGGCCACTGCACCCAGCCCGACCTCCCTCCGGCGTGCAGTCCGGCGCCAGCAACCTCCCGCCATCTCTGCATCCCGGCCACCCCTCGGTGCACCCGGCCGGCGCCGTCTAACTGCTCCGACGCAGTCCGAGCCGACTCCCCTCCTCTGCTGTTCACTCCTCCTCCCATCAGCCGCTGCTCCTCCCCGGCGGATCTCCGGCTACTCCCCCTCCACTTCCATCCATCCACATCCCTCCGCGTCCCCTCCAACCCGTCCGGTGGCTCCCTGCTGTCGAGTTCCAGGCCGACCACCACCATCATCTACAACCGCCTCCCCTCTCCTCTGCAACTCCCAGGCCGACCCGCCGCCTGCAGTACTCCGGCAACTCCACACAGCCGGTCATCCGGCCGAGCCAGCTTCCCATCTCCCTCCACCTCCGGCCAGGCGAACCGACGACTCCCCTCCACTGCCTTCACCAACCCGCACGGCCAGCTCCACTCTCGAGCTCCTCCCCGACCTGCTCCGGCGGCCAAGTCCGGCCAACCACAGTAAGCTTCTCCCCTTTCCTTCTTTATATATATATATATATATATATGTATATATATATGTATGTATATATATATCTAAAGTAATGTATATGATAGTATATATATTTAATCAATGTGTAGACACATACGTAATTCGTATATGTATATAGTATTTATTTAATTAATGTTTTAAATTAATGCACATGTATAGTAGGCAAATAATTAGTAATGTATATTTTAATAAATGTACATGTATAGTATAGTGTATGTATATAAATACGTATACGTAGATATGTGTATGTGTAGGTATATGTGTATGGTATTATTTTTATTATTAAATGTTTAATAGTATATATAATATTGGTATACGTATAAATATATATTTCGTATATACTTAATATATTTTAATATAAAATGGGAATACATGTATATATGTATATATATTTGGTAAATGTATGTATTAATATATATGTATAAGTATATATTTTGTATATGTATATTTATGCATTTTATATATATACTTTGTATATTTTAATATAATTAGTATATGTATATGTATATATTAGTATATGTATATGTATATATTAGTATATGTATTTAATTTAATTTGTATATATATATGTATATATACATAGGTTTTTTTTATGACATTTATTTAATAAAAGTATATGCTAGTATAAATTTATTTTGGTGTATTAGTATTAGTATATTAAATGATAATGTTGGTTATATATATGTATAAACGTACTTTGGTATAAAAACGTATATTTGGTATATATTTTAGATATATATGTATTATGTTAAATTCCTTTTTGTATGTATACAATATAAATACGTATTGTATTCTTTCCATGAACTATACATATATAAGTATTATTTATTATGTTTATATATATACAAGTATTATTTATTTTAAAAGTATATATTTTACTTATATCCATTATTGTAATCAAGGGATATTAATACATATAGTTGGCCTATCTAGTAGATGACCCCTACCGTACCTAGCGTAGCCCTAAGGCCAGTGTATTTCCATTGTGTGTTAGTATAGCCCCTGATACAAGTATTGTAATTGTGTTATGTTTATAGGACTGTTGATCCCAGGGGATACTCTGGAACAGGACATCCATAAATACCAGCTAAGGACCCAAGGCAAGTACATTCTCTGATAATTTCCAATTCTTGATAATTTCTATAAATTCAACAATCATGAAATGTTACATCTGAATCTTTGACACTGTGCTACACGAACTAGTATAGCTTGGATCTGCAATCATGAGATGTTACCTTGATTATCGTATTGACATTGTACACGACATGTATATTTAGACATCGTACATGATAGACTTGACTTGCTCGTGTATCATGACGTGTCATGGTTGGATCCACGGTACTAGTTGGGGGCGGGGAAGTAGTTAGTAAGAAATGTGATCATAACCTCTTATTATAGTATAGAAATTGTAAGTGTTAATCATGCTCTTCACCCATGATTAGCCAGGCCCTGTAGCTATCGTACATGTTCCCAAGCCGATCACATTTTGAAACTACTATTTTAAACATATAAAATAGATTACAGTTCCCTATTTTAAATCATATACTACATCACCCGTATATGATACTGTTCCTAGTTCTTTTATTTCCATACATGCACTGACTGTATCATATTGCCTATTGCCTGTCTCTTTACATTGCCTGTCTCTCTTAAATTGCCATTGCATTTATTTTACTATTTTCTCAGTAGCTAGCATGACATGTTTTATTGTATTATAGACATTATCAATTAATGGAACTGTTATTTGAGAGTGTTGCTTTGCTCCTTCCTGACTGGAAATATTTTTCCAGACTATGCCTTAGAGGACCGCTGTCCGACACTTTATGGACCATTTGGTGAGTAGCTGCAGACTTGGTAGTTAGTTGTGATTCTGGAAGGTCTAGCCAGGATTATTATTTATTGTTAGTTCTTTAAGTAGACATTTTGGTACCGGATTTGTCTCCGGCCTTTTGATGATTCTTGGATATTATTGAGTTAGAATATTACTTGTGGACTTGTGTTGTGTTTAATTTTAATTTCTGTTTCGAAATCTTATCGTGCTGTAATCCTGTAATTGAGTATATGTTCATCTTATTTGTGTCATCCGTGCCTCCTAATGGAGATTGGATGCTTGCGTGACATTAGTTAGATAGTATCAAGACCTTGACAGCGTTCTACCGCCGATGCTGCGGCGTAGGCTGGACGTACCCACGCACTCGTGCCCCTAAACCGGGTGCGGGTCGTGACACGTTTTTAGTGGTGGCCCATGCAGGTCAGACTTCGCGAGTTGTGCGATGTCGTAGTAGTGTGGCATCTTTGTTACACTATTGCGTGCCTGCTATAGGACATAGGACATAGGATACTAGGACGAGAGCAAATACTCAATCACAATTCCTTAAGAGATTCCTGGGATGACCCCTGAGAATCTTGTTATAACTTCCAATTTAAATCATTCCCTTGTTCTGTCCATTCTCACTTGTTGATATTGATTGATTGTTGTTAATTAGGTATTAAATTAGGATTTTTGCTTCATTATAGAGTTGATTTCATATTAAGATGAATTTATAAGACTGATTTATGGTATTATTTGATGATGCCCGTCAATGAGGACAGTGAAAAGGATTAACATTAGAGCTATTAGACTACAAAAGGTGGATTTAAATTTTAATTTGAGGACTGAAAATGAATTTCAAATTTTTGAATTCTGAGAAGATTGAGATTGTTATAAAAATTTTATTTTGAAGATTTCAATGAGTTGTAAAATTTTAAAATTTGAGGAGTTGAGATATGGTTATTAAAATTTTATTTTTGAGGAATTCAGATTCAATTTGTTGAACCTAGACAAGCTGTAAGGATTTTTGGAGTTGATAAAATTTTCATTTCAGTATTTAAATAATTAACCTTGAGAAAAGTGTATGCATTATACTTTAAAAGTTTATTCGAGGAGTTACTTTGAGGAATTTTATTTAAGGATAAGAATTTATAGTGAGAGATATATTAGTATATAATTAGAAGAGATGCATGTGTAAGGATTTGTTGGCTTGAGCATGATTGAGATCTCACTGTCAACTGGCTTGGGTGTTCAACTAGGATTGTATTAGAGAGAGAGAGCAGTAGTTAGTATGGTGTGTTGCAACTGTTATGCACTTGAGTGATAAGAATAACTAGTATCAGCGATTGCAGTAGGTAAGGAAGCTAGCAGTGAGTGTGTTTGTGATAGAACTGTGATACCTAAGGGATAGAGGTATCAAACCTTGGATGCATCTTGACCTGTGCAATCACGACTAGGATTTTCTTTCCAATCTATTTATCTTGAATGTTGCTTCCTTAGAACTGTACTGTCCTTCCTTGATGATATCGTATTTTGCCTAAATTAATTCTTTGGGATCTGTCTTCAGGATGTCGCCGCAGACACGGTCTATGAGAGCGGGAACATCAGCTTTAGAGGGGTCTGCCACCTCTCTACCTGATGGACAGACAGCCGTAGTTCCTCCTACATCTCCGATGCACGTAGGTGATCCTCCTCCTCCACCTGTTAAGAAGATTGCCGCAGCTGTGACGGACAACCTTCCTCCTCCACCGACTCCGATTCCCGGAGGTTTGCCCATTGACGGAACGCAGATGTTTACCTTGATCCAAGGCATAGTAGATGCCCAGAGAGTGACGGCAGACGCTCAGCGAGTTCAAGCTGAGGCTCAGAGGGTGCAAGCAGAAGCGCACCAGGCACAAACCGAGCTGATGAAAGAAAATATGGAGAATGCTCATCAAGTGACTCTCCAAGCTTTGGAGAAAGTAGCACAGTACCAGCAGTTTCCTGGCCAACAACAGCAGAGATCAGGCACTATAGTGGATTTCAAAAGAATGATGCCTCGGGAGTTTAAAGGTACCGAAGGGATACTCTACGCTGATGACTGGCTAGAGGATATAGAAAGGAGCCTGCGATTGACCCAGATTCTGGAGAACTTGCAGATAGAAGCCGCTGGCAGTCAGATGTTCGATATCGCACTCACGTGGTATCGCACGGAACCGAGAATTACTGCACAAGGACTTACTTGGGAGACCTTCAAGGAACTCTTCAAGGAGAAGTTCTTTCCCGACGTGGCATTGGGAACCTTGGAAAGTCAGTTTCATGACTTAGTTCAAGGAAACATGTCGGTCGACGAGTACGCTGCAGAATTCTGTAGATTGAGTCGTTTTGCATCGTCCATGATTCGAGACCCAGGAGATCGAGCCCGGAAATTTAGAAAGGGACTGACGAGAGAGATTAGGTCACGCACTTCTGGTCGTCGTACCGCTACCTATGAGGCTATCTTGATGGATGCTCAGATCGCAGAAGAGGATCTGGATCTCAGGCCTAAGAGGAGCCACAATACTATTGGAGATACAAATGATAGCGCAGGACCAGCCAAGCATCCCCGTATTCAGCACCAACAACAGTACCAAGTACCATTTCATAATCAGCAACAACCATGGATATTTCAGCATCCACCGCAGTACCTAGCACCAGTTCCTATCCAGCCACATCCATGGGGGTATCAGTATCAACAGCAGTACCAGGCACCAATTCATGTTCAGCAGGATCAGCAACAGCCTCCAAGAGAGACACAACAGACTTGTCATTTCTGTAAGAAGCCAGGTCACCTTTAGGAGAGCTGTAGAACGAGGCTAGGACTTTATTTGCACTGTGGCGCTGCGGGACATCGAGTAAGGGATTGTCTTCTAGCCCCTTATCTCCCCGACCAGCGCGCAACTTCAGATTATAGAGATCCATTTAGGCTACCTGTGGAACCGTATATTGCTCAGCACCCGCAAAGGGAACCACCCCAGCAGGACGAGCATTTGCGGTAACGGTCGAGAGACCGATATTGCAGGTAATGTGTTTGTAGTTTCTGTTCTTTCCTTCATTCTGTTCCTATCTATTTGATTCTTTCCTTCTTTCTGTTCCTACCTATTTGATTGATTGACTGATACCTTAGTACCGTTGCTTGCATGCATGATTTTCTTGTTATAATGTAGTTAGTAGTACCCCTGATGCATAGACTGCAACACCATAACAAATGAGACCATAACCATGTATGTTCCCCCTAGATTGTATGTGGTATGACTATAGATAGAATTTTCTTAGACCGTGATTATTGGTGTTGACTGTAGTGAAGATTCATGAAGGAGCTATGACTTGACAAGAGGAACAAGATGATTAAAATTCGAGGATGAATATTGATTTAAATAAATGGTTAAGAAATTAACATGGCATAATTGGTGGTTTATAAATTCCAGGAAAGATTATGACATGTTTAAGTTGGGTATTAATTTGGAAATTTTAGGAGATTTATCAATGTATTTATTTAATTGCAAGTTATGAATTTTAGAACTTATATTTGGATGTCACATTTGGAGAATCCTTAAATATCATATTGTTGAGTATTTTGAGGAGTGGATATTAAATTTCGGGTATTGAATTATTAACTCAAAACTTTCAAGGAAATTTTTGATAAAAATGGACTTTGATTTTATTTGGAGGATTTTTTCGGAATGCAATAATTTTAGAATTTTGGAAATTGTGAAAAGACCTTGTGAATTATAACCTGATTTTATGGATGATGAATTTAAATTTGAGGGAAATAATAATGTGTATGATTAAACACTAATATGAGGATTTTAAATTTCGAGGACGAAATTCTTTTAAGGTGGGTAGACTTGTCACTACCACATTCCGAAACCAGGAGTATTTTTGACTTTTCACAATATTTTATATTGTGGTATTTACAATTAATTTATTTGCATGATAGTATTTAAATTAAATAACTGTGTGATGTGTACTTTAAAATATTATATTATAGACAGTGTTCATTTGTGTTTGTGATGGTAGACTTGACCTAGAAGCCAGTAGATGAGCACCTGTCGGAATTATGAAATTTTGAGGTTAATTATTTTATCTAGAATTTAATTCTTGGAGTTTATAATTAATTACCGTATTTTATTTAATATTTTTGCGCATTGCCTTTGCTTCGATATTTGGAGCACTATCCAGACTTTTGCCTTCCAACAAATTTCACAATCTTGCCCTAGACATGCCCGCCTTCCATTCTGCTATTTTTGCAACTCATAATTTTGCTCCCTGTGCATTAATTCTAGCCGCGCAAAAATCGTCGCGGACGTTTATTTTTTAAATTCCTATTTTGTATCATTGTGCGTTCCAATCGAAATTGGAGACAATCTTGACCTATTTTTCGTGCGGCCCAAATTAGGGAAATATTCTGTTCTGAGTCTTCTTCAATATTGGTATTGATGACTTGACCTGATTTTGGCCCATGTACTCCTAATTAATTGTTGAACACAACTTGCATTTATTTCTATTTAAATTGAGGATACCATTTTATCTGATTCTAAAATCCCAATTTAATTCCAGTGCCCTGCTGATTAAGCCCATACCGATCATACAACGCCCCCTGACCCTACAAAATACCGGACACTGAATCGCCTGCCAAATTTTCGTAATTTCATGTGTTTGTGCAATTTCCCAAATTTAAGGGGGTTAAATTGCAAATTGGCATTTTTGGTGTCAACACCCATTGATTAAACCAATGAGGGAGCCTATTAATTTTTAATTAAAAACGCTCATCCCTACATGAATTATTTCCCTTCATGAAATCCTGGCCACCCATTCAAGGGATGCAATCACAACCCTCCATCAAAATCCCCTCATCCCTATTTAATGTCTTGTCTACATCAAACCCTAATCCCTAGGCAACCTAGAAAACACCATCCTCCTCAAGCCCCCACATCCCCTCTCTCCTACGTTGGAAATTTTCTCCTTTCTTCTTCTCTTTTTCTTTTCTTCTCCTTCTTCCTTTCTCCTTCTCTTTCCTTCCCTTTCTTCTTCTTCTTTTTGATTTGAATTTCAAATTCAAATAGGGGGAACACTGTTCACCGAGTTCCCCTACTGTGCAGATCCATCCGGCGGGCCCCCCTCTCCGGCGACTGAGCCGACCCGGCCGGCGCTGCTGTGCGCGTCCGGCGGCCACTGCGAGCTCCCCCTCCAGTCGAGCGCTCCTCTTCCCGTAGCAGTGCCGGCGGCCACTGCACCCAGCCCGACCTCCCTCCGGCGTGCAGTCCGGCGCCAGCAACCTCCCGCCATCTCTGCATCCCGGCCACCCCTCGGTGCACCGGGCTGGCGCCGTCTAACTGCTCCGACGCAGTCCGAGCCGACTCCCCTCCTCTGCTATTCACTCCTCCTCCCATCAGCCGCTGCTCCTCCCCGGCGGATCTCCGGCTACTCCCCCTCCACTTCCATCCATCCACATCCCTCCACGTCCCCTCCAACCCGTCCTGCGGCTCCCTGCTGTCGAGTTCCAGGCCGACCACCACCATCATCTACAACCGCCTCCCCTCTCCTCTGCAACTCCCAGGCCGACCCGCCGCCTGCAGTACTCCGGCAACTCCACACAGCCGGTCATCCGGCCGAGCCAGCTTCCCATCTCCCTCCACCTCCGGCCAGGCGAACCGACGACTCCCCTCCACTGCCTTCACCAACCCGTACGGCCAGCTCCACTCTCGAGCTCCTCCCCGACCTGCTCCGGCGGCCAAGTCCGGCCAACCACAGTAAGCTTCTCCCCTTTCCTTCTTTATATATATATATATATATATATATATGTATATATATGTATGTATATATATATCTAATGTAATGTATATGATAGTATATATATTTAATCAATGTGTAGACACATACGTAATTCGTATATGTATATAGTATTTATTTAATTAATGTTTTAAATTAATGCACATGTATAGTAGGCAAATAATTAGTAATGTATATTTAAATAAATGTACATGTATAGTATAGTGTATGTATATAAATACGTATACGTAGATATGTGTATGTGTAGGTATATGTGTATGGTATTATTTTTATTATTAAATGTTTAATAGTATATATAATATTGGTATACGTATAAATATATATTTCGTATATACTTAATATATTTTAATATAAAATGGGAATACATGTATATATGTATATATATTTGGTAAATGTATGTATTAATATATATGTATAAGTATATATTTTGTATATGTATATTTATGCATTTTATATATATACTTTGTATATTTTAATATAATTAGTATATGTATATGTATATATTAGTATATGTATATGTATATATTAGTATATGTATTTAATTTAATTTGTATATATATATGTATATATACATAGGTTTATTTTATGACATTTATTTAATAAAAGTATATGCTAGTATAAATTTATTTTGGTGTATTAGTATTAGTATATTAAATGATAATGTTGGTTATATATATGTATAAACGTACTTTGGTATAAAAACGTATATTTGGTATATATTTTAGATATATATGTATTATGTTAAATTCCTTTTTGTATGTATACAATATAAATACGTATTGTATTCTTTCCATGAACTATACATATATAAGTATTATTTATTATGTTTATATATATACAAGTATTATTTATTTTAAAAGTATATATTTTACTTATATCCATTATTGTAATCAAGGGATATTAATACATATAGTTGGCCTATCTAGTAGATGACCCCTACCGTACCTAGCGTAGCCCTAAGGCCAGTGTATTTCCATTGTGTGTTAGTATAGCCCCTGATACAAGTGTTGTAATTGTGTTATGTTTATAGGACTGTTGATCCCAGGGGATACTCTGGAACAGGACATCCATAAATACCAGCTAAGGACCCAAGGCAAGTACATTCTCTGATAATTTCCAATTCTTGATAATTTTTATAAATTCAACAATCATGAAATGTTACATCTGAATCTTTGACACTGTGCTACACGGACTAGTATAGCTTGGATCTGCAGTCATGAGATGTTACCTTGATTATCGTATTGACATTGTACACGACATGTATATTTAGACATCGTACATGATAGACTTGACTTGCTCGTGTATCGTGACGTGTCATGGTTGGATCCACAGTACTAGTTGGGGGCGGGGAAGTAGTTAGTAAAAAATGTGATCATAACCTCTTATTGTAGTATAGAAATTGTAAGTGTTAATCATGCTCTTCACCCATGATTAGCCAGGCCCTGTAGCTATCGTACATGTTCCCAAGCCGATCATATTTTGAAACTACTATTTCAAACACATAGAATAGATTACAGTTCCATATTTTAAATCATATACTACATCACCCGTATATGATACTGTTCCTTGTTCTTTTATTTTCATATATGCACTGACTGTATCATATTGCCTATTGCCTGTCTCTTTACATTGCCTGTCTCTCTTAAATTGCCATTGCATTTATTTCACTATTTTCTCAGTAGCTAGCATGACATGTTTTATTGTATTATAGACATTATCAATTAATGGAACTGTTATTTGAGAGTGTTGCTTTGCTCCTTCCTGACTGGAAATATTTTTCCAGACTATGCCTTAGAGGACCGCTGTTCGACACTTTATGGACCATTTGGTGAGTAGCTGCAGACTTGGTAGTTAGTTGTGATTCTGGAAGGTCTAGCCGGGATTATTATTTATTGTTAGTTCTTTAAGTAGACATTTTGGTACCGGATTTGTCTCCGGCCTTTTGATGATTCTTGGATATTGTTGAGTTAGAATATTACTTGTGGACTTGTGTTGTGTTTAATTTTAATTTCTGTTTCGAAATCTTATCGTGCTGTAATCCTGTGATTGAGTATATGTTCATCTTATTTGTGTCATCCGTGCCTCCTAATGGAGATTGGATGCTTGCGTGACATTAGTTAGATAGTATCAAGACCTTGACAGCGTTCTACCGCCGATGCTGCGGCGTAGGCTGGACATACCCACGCACTCGTGCCCCTAAACCGGGTGCGGGTCGTGACAGCTCGAGGCACGTCTCTACGTCCAATGCACATAGCGATGACAGTTGCTCGAGGCACGTCTCTACGTCCAATGCACAGAGCGATGACTGTTGCTCGAGGCACGTCTCTACGTCTAATGCACAGAGCGGTGACAGTTTCTCAAGGCACGTCTCTGCGACTGATGCACAGAAGGGCTGCAGGCCTTCAAAAAATACGCCTCCGTATATTAATGCACAGGATGGTGGCAAATCTCAGCATTTAATGCAAGAGATTTGATTATATCTTCAAAAGCCGTAATTCCGGCTAAAACGTCCACATCAGCACTCTGGCATGGTACGCAGCGGCTTCTACGCCCATTCAGCTCCTGTGCTCATTTGGCTTCTACGCTTACTCGGCCTCTACGCCCACTCGGCCTCTACGACCACTCGGCTTCTACGCCTATTTTTGGCTTCTATGCCTACTTGGCTTCTACGCCATGGTGACAGACATTGGCTTCTACGCCCACCTCTTCTACACGAGGGATACCTACCTACGTGGCTTCTACGTCATGATCTTCGTAGCGATTATACGCGTTTTGTCCCTTAGTTAGACCCGTGTCACACGCTCATTCAAAGGATCATCTATACGCAGGCATTGGTTATTTTAACCGTTGTGTAAAAGGGTGCTGTACTTTCCACTCCTCGGTTTCTACACCAACGGAGTGGTCACTGTCACCAAAACTCTATAAATAGAGACCTCTATCAATGAGGAACAAGGTCGACAAATTGGAAGGTTAGAAAATTGGTCAAGAAAACCAATATCAGATCCATGATCGAAAGATCTAAAGGTCAAACTTCCAAGAAAGATCGAACCAGAGGTCAAGAGAGAGAGAGAGAGAGAGAATCCGGAGCTCAAGCAAAAAAGTAGGGATCGACGACGTTGGCATCGTGCATCCACCCTCTTCTGCAACCTTCGAAGCTGCTACCTGTCTTCCACGGCACTTCTTCAACATCGTGTGGTCCAAGGGCTAAAGTGATCGACTGCAGATCAGACACCTATAGCAATATTTATCCAGATTAAATAAATTGTACTCCCATATCCTCGTATAGGATCAAATTGTACAAGTTTGTTTGTAAACCAAAGAAGGCGGGTTTCGTGTAAACCCCATCTTGAATACATTTTCATTCTTTCGTTTTCCACCACAAACAAGATGGCGACTCTGCTGGGGACGTCTTTCTCTTCTGATGAGGAAGTAATTGCTCAACACAATGCGGTATCTGTAGGAACTGTGAAGAAGACACTGGTCGTCCAATTCGACCAGTCTGCCTACGAAGACATGCTTTGAACCGGGGGTAGCTCTCACCCTCTCTCCGTCCAAGACAACAGGAAACTGCGCAAGGTCTGGATGCCCAAGACATCCTCTACCATTCTTGTGGACTCTTCGATCTCTCCGATCTCTCCGACCAATGAGGTTGTAGCATTGCTCCCTCCGTGCCTCGCACGTAAAATTCAGTCTCCCGCTACGCGCGGTACAGACGAAACTTTGGGCAAAGCCTCAACGCTAACCCAGAAGTATCCACTGCGCTCTACGCATAGAAACCAGTCTCCCGCTACGCGCGGTACAGACAAAACTTCGGGCAAAGCCTCAGCGCTAACCCAGAAGTATCTACTACGCTCTACGCGTAGAAACCAGTCTCCCGCTACGCGCGGTACAGACAAAACTTCGGAAAAAGCCTCAACGCTAACCCAGAAGTATCCACTGCGCTCTACGCGTAGAAGTCAGTCTCCCGCTATGCACGGTATAGACAAAACTTCTGATAATGCCTCAGCGCCAAATCGGAAGTACAAATCACGCTCCGTGCGCAAGACAACATTTGACCTCTACGGGGAACCAGATGAGCGCTGTGATCTCCGTAAGAGAAAGCAAACGACAGAGTACTCAACTTCTCGGCCTTTATGCCAGCGAGGGAGCAATCTACCTACTCTCCGGATTACGTGGAAAGCCGATGGCCGACTGAGAACCTCTTCAGCTTTACGCCAATCAGAGCAAAAATTACGCCAGGCGAAGTCCCACGGCGTAAAGCAAGCTCAGGTTACGAAAAGACACCCTCCCCGGGGATTATCCGCCACCAAGATGGCCAATCTGTTGTACACAGGTGGCACAGGGAGAATCATGGTGCCCAATCTCGCATGTCCACTGGTGGAAACAGGAGGAACAAGCCGTCGTCTTCTTCTTCTACTCCTCCTGACTTGCACAAATATCTAATCCAGAAGCGTAAGGAAAGGGGACCTTTTAATATGTCTATTACGCCCCCTGGCGAGCAATATTGTAATAGTCATAAGATTGTGATTGACTGCTGCTGTTCTAAAGCAAAACGGTCGGTTTTTGACCGGTTGAGCTACTCTCTGTCTTTCCAGGAAGAAGAGCCCGCGCATGCATCCGTGAACATGGCTTCACATATACCTGGAGGAAGCTCAGGCTCAAGACGTCCGTCCTCTAGAACTCTGAGCCGAAGGAGATCCAACATGCTCCTCAGAAACACTAAAGATGGGGTATTCCAGAACACTCGTTCAAGGTCACAACAACTGACTTCGTACTCCTCTGATTTTGACGAAGTTGCAGAATATAATTCCTCAATGGAAAGTGATGCATGGCAACTATTCTTCGATGGAGCCTCCAGAACTGGTCCCATGGGAAACGTGATTTCAGGGGTAGGAATCGTCCTGGTCACTCCTGATAAACTCGTCATCTACCGAGCGTATTCTCTTAGAGAGCCATGCTCCAACAATGTGGCAGAGTACAACACTCTGCTAATCGGGCTCCAAGTCGTTAAAGAGCTGGGGGTCGAGTCCCTGGAAGCTTTCGGTGATTCTCTGCTTATCGTCAATCAAGTCAGGGGAATATATGAAGTCCAGAATCCAGACCTCATCCCCTATCACCTAGCAACGGTCGAGATAGCCATGACATTCAAAAGGTTCTTCCTAGAGCATGTACCTCGATCTCAGAATCTGGAAGCTGATGCCCTAGCCAGTCTAGCTGCAGATTTAGCCACTCCTATAAGAAGGCAGAATTCGGTAATCCTTCTTAACAGAGATTTATTTTGTGTGAAGAACAACTTTCACATAGAATGCAGCTACGCTGTAAACACAGATCCCCCTAGAAGAGACTGTAGAAGTCCCTTTTTAGATTTCGTCGTATACGGAATCTTGCCGGAGGACCCCAAAGAAGCAGTATCCGTCAAAAGACGATCATTATGCTTCTACTTCGATGTATCTTCACAATGCCTATATCGCCGGACCTACGATGGACTGCTATTAAGATGTCTCTCTGATGACGAAGCACAGCAGATTATCCGAGAAGCTCATGATGGCGTATGCGGAGCACATCAGTCCGGTCCTAAGCTACAGGATCATATCAGAAGAATGGGCTATTACTGGCCCACTATGATCGCAGACGCGATCAACTATGCAAAATAATGCAGAGCCTATCAGGTTCATGCAGACTTCATACATCAGCCGTCTGAATATCTACATCCTACAGTTGCATCCTGGCCTTTCGAAGTATGGGGTATGGATATTATTGGTCCTATTCACCCGTCTTCTTCCAGCGGTCACCGGTTCATACTGGCCATTACGGATTACTTCTCCAAATGGGCAGAGGCGATCCCTCTTGCTGAGGTAAAGGCGTCTAATATAATCAGCTTCATCAAGCATCACATCATTTATCGCTTTGGGATTCCTCGAAGGATAATCCATGACAATAGGCCTCATTTCATCAGCCAAGCGTTTCATCGATTTTGAGATAAAAATCGGATACATAATATTGCCTCTATGGCATATTATCCAGCTGCTAATGGTTTGGCGAAAGCTTTCAACAAAACCATTATCAAACTCTTGAAGAAGTTCGTCTCTTCAAACAAAAAAGATTGGAATGAGAAGCTGGGCGAATGTGTCTGGGCATACCGCACAACGGTACGAACACCGACAGGTTGTACCCTATTTTCACTGGTCTACGGGAGCGAAGCAGTTTTTCCCATTGAAATCCAGATCCTGTCACTCAGGATAGCCATGACTAATAAGCTGACTCAAGAAAAGAATGACCTGTTAAGGCTTCAAGAGCTAGAAGGATTAGACGAGAAACGCCTCCAAGCTCAACAGTGCATCGCGCTCTACCAAGCACGCATTTCCAGAGCTTTCAATCATAAAGTAAAGGAAAGAGTATTCAAAGTCAGAGAGCTAGTTTTAGCCGTAAGAAGGCCGATGATCCTTACTCACAGGAGTAAAGGCAAATTCTAGCCCAAGTGGGAAGGCCCTTATGTGATCGAGACAACGTTCTCAAACAGTGCTTACAGGTTAGCCCAGCCTAATGGAGACCTGTTAATGGCTCCTATCAACTGTAAATTCCTAAAAAGGTACTATGCTTAACCTCCTCTCCTCAAGTGGAATATAGCGAGAATCTCAATTCTGACAAAACTACTTCCAAAACGAAACTAGTTGGGTCATACTCTATCATGTCCATATAACCTCTGAATAGATATGTTCGACTAATTTGGAAAATGCAATACCTATCACGTCTATATTACCTCTGATAGCATCTTGTCTACCAACTTTAGTCAAAGCATATTCTATCATGTCCGTATGACCTATGAATAGATATATCCTACCAAAGCATATTCTATCATGTCCGTATGACCTCTGAATAGATATATCCTACTAAAAGTTTATCGAGAGTCTATCACGTCCATACTACCTCTGATATCACTCTCACCCAAACCTGTCATTTACATTCCGAAATGATGGGTCCACAAAGTCAGAAAAGAGTCACTTTTATTTATTCCCAAAAAAAAAAAGAGAGCAGAATTACATCTGGGAAGCAAAAAGAAGAAAGGGTACATCATTGTGGGGGAGCGGTCAGATCGCGAATCAGCTGCACCAGTGCAGCTATCCTCTCATTCCTGGAAACCAAGGCATCAGCGCAGGCCCGTTCCAGCCGTGCCTCGGGATTGTTCATAAAGGACAGCTCGGCCCTTGCCCGAAGAGAGCCAGCACGGGCAGCTTCTGTACGCTCCAGATCCCGTCGTGCTGTGCTCAGTCGACCAGTCGCTACGTCTAGACCCGCCAACGACTGAGAAGGCCACTCCTCTACCAGAGCAAGTTTTTCCTTCAACTTGCGGGCCCTTGCTACGTTCCCTTCATGCTCGGATTGGCACTTCGTCTGAAGAGAAAGAGCCTCCTCCACGACAGCTTTTCTTTCATCCATCTCCAGCTTATGTGCTTTGATGGAGTTATCTAGGCTTTCCAGCTGTTTGGTAAGCCGTGCAGTCATGAGGTCATATCTGGCCTGGACCTCAGCTTCAAGGTTGCCCCGAGTCAGCTGCAAGTATTCGTTAATAGGTAGCTCCAAACCATTAACCATCGCCTCCAGGGCGTCAGCTACCCCAGAATAGCCGAACTCCCTGACCGCCCTGATCGAAAACTGAGAAGCCTTTTTCAGACGCTCGAAGTCTAGATTCTTCGCCAACACCATTGATATCAGCATTTTCAAAATGGTATAAAAGAGGCTGGTATATTGCTCGGTCAGCGCAACTAGATCCGATTGGACGCCAGGAGTGGCCACGATATTGGCGAGTCCCCCTCCTGGAATGATTGTAGACGAGGTGGCCATAGCCGCCGCCTCGACGGGTGATACGACCGAAGAAGGTGCGACAACGACAGTCGAAGTCATTGGCATATTCACGAGAGACGAGGTCACGATAACAGGTTCGTCCTCCTCTTGAGATGACGAAACTACTCCGGGCTAGCTGGCCCCCAAAGATATTTCCTCCTCGAAGTCGGGCGCCTTCGTATCATCGCCAGGAGCCCGAGCAAAGCCAGAAGGCGCTTCAACGCTATACTCCCCATGGACGCCATCCCCTGAGAAGAGGACAAGAAAGTTGATATCAATATGATGGTAATCTTTCTAAGAGGAGACATAAAGATGATATTTATCCGAAGCCAACGGTATATATGTCGCATCTGCAGTCCACGTAGCTAAATTATGCCTTAATGACGCAATACGAACTGTCATACCTGGAGAAGGGGGTAGGCCCACCGACACCGCCAGGTGCTCTACCGAGACTTCACCAAGACGCGGTCGAGGTTCGTCAGCTGGAATCTCGCCAGGCATGCTCACGGACACGACAGGAGTTTCATCAGTTGTCGGTCTTGGGAAAGATTCTCTCATTTGCCTCGGCCACACAGGCAATTTTGTACCACTACCGGAGGCGGTGGCAGCAACGGCAGACTCAAGCAGGGGTTCTTCGGCACCGCCAGCCGAAACTGAGGGTCCCTCTCCGAAAGACGGGGAACCTCCAATCAAAGAGATATCCCCAACAGGGGAGACAGCAGGATCCTCTCTATGAGCCTCAATACCAGGAATCCAGAGAGAACGATTAACCGTCTTCTTTTTCCTCTTGCGAGGGGAAGTCTGCTTCGAAGCAGGAGCCCTTTGCTTCACAGAGACTACCAAAGCCCCCGCAGGCGGAGGCACTTTACACCTCAGCACCGACACCAGAGGCTCATCCGGAGTGACGAACCCATCACCCTCGTCAGATGAAACCGAGGGGACTTCGACTCTTCCCCCAGGCTTGGGAGAAGGCACCCTAAAGCTTCTGCGTATGTCAAAATCACGATGGAATGTGTTGATCGCCACGTAGAACTAGGCATACGAATGGATGATGCGCAGCTCCGTGGAGAGTGTGACGACCGACACGATAAAGATTGCTCCCGTGCAACCCAAGATAAAATACCGCCATCCTCTGGCTCCATCAATGAGTTTGCCCCTGGACCTGAAGCTGGTGACGGCATTGCCCACGTGCAGCTGATCGTACCCAAATTGCCTGGCAAACCGACTAGGCAAGTAGGGCTCGAAGAAGCAATAATCTTCACTCCTATACAACAAATAGGAGGGTCGGATGCAGACCAACCAGTTAAAGGCTTCCGAAGAAAGATTAGTTTTCTCTCTACCTAAATCCTCAAGCCTAATCCTCGACTGATTGCGATGTACAGAGGGGACAGTGCAGAGGAGCTTCCAGCCGTGACTGAGGCTCAGCACCAGCCGACAGTCTAAAACTGTGTTCGCGTTCTAGGGAGAGTCCTTGTAGTTCAGCAAGAAACTACCCCCCGTGCTACTACCAGGGCCGGGAGATATCACCCGGGGGTTGTGGAGAATTAACCATCCCATCAAGTATAGGTATGGTAACTCTACCCGGGAAAAGCTATCACGCCGAGCTTCATCGACGAGCAGTCCATCAGTCATGGCTCTCAGGCCAGCCTGTATACGGCACACTATGGCAGGGAGCAGGCCCAGTCTTGCCCCGAACACCAGACGCACGGCAGGCCACAGGATGTTCTGGTGAATGCGGTCCGCGGACGCGATGTCGGGCACCACGACTCGACGCAGCCATATGAAGAGAAAGCCAGCCAGCCGGGCTTCCTTAGACAGAGGCCTGCGGCAGCGCCTCAAGTAACTATAGGCCTTAGTGCCTTCAGGATACTTTCTTACCCTGTTATTGAGAATCTGATCTAGAGCTTTAGCATCCTCCATAAGATCCTCGACGACCTGGGCACTGAGCACGCCCAAACAGTTCACGGGCTCATTCTTGCCCCCCAAAACTTTCTCCGACTTGGCGGCCCTGGCCCGGTGGAAGAAGAGGCAGGACATCCACTTAGTGGTGTGAGCCAAATCAGAAGGCTCATCATAAAAAGTGGTACATGTGAAGTAGTGGCACATCAGCTCCTGATACACCTCCACAACCCGAGGGTCCGAGTCCTCCAACTCCCGTTTGGTGGGAACATACTCTTCATATGGGGTATCCCCCATCGGCAGTCTCGAGATCACTGCCATCTCATGGAGGGCCAACCCCAACTCCCCCAGTGGAGTGGCGAAGGTCCCGGTGAGCGAAATGTATCGCTCCATCAGTGCCATAAACAGGTTAGGGTTGGGAGGCAACCCGACACTCGTCGCACTCACAGCAGCATACAGTCCAATGCCCTCCAGCTCTCTCCGAAAATGCTTCAAGGCCCAGTCAACTAGGCAAGCCCATCGGAGGTTTGTTGGGGTGATCCACCCATTGCACCGAGGATTCTCCTTGGGGTATACACCCCCTCGCCCCATGAAGTCGTTACAGAAAGTCGGCAATTGGACCGGCTGGATCACAGAACTGTCTTCACTCGGGACGCTGCCCGGGCACAGTCCCCTGAACACCGTCACAACGCCGGAAGGGTGGCTGACAAACGATCCCTGGTCATCTTCTTTCAAATTAAAGATCTTCCCCGGCTTTTCGTGAAGATCGGTAGTCAGCGTCCACGACATCCTCCTGGGACGTGTAGCATGGAAGAAAACCGAGATAGGATAATCTCTCGGCATCGTTGGCAGATACAAGACCATACTCTCGGTGGGGAAAACTCAGGGTTCTTTCTTGGGCTTCGTCTGGGACCATTTGTCAATCATGTCCCCAAAGAGAAAAGTTGGCTTGATGTACTGGTCCCTGTCTATGTACGTCAAGGGCTCCCCGTTAATCATGTTCAGCAACGTCCGCTCGCCCTGAGCCAATATCAAGATCTCCCTTCCTTCAGGATACTGGGTTCGGAGATAGGAAATGTCACGTGGGACAGATCCTCCAGATAGTTTGAGTGCAGCATCCCGGCAGCGGAACCCATCACCTCGCCAGTGGAGACTCATGCAAGTTAACTGCAAAAGTGCAAGGAAAACACGTCATTAAAAATCTTGCAACATAAAGACCAAGAAACGACAGTCAATGCTTTACGCCAAGACTGTACAAAATTTGGTCATTTTACGTCGAAAGTCACATCCAAAAGCGTAATTGGCGGTATACAGTTCATGCTTTACGCCAGACTGCCAAAATTCTAGTTATTACGCTGGAGGTCCCATCCACGAGCGTAAAACTAAAATTTTATAGTATACACCAAGTTTTCGGCAGTCAGAGCTTTTACGCTCAAAACTGCGAAAACATGGAGTTTTTATGCTGGCACATTAGAAATATGGGCGTAAAAGATAAAAATATCTCCGTGCATCATCTTCCTCAAAGAGGCTATCAGCACAGAAGATGACCTAGCGCGGTCACGTTCAACGTGTGCGAAGGATTTTTCGTCATTTTTTGTCATCCCAAAGGCTCTACCTCTAAGGCCGGGTGCACTACTCGTCGGCGGGATACTTCGCTCAGAAGAATGTTCACCTTGTCCGACCGAAGACTCTCTCGCTGGGGCAGAAGAACGAGAAGAAGAACCTATACTCTTTCCCTTAGCGGAGGGGATTTGTTTCGGCGCTATTTCTGAAAGCTCGGAATGCTCGAAGAAAGAACGAGAGGAGAAAACTCGAACAGTCGAAGGCTCTCTTTCGCAGAAGACGGATGAAAAAATTTTCTCTCCAAAAGCTTGGAATATAAATAGAGTTCGGGTCGACTCCTCGAATCCTCGGACGGACTCCTCGAAACCCAAACCAAATCTCCTAAATTAATAGTTGGTTATGATTGGGTCCTACGTCAGCATATTATTCAGAGAAGGCGGACAGTCAGCGAATTCGAAAAGTTTTTCGCGCAAAGCAGGTCAGCGGTTCCTACGCTCGACAGCAACAGATCTACGGTTTTTATGCTCGTAAGCTATAAGTCTATGGTTTTATGCCCGGATGCCTTTGTGCTCGGTAGCTTTTATGCTTGAGAGGCTACAAACCTACGACTTTACGCTCAGCAGATACCAAATCGATGATCTCACGCTCGGTGGTGCTTAGTTTACGCTCAGAAGCAACAGATCCGTAACTTCACGCTTGACGAAATTTTCTTTTTAGAAGCTACAAATCTATAGTTCTACGCTAAGGAGCTTTCTACGCTCGACAGCTACGAATCTACGACTTTACGTTCGACGGCTACAAGTCAGGTTTTTTACGCCCAGATGCCTTTGTGCTCAGTAGCTTTTATGCTCGAGAGGCTACAAACCTACGACTTCACACTCAGGAACCACAAGTCTATGATTTCACGCTCGATGGTGTTTAGTTTATGCTCAGAGGCTACAGACTAATGATTTCACGCTCCACGACTTTCCGTACATCTGAAAGATACGTCGGCCAGATTGTGCGTACATCTGAACGGTCCTCAAGGCGGTCAATTGCAAAGAGTTCACACAGAAGATACTCGTTTTTGACCTCAAGATATCCTAAGTACCCGAAGCATACAGAGTTCTACATTGAAAAAATTACTCTTCTTCATGGGTCAATTTGAAGTTCATCCAGACTCCAGTCTGAATATCCCGTCTATCAAGATGGCAACTCAGTTGACAGCCATTTCTTGACCCTGTTCCAAGGGATTTTTGAGAAATCATTCTTGAAGACGAAGTCTGAACAAAAATTCTGTTCATCAGAAGTAAAAACAACAGTTCAAAGCTCTACGCGGTTCCTCAGTCCTAGCAGCAGGACAGTTCTAAATATTTAAAATGCTTAACAGCGTTCTATGGACTATTTGCTATGCGCAAAAGGACAGGACCTAGCACTCTTTCTAAACAGAGTCGGCATAAAGAATCAGACGTGTCGAAGCTACACATATTCAGACTTCACAGCAACGTATGGCAAGATGATCATATGAAGAAGCAAGACAATTTTATTAAAAGATTAAAGTCATGATTACATATGAGGGAAATCCAATCTACAAGGGTTTTTCTTCATGTTCGTGATTACATCTGAGGGAAACTCCGTCGACAAAATGGCTTCCTCATCATCGTCTGAAGATCGCACCGAGAAGCTGTTTTGACAAGTTCTCACATTGGTGATGGTCTTCCTTTTCTTCCAAGAAGATGATCAGTGGCGGGAGGATACAAAGCTGGGCATAGACCCATCCTCCAACAGAAAAGCAGGGTACTGCTTTCCTACGCCCAGAGCCATGGCAGATTGAGTTAAGGTATTTTACCCAACTCAATACCCGAGGTCAGAGCTAGTTGCTGCTCTCATCCCCGGAGGTAACGGAAGAAGGCGCCACTTGCAAGCAGCATGGTAAAATATGATTCTTCCTCTCTCCTGAAGAACCACCATACAAAGTTGCTGGTTATCCCAAGCAAGGGAGGCTAAGATATCCTTCCATGATCCATCGTTGTAGTGGACACTTGCTCGAAGATGCCATCTTTTTCGGCTCCTTACACGCTGGAAGAACATGATCTCCTTCTTCCTCAGGTCGACCCGACGAACTTCGGCGATCATCTCTGCGTGGTGATGGGAATGTGGGGAGAACGGATTAACCCCCCAGCCTTTTTATAGGCGAAAGAGATCACACCGGTCCCCAATAAATCCGCCATAAAGTCAGCATCGACCGTTTCAACTCTCTATTCAGAAACGTTTCGAGTTACGAGAAGCGGTTCATGCTTCATTCAAAGCGTTCCAAATTTCAAGGAATTTAAAAGCTTTGAAGGGGGTCTTGTAGAAGCATAAAAAATACGCCGGGAAGCTCTACGCAGCATATTGATGTAGAGCAGCGTAAACAGAGGCCTTCAGAGCCATCAAGCGTGCAACAGAGCTTTTTTCCGCTAAACACAGCGTGAAAATATTAAAAGCTCAAAAGACCATCCGCATAAGGCAGTACGCCCAGGATGCTTCAGCGTAAACAGGGTTCTTTGTCGCCTCCTGGGCGTAAAACCCATCCTCTTTGAAGTGTACGAGAGACACTTCGTATTCTCCGAAGTGAACCTGTCAGATCCTGTAATGAACCTGTCAGATCCTGCAATGAACCTGACGTCTGGACTTCTGACAGAGGGATACTACACGGCTACCCAGACGATGGCTATAATGATGGCATAGCACTGCGACCCGGGCTGTTATTTACTGCCATCTCCTTTGCGTAAACTGCTTTTACGTGCACAAAGGGATACGCTGCCTTATTTTACACAGGCAGACATGAGCAGTTTACGCTCCGCGGTAGACAAACCGCCTGCCACATCAAAAGCTGTACTTCGTACGGGGCTCGAGGCACGTCTCTACGTCCAATGCACAGAGCGATGACAGTTGCTCGAGGCACGTCTCTACGTCCAATGCACAGAGCGATGACAGTTGCTCGAGGCATGTCTCTACGTCTAATGCACAGAGCGGTGACAGTTTCTCGAGGCACGTCTCTGCGACTGATGCACAGAAGGGCTGCAGACCTTCAAAAATACGCCTTCGCATTTAATGCAAATGATGGTGGCAAATCTTAACATTTAATGCAAGAGATTTGATTATATCTTCAAAAGCCGTAATTCTGGCTAAAACGTCCACATCAGCACTCTGGCACGGTACGCAGCGGCTTCTACGCCCATTCAGCTCCTATGCTCATTCGGCTTCTACGCCCACTCGGCCTCTACGACCACTCGGCTTCTACGCCCACTCGGCCTCTATGACCACTCGGCTTCTACGCCTATTTTCGGCTTCTATGCCTACTTGGCTTCTACGCCATGGTGACAGACATTGGTTTCTACGCCCACCTCTTCTACACGAGGGATACCTACAAACATGGCTTCTACGCCGTGATCTTCGTTGCGATTATATGCATTTTGTCCCTTAGTTGGACCAGCGTCACACGCTCATTCAAAGAATCATCTATACGCAGGCATTGGTTATTTTAACCGTTGTGTAAAAGGGTGCTGTACTTTCTACTCCTCGGTTTTTATACCAACGAAGTGGTCACTGTCACCAAAACTCTATAAATAGAGACCTCTATCAATGAGAAACAAGGTCGACAAATTGGAAGGTCAGAAAATTGGTCAAGAAAACCAATATCAGATCCACGGTCGAAAGATCTAAAGGTCGAACTTCCAAGAAAGATCGAACCAGAGGTCAAAAGAGAGAAAGAGAGAGAGAGAGAGAGAGAGAGAATCCGGAGCTCAGGCAAAAGAGTAGGGATCGACGACGTTGGCATCGTGCATCCACCCTCTTCTGCAACCTTCGAAGCTGCTACCTGTCTTCCACGGCACTTCTTCAATATCGTGTGGTCCAAGGGCTAAAGTGATCGACTGCAGATCAGACACCTATAGCAATATTTACTCAGATTAAATAAATTGTACTCCCATATCCTCGTATAGGATCAAATTGTACAAGTTTATTTGTAAACCAAAGAAGGTGGGTTTCGTGTAAACCCCATCTTGAATACATTTTTATTCTTTTGTTTTCCACCACAAACAGCGAGTACATTATCTGATAATTTCCGTTATTTGATAATTTCTATAATTCTAGTATTTAGAAATGTTATATCTGACTCTTGACACTGTGCTACACGGACTAGTATATAGATTGGATCTTTAGTCATGAGATGTTACATTGGTTATCATTTTAAAATTATATACGACATTGATATTAGACATTAATATTAGACATTGTACATGATATATCGGACATTGATCGTGTATCATGATGTGTCATGATTAGATACACAGTACTAGTTGTGGGCAGGGAAATTGCTAGTGAGAGATGTGATCAAAATACCTATCGTACAAGTGTAGACAATGAACAGTGTTAATCATACACCTCACGTATGATTAGCCAGGCCATGTAGTCATCGAACAAGTTCCCAAGCCGATCATATTTCGAAACTACGATTTCAAACACTTAAAATATTTAGAGTTCTCTATTTTAGTTCATATACCACATCACTCGTATATGATTTTGTACCTCTTTACTTTTATTTCATATATGCACTGACTGTACCATATTACCTATATTGTCTCTCTCTTTATTTTGCCATTGCATTTATTTATTGCCTTCTCTCAGTATATAGCATCATCTATTTATTGTTTTATAATCCTTATCAATTAATTAGAACTGTTATTAGAGATGTACTTTGCTCCATCCTGACTGGAAATATTTTTTCAGACTGCGCCTTAGAGGGTTGGTGTCCGACATATTATGGACCACAGGGAGAGTTGCTGCAAACTTGGACTTGGTAGCACAGGTGTAATTCCCGGGAGGTCTAGTCGGGATTACTAGTTATTTAGTTAGTTTCTTTTAGCAGTTTTTGGTACCGGATTTGTCTCTGGCATATTTAGTTGAGACTTGGATATCACTGTTGAGTTAGATTATTTCTATTTTAGACTTGAGTTACATTTTGATTTATTTATTTCTTTGATATCTTATCGTGCTTTAGTTTATGTGATTGAGTATTTCATATTATATTGTGATATCTGTGATTCCTTATGGAGTTGGATACTCGTGTGAGAATAATTAGATAGTATTGTGACCTAGACAGCGTTCTACCGCCGATGTTGCGGCGTAGGCTGGACGTACCCACGCTCTCGTGTCCCTATAACGGGTGCGGGTCGTGACAGATTTTTAGTGGTGGACCATGCAGGTCAGACTTCGCAATTAGAGCGATGTCGTGGTAGTATGACGTCTTAGTTATACTACTACGTGTCTGCGATAGGATATAGGACATAGTATACTAGGATGAGAGCGAATACTCAATCACATATAGGACCGTAGTTTGCGATAGGATATAGGACATATAGGAAATATTTCTAATCTATTATCTTGTTATCCTTATTTTCTTTCTCTTTTATTCCGCCTATTTGATTGATTGATTCATTCCTTAGTACCGTAGTTTGTATTCGTGATTTTCTTATTAGAATATAGTTAATAGTATACCTTGACAGAGACTGCAATACCATGACAAAAGTGACCATAACCATACATATTTTTCTTAGATTGCATGTTGTATGATTGTAGGAAGAATTCTATTAGACTTTGATTGTTGAGGGTTTAACTGTAGTAAAGATTAACGAAGAGGTTATGACTTGACAAAGAGAGACAAGGTGCCTTAAATTTTGAGGATAAACATTAATGTAAATAAAAAGTTGAGAATTTAATATGGCATAATTAACGATTTTGTTAAATCTTAGATTTTTATGAAGATTATGAAATGATTGAATTTATCATTAAAATTTTGAGGAATTTAAGAAGGTTATCAATATATTTATTGGACTGTAAGTTATGAACTTATATTTTGAATATTGTGTTGGAGATTTCATAAGTATTACATCGTTGAGTATTATGGAAAAAAAATTCGAGGAATAAGAACACAAATGGATTAGTGTTGAATTCAATTTTTGGGATGAGATTCAATTTTATAATATGCATTGATTGGATTTAAATTAGAGGAGGAAGATCATTAATGGATTAGTGTTTGAATTCTATTTTTGTGATACAATTTTTCAATTTTATAAATATGCTTTGCTTGGATTTTAATTAGAGGATTGAATATTAAATTCTTGTATTCGTTATTAACTTAAAATTTTGGAGGAGATTGTGATAAGGATGGAATTTGATTTTATATTTGAAAATATTTAGGGATATGATATTTATAGAATTTTGAGAAATATTGTGAAGTAACAATATGGATTAGTTCATGATATATGATTTGATGAATTTAATTTTGATTGTAGTAAATAAATAAATAAAATAATTGAGGATTTTAAATTTCGAGGTCGAAATTTTTTTAGGTGGGTAGACTTGTAACCTTCGTATCCTGAAATCTGTGCTTAAATGTTGTTATTAGGTTAATTTGGGGCTAGTGGGATTTTTCATAATTTTTAGTTATTAAAAACTAGTAACCATAATTTTCTAGGACTTTCAAGAATTTATATTAGGTTCAAACTTAATTAAAAATATCCCAAAATTTTATTTTAGGTTCTAAATAGTCAAATATATTTTCTAGAATTTTTTAGAAATTTTCTGAGTATTTTTAGTATTTATTGGGAGTAATTATGCTAATAACTAATTTTTAGGACTTGTAGAATTTATTGTGCAATCCCAAAAATATAGAATGGACTCACGTTATTTTTTAGAGTTTATAATATTATTATATATTTTCTGAAATTATTTCACAATTTTTGGAATAATTTTAGTATTTATTTTTAGTTAAATGGGTAAAACTAATTTTTAGAGCTTCTCCTAATTATAGTAGGAAACTTATGAATATAAAATTATCCCAAATATTTTTCTATGATTTTTAGGTTCAAAATATATTTTCTGTAATTTTTCCAGATTTTTATGATTATTTTTAATGTTTATTTTGAGTTATTTAGATTTAAAATAACTTAAATAATATTTTGATAAAGGCAAATCAAAAATAAATAATATAAATAAAACCATCCAATCAGATTCTGACACGTCTCAGCATATAGATATCCCTTCAGCCACAGGTACATCCCTATATATATATAATATAATAACCCTAATTATCCCATTATTTTAGAGAGAGAGATTTTGAAGAATTGCCATCTAGGGTTCCTTCATCTTCCATAAGCCATTGCGCATAGCTCCGGACTCCAAACGAGGCCTAGTTTCTTGTGTTAGAAAGATATTAAGGTTAGCTTTCTGATTATATAAATTGTTTTACGAAATTATGAGTATTAAATTCTGGAAAATTCGTAGAACACAGCATGTCCAAAAATAGACGCGTTTTGATGTTTTTGCGATTCTGGGAGAATCAGGAATCAGAATCATGAACCGTTTAAAGTTTCGAAAAGCTAATGTCGAGATCATTGACATAAGTTTTTCCAGAATTAATTCTAAATATTTTTATACTGCTAATTCTATAGAACTTCTAGGTTAGAATGTAACTATCGGTGCACGATACGAAATTTGTATATGCCATAATTCCCAAACGAATTTGAATTCGGACAAGCCGTAAATTCTAGTATATTTTTGATGCTAAAATCTACAGAAAATTATGCATGAAAGTCAAGTTTGTGTTGGTTGACTTTTTGGTCAACAGATTGCCTCGATTTGCGTGCCCTGGGTCTCGAGTTGATAAAATTAAGTTTCTTTGGACAAAATTTAGGAATTAACCTAAAAATCAGAATAATAAGATTAAAATAGGAATTTAGAGTAATTATTCCATAATTAAATAAATTAAAATAAATTATCTTTTGACATGGTAAATTTGTAATACATAGGCTATTTGGACTGTGACTTGGACTCTGATTCATATCAGCTAAGGACCACAGGCGAGTATATTCTCTGATAATTTCTGTTATTTGATAAATTCTATAATTCTAGTATTTAGAAATGTTATATCTGACTCTTGATACTGTGCTATACGGACTAGTATATAGATTGGATCTTTAGTCTTGAGATGTTACATTGGTTATCGTATTAAAATTATACACGACATTGACATTAGACATTGATATTAGACATTGTACATGATATATTGGACATTAATCGTGTATCATAACGTGTCATGATTGGATCCACAGTACTAGTTGGGGGCAGGGAAATTGCTAGTGAGAGATGTGATCAAAATACCTATCGTACAAGTGTAGACATTGAACAGTGTTAATCATACACCTCACGTATGTTTAGCCAAGCCATGTAGTCATCGAACAAGTTCCCAAGCCGATCATATTTCGAAACTACGATTTCAAACACTTAGAATAGTTACAGTTCTCTATTTTAGTTCATATACCACAACACTCGTATATGATTTTGTACCTCTTTCCTTTCATTTTATATATGCACTGACTGTACCATATTGCCTATATTGCCTATCTGTTTATTTTGCCATTGCATTTATTTATTGCCTTCTCTCAGTATATAGCATCATCTATTTATTGTTTTATAGTCCTTATCAATTAATTGGAACTGTTATTCGAGATGTACTTTGCTCCATCCTGACTGGAAATATTTTTTCAGACTGCGCCTTAGAGGGCTGGTGTCCGACATATTATGGACCACAGGGAGAGTCGCTGCAAACTTGGACTTGGTAGCACAGGTGTGATTTCCGGAAGGTCTAGTCGGGATCACTAGTTATTTAGTTAGTTTCGTTTAGCAGTTTTTGGTACCGAATTTGTCTCCGGCATATTTAGTTGAGACTTGGATATCACTGTTGAGTTAGATTATTTCTATTTTAGACTTGAGGTGCATTTTGATTTATTTATTTCTTTGATATCTTATCGTTCTTTAGTTTATGTGATTAAGTATTTCATATTTTATTGTGATATCTGTGATTCCTTATGGAGTTGGATGCTCGTGTGAGAATGATTAGATAGTATTGTGACCTAGACAGCGTTCTACCGTCGATGCTGCGACGTAGGCTGGACGTACCCACGCTCTCGTGCCCCTATACTGGATGCGGATCATGACAAGAGACAATCATACGCCTAATAAGATAGGCGTTATGCTAGAAAGGGCACATGAAGCTTGGCGCTTGGAACTCCTTCATCCCCAAGCGGCACAACTCCATGGAAAAAGCCCCAAAAATTTAAAAATTATTTTCTTCATAAAAATATTATTTTAACTCCAAATCAAATAAAACAAAAGGCAAATTTGCACAAAATGGAATGCTCTAACACAAAGAATAACTAGTTTTCGAAAACACTAAGTTTTAATTGATCAAAACCAAGGAAAACTCATGAAACCCATAAAAATCCTAAACTTATAACTCATATCTACAAAAATCTATACATCAAAATCCAAAACTCCAAGAACTAAATATGATCAACAACTCAAGGAGAAAAATTATCATCAAATATATTTCTAAAACTACATATATATGAAAAATCTAAAAATTTATGACTTCACCATTGAGCAAGATGTAATTGCCTTGGGTGGCTCTAAGCCTCTACCTCTCATAGTCCAAGTCACATCAACTTCTCCATAGGGCTAGGGTTTGGCTAGAGGGGGCTTGAAGGAGAGAAGGAAGAAGGAAGCAGGTGGAATAAAAAAATGAGGAGAGAGAGAATACTCATATATATAATAAGAGGAGAGGGGAATGGTTTAGTCATGGGTTCACCCAAAATGAATCGAACCAAGTGTCCATTCTACATGCGGGTCCTAAACGGGTCTATTGCAATGCCAATGGGTATTCTACTGGTCTCGGGTAGTCTATCTTAATAACGAAAAAAAATAACAGGAACCAACATGAGAAATACTGCAGGAATACATTATCAGGAAAAATTAAATTCTAGAAATTCAAGAAATACCCAATCTGGAATCGGGTGTGACATCTTTACCATCCTTAGAAAAATTTCGTCCTCAGAATTTCACCAAGGCTAGTCGAGCTGGAACAAACGAGAAAGCTCAAAAAATTATAAGTCACTAATCAAAGGATTATTCTAAGCAATAACTAAAAATAAAAAAGATAGCTGCAAAAGTAAATAATGAATAAATGCACAAAAGAAACACACAGGAAAAATAGAGGCATATGGATACATATACTCATAAGTCAATCGAATAGGAACTCGTCCCCGCTTATCTATGCCGACTCACACAAATGGACAAGTGCCAAGCCTGGAGATGAGTCGGTACCAACGACTATATCGAAGACATGACTCTAATCCAGGACATACTTTAGCAGTCGAAACACATAATAGACATCACGTACCATGAGATACAAAGGCAGAAGAGCAGGACGAAAACTCATATTTGCTCAATGAAAGGATCGAAACTACTATCGTATTTTAAATAGGTCAAAAAATAAGATCCTCCACAGGAACCCAAGAATAAGAGAAGCTAAGGAGAGATCAAAAATCTCACCTATAATTGTAGCACCTTCTGCTAACAACTGCTCTAGGTTGCCAAATATTTCGTCAGGCCATCGTCTAGGGGTCGTGGCTCTAACTTGCTGCTGGTTCTGTCTAACTGGTTGGGCTTGCTGGACTTGCATGTATTGCACCAGATGTTGCTGCTAGAATTGTTGGGTCTGCGATAGAAGAGGATGCTGGGCTAGTGGTTTAACTGCCAACACTAGTCCTCGCGGGCCTTCAATCGTCACCCAGAGCAGAGCTAGTAACTGTCAGACTGAAGAAGTCTCTATATATAGGATTGGGCATGAACCAATCATATAGTCGGATGCCCTACATCTGAGACACTAGCCATTGTCCCTACTACTGTCACGACCCGCACCCAATTTAGTGGCACGAGTGCGTGGGTACGTCTAGCCTACGCCGCAGCATCGGCGGTAGAACGCTGTCTAGGTCATGTAACTATCTAATCAAACTCACGTGAATACCCAACTCCATAAGGAGACGTGGATATCATAAAATAATGTTAGAAATACTCAATCACATAAACTAAAGCACGATGAGATATCAAGGCAAGCAAGAAATACAAGACAAGTCTAACGACAAAATAATCATACCTGCAATCATTAACTTCCAATCCTCAAGTGTGTCAGAAACCAGTCTACTAAGGTCACAGTCTGGAAAAATATTTTCCAGTCAGGAAGGAGCAAAGTACATCTCTAAATAGCAGTTCTATATTAATGATATAAACTATGTAGCAGTTCTAGATGGAAATATACGAAAAGCATGTATAGGTACGAGAAATAAAAGAAATACTGGAAATACTGTAAGTAAATGCAGGAGAAGAAACAATATGTCCATGAGCAAGAACCTATGACTAAGTGTATGAGTACTAGCTTTAACATGTGATCTGCTTGGGAACTTGATCAGGCTGGTTACATGTGATTAGCTATGATTCATGTAAGGTCAGGCTAACCGTTGGTTAGCTATGATGCATGTAGAGGTCAGGCTAATCATACGTAACAGCTATGAAGCATGTAAATGGTCAGGCCGTACCCGATGTGAGATGTGGGGTGAGCTATGATGCATGTAAAGTTGGGTATGATCATATATCTACACTAAAATACTCCCCAACCCCTGACTAGTATAGTAGATCCAATCATGGTAAGCTATGGCATGGGATTCCCTAGGGAGGTAGCAAATCTCCCCGGGTCTCAGTGTCTGTACATGCACAAGATAACAAGGAAACAAGTCTTGTACAAGCTACACCATGAATAAGGAATAACATCTCATGACAAGATCCATATATACCAATCCGTGTAACCAACGTGTCAAGAGCATGGATATCTACACTAGATACAGTGAACATAGGAGATATCATAAATTAGAAACTAATCAGAGAATGTACTCGCCTTGGGTCCTTAGCTGTCAATACCAATGTCCTATCCCAGAGTATCGTCTGGAGAATCCGACAGTCCTATAAACATATAATAATATCACTTGTATCAGATGCTACACTAACACACAATAGAAATACCCTGGCCTCAGGGCTATGCCAGGCATGGCTCTAGTCAACTAGGGTCATCTAGTAGGGATACGTATATAATACACATTTACACTCAAAGTATATACCAATAAAAATGTATATAATATATATATAAGTGTCTATTAGTAATTATACAAAATACGTATGTGTGTATATACACTAAATAGATGTATATAAATATATATTTATACACCAAAATACATATTTGTATATATATATCAATCAAATATTTTTATATATGTATATTAATAAATCAAAGAATGTACATAATGCCACCCTCCTTAAGGTGATCCCAAATGAAATAGCAGATAGTTCCAATGGGTCCGGAGCAGTCCAATTAGCTAGAAACTATATAAAGAGGTTCAAGATCGGAGTTCGGCACAAAAATCGGGATAAGGGTACCAGGCTAATATGGGAAAGGGTCGTTTGTTGTAATTAAGGTAACACCTTAATTTAATGAAAATTATTTCGAATTTATTTTGAACAATAATTTCAAGTAAAAGTTTATTTATAAAAAATCTAGAATTTACTGAGAAGCCAATATATTTTTATACCTATAGTAAATTCGTTTACCAGTCCAAATAACCAATTTTGAACAAATTTTTATTATTGAAACTATTTCTTAAATAATATAAACCCCCAAAAATTATTATATTTTTACATAATCATAAACCCTTATAATTATTACGCAACTACTAATTACATAAAAACAAACTAATTGCATATTAATATAACCAAATCCTTATATATAATACATAACTAAATTTACACATAATAAATAACTAAATTCATACATTAAAAATAATAAAATTAATTATATTTTATTTACTAAACTAATTACATGAAATTACTAAACTAATTATATTTTAATTAACTACTAATCTAATTAACTAACTAATCTATTATATATTAACTAACTGATTAATTAACTCACTGATTAAAACAACCCGTAACCTAACTCATTAAAACAGAAGAAAGGGAAAGAGAAAGAGGGGCTCACGATGGGGTCTTCCGGTGTCGGTGGAGGAGTCTCGCAGGGGTCATGCGGCCAAGGCGGTCGAAGCTCGGCGGCGGATCTGCTGTGGCGGCGGTCGAACTCGGCGGCGGCAGCGGAGCTCGACGACGGTCGGCGGATCTGCTGTGGTCGAAGCTCGGCGGCGGTCGACATTCGTCTCGGCGGCGGCGACAAAAACTCGAGAGCAGCGGCGGTCGACGGATCCGAGGCGGCCACGGCTCGACGACGGTGAGGAGGTCCCAGTCGCCGGCGGCGGTCGAGATCTAGTTTAGGGTTTTTAGGATTTCTGTGAATGAGTCGGGGTTGGATCATGTCCGGGGCTGGACATGATGGATTCGATGTACTATGGACGTGTCCGGGTGTTGGACACAGGGGTTTGAATATACTGTGGTGTGGAGGTTGTATCCAGATGGTGTCAGACACGAAAATCTGGTTGTAACATTGTAAATCTGGAGACAGGAAATGAATGGATACGGTAGGACACCCGGGGTCATTCCCGAGGCCAACACGGCTGACACGGTAATGCTGGACACACGAACACGAGCACACAAATCAATGGTGATGGCTTGTTGGCTTGTGTGAATTTGTGAGGGCTAGCTAGGGTTTCTTGGGAATGGTGTGGTGAGAGACTTTAAATAGGGAGAGAGGGTGTGGGATAAAGGGTGAGGATTGGCCCAAATAATGAATGGCCAAGATTATATATAAATAAGTTTTTCATGTGGGAAATGAGTGTGTGAATGGGAGATGGTAAACTTGTAAATTTAATAGAAAAAAATTATAATTTAAGAAAATATTTTAAGAGGCTTCCAAGGCTAACTGATTCAAAATTAGCTACTAATTAAACCCATATTTCAAAACCCTAGAAATTATATAATTTATTTATTTACTATTCCAAAATGGATATGAAAATTTATTATGAAAACAACTAGTCCTTCAATAATTTTATTAAACAAATAATTTTATGATTTCAAGCCAATAAATATTCGAAGCTAGAGTATTATATATATATCATTATTTATTAATTTATAATAAATTGACATTTAGGAAAAATAATTTTATAAAAGATTTTAAATCACTTACAAAAAATTAAACATTGTTAAAAATCTAATACTAAAATTCAAGGAGAAATATCTTATAAACTTGATATTTTAAAATAAAATAAAAATCTGAATATTTCGGAAATTTGGAAATCAGAGGTTACAGCTACACTGATCGTTTGTGTGCCCTGGCTTGCTGCAGTGGCTGCATCCCACTTATACAGATTGCCTTATAGATTATACTGAGGTTACTGTAGTGGTTCGAGGTGCTGGCGGGCGAGGTCTTCTTACTGCTGGTGCTGGAGGTGATGAATGAATTTTGACGCCTCTCAAGGATGAGTGTGACCTCTTCTGGCCTCCGATCATTGCTACTAATCTCTGGCCGACAAGTTTTTGGGACCTAACTACCCTGAGTACTACATCATAGGTGGTATAATTATGACCCACCGTAAACTGCTAAAGCTCTAGATCTAACCCTTGCTCAAATCTTTTGGATCGGTCTTCCTTGAAAGCTACCATATGAGAAGAAAATCGACTATGTCGACGAAACTCGATCGCATACTGATCAACTGATCTTGTGTTCTGGCGAAGGTTGACGAACAGCTACTGGAGCTGGAACTTGGCAGTTGTATGAAAATACATCTCCTGAAAATATTCCTTGAATGTCCTCCAGTCAATGGGCTTCGAATACGTTATTTCTTGTGATACCCACCAATCTCAGGCAAGATTTGATAGTTATAACTTTATGACTGCTACCTTCTCATCGTCTGGGGTCTTGGTTGCATCCAGGATGGCCTCAAAGTCCTAGAGCCAAGAATCTGCTGAAAATGCATCTTCTGTGCTGAGGAACATGGTTGGGCGCATGCGACTAACATTTGTCGCCGACTTATTATTATAATGCCTATTATTCTCGAGTTCTACTCTAACTCCCTGGCAAAGAGTAGTGTTGGTATATTCTTATCCTTGTTGAAACTGCTGGCAGAGTTGAACTACTTTTTGCTTAAGCTAGAGTTATTGTTGTTGTTGTTGTTGTACCATCATCATAGCTTGGATTATCTCTAACATAGCCTGTGAGCCTTCCTGTCCTGGTTGTACTGAAATAACTGGTAGTATTTGTCACGCCCCAATTCCGTGGAATCGATAGTCGTCCCCCGGGCGTGACCGCCATACGGGTCTAGGTTGCGCGCCGCACAAGGCTAAGTATTTTATTTTCGCATAGCGAGCACATATTCAGAGTACGCAGATTAAATGAACACCGATTTGAAGCATGGAAAAGTTATCTTTTTATTGATAATATGAACATATATTACAAACTCCATGAACTGAGTCATAAGGATTGCCTCTATGGGCTTACAAAAGTGTTGACACAAAATGAGATAGCAGTCCTGTACATTACATCCTTTACTACAACTCAAAATATAAGACCTTGGGTCGGAACGACTATTTTGCCACGAAGCTGCATGATTGCTTGGCTGCTAGCTTCTATCTTCAAAATGCTTCTTTTTCAAAATGCTTCAAAAGGTTGGCACGGTCGAGGCGTGCCTACAGCTGGACTGGATTGGGGGTTTGTCTTCTACTCCTCGCTTGGTTCTCCTAGCGCGGGGAACCTATTTCAACGAGGGTCAGTACATCGAAACGTACTGGGGAAGGCAAGCTAACCCAACTATACCAATCAATACGTTGTTTTAATGAAGCATGCATATTTATTATGGGTTTCTATCTTGCCTTAGTTCATTGTATAGCAAAAAATAGATATAGAATCACTGAAATAACCCGCCACCGTTCGGTGATATTTACCTGTCCATCTGAACCACCTGCATAATACTTACCTTGCCTTCTCTGCCAAGAACACACAAGTTAGTAGCAACAGGTTTAAATATACGAGGGGATCACTGGCACGTTGCTATAATGGACGGGCTAGTCTTGGTACGGAGTACCGTGCGACGCATAGATCAGGACGTCCCAAGGCATTCCGTCCTATAGCAGGCGACTATCATGAGTTTCGTCCGGATCGGATCGGTGTCGGTACCCCAGCGACCATCCGTAGGAACTAAGACCTTGTGCACAAGTTGTCCGTGATCAACGTACTATACTAAGTTAGAAATCGAGGCAAATCAGGGCATATCAGGAGCAGGGGAGTACAGGGCAAGATTTACTTTTGTATAGCCTACCTGTTCAGTTTATGGCATTTAAGAAGAGTTCTATACATAGAACAATTTAAGAAAAAATATGTATTCTAACTTGTATTTATGCATATGGTGAACAATTCGAACGAGCAAGCATGTAAGTAAGTAACCGTTCACAAGTTTCATTGACAAGCATGTTGATCCAAGTCTATTCCCTTATTATCTTGATATCTTTTAGTTATTTACTTCGTATCGTTTGATCGGGGCAAGCACGAATACAAGATTTAGATATGAAGACTAGCAAGAAGGGCTAGCTAATCGGGTTGGTAGCCACTTACTTTAGTAGTTGGAAGGAAGAAGAAAAGAAGTGCTTTAGGAGCCCGTTCGAGCGACGTCTACTGCTGGATCACCTGCATTGCCACGAACAGCTGATCAGTACTTCTTTCTCTCTTTCCGTTATCAGAATTGAAGTGCAGTCCTACGAACAAAAGCAATAAAATCTATTGAAACCGTTCAAGAAAACCCAAGCAAAATCCAAAAACGAACTCAAGGTACGAAAGCAACAAGCGACAGCGAAAACTAGGCAACAAAAGAATGCAGCGGAGAGGTCCCTCCTGACACTGCCGCTAAGTCGATCTCGGGGGCACGGTCCACTGAATATGGGAATCGATTCCGAAGAGACAAATCCATAACGAGGATGAGTTCTTGATTCAATCTATCCCGATCGAACGATACCGTCTACTATTTTTTAGCCGCGCTCCCCGAATAGGGGGAACGGGGCACCACATCCTACCCAACTAATTGGATGTTTCGTCCCGAAACTTAAGGAATAGAACCTACCACTAGGAAATAATGAGGGGAACCATTCCCTCATCTCTGATTCAAGCTCCCAAGTAGATTCTTTGACAGAGTGATTCCGCCAAAGCACGCGCACTAGAGGAACCGAACGGGTCCGAAGCAGCTTTTCTTTTCTATCCAAAATTTGTACAGGTTGTTCAACATACGTCAAGTCGGGCTGAAGGTTCAGTTGTTCCAGGTCTACCACGTGGCTTGGATCGTACACATATTTCCTAAGTTGAGAAATATGGAATATATCATGTACGTCGGATAGGGATGGTGGTAGGGCAATCTGATAAGCAACTGAAGCAACCCGCTTTAGTATTTCGAACGGGCCGACAAATCGTGGACTTAGCGGTCTAGTATTTCTTAGCCGCGCTCCCCGAATAGGGGGAACGGGGCACCACAGTATTGTCTGGGCTAGCCAGACTGGTATGAATGACAGACCGGGCTAAATTGGTCGTGCCGGCAAGACTGGTAGAGTTGATTGTGCTGGTCGGGTATGCGTGACTTGCGAAGTCGGCTGATGAAAAGCTACTGACGCTTGATCTTGGTTCAATATCGGAATTTGGCCCTCGCCTACTGGATCTGCTAGAGTTATCGGTGGAACGAAACCCTCGGAAGGAGGAGCAGGTGGGGTATCCCTGAAGGATAAGGATATAAGGATATCAACAAGGGACGAGAATGGAATAATCATGTCAAGCAAGCTTGAAGTTCAAGGAAAGCGATAGGTGCATATTACAAGTGGAGTTCAATAGAAGATTATAGAGGATTGAGAATCTAACAAGATGAGTCCTCCCACAAGTCTGAAAAATAGACCTGCATGGGCTACCACTAAAACTATGTCATGTCATGCTCCCAGAATACTGGATAAATAGAGGGACTGACATGGCCAACCGCACCTTGTAGAATATCGAAGTAAGCCACAATATGTTAAGGTTGTCTAGAAGACAGATGGGTAAACTCTACCATGCTATGACATCAGTCCTAAGGCAGTCAAATCCTAGTATCTCAATCCAGCAACACAAGTACAAGAGTATATCATATATGAAAGTAAAGAGGCATCCCAAATTACATGTCATATATGATCATGAAGCTAGTAAATACACAATGTTGCACTAGCAGAGTTTAATAAGACATGATCAAATATACCAGTCATGGTCTAATTTATACATCATATTGATCGAAGTGTCAAAAATATAAGGAGCTAACTCTGTTCCTTGCTAAATACCACAAAATAAATTAATCAAGACAAGGGGTGGAAGAAAAAAACCCACTCACGAGCTTCGACCGTAGTCCTACGAGTGCGAGTCATTTTGCTGGAAGTATGGTGGATCCTGGTTCTATTCGGGGTAACCTGGCCATGCAAAGCCAGTGGGGTCATAACCCCAAGCAATAAGTAGCACAAAAGATCTTGAGGTGATAGACCAAACACATCACAACATAAGCAGAGAGAGACATATAAGAAAATAAATGTTGATCGAGACTTGTACGGTACCAATATACTTGTCTCAAGAATAATATTGGAAGAACTGATAATAAATGCAAAAATAAAAATAAGGCAACGAGCAGCAAGAGCGCATAGGAACTACTTTGGATCGGGACCACAACCCTTAAACCAAACAAAGACCGGATTGTAAACATTTACCCGAGTAGAACTTAGAACCTAACCACCCACCGGAATAAAATGATACTAGAAGAGCGAGATATAATGAGAGTAACATCATTCATCGTATGGCCAAACAACTTTATGGGTTGCTACTATTAACTAGCTAGGGTTGTCAAAGACATTAATTACTAAATGCATATTCTTAAGAATATTGCTACCACCGATAATGTAGTTAACCCAGATGGCCAAGGGTACGTTTATCTAGTAAACTTAAATGTACAATAAACCATATAATAACATAAATTATTATTTGTCATAACAGAAATTGAACTTATAAGCATAAACTAAAACTTTTAATCATAAATTTTCTTTATAAGCATAAACTTATATATAGCTTGTCTTGTAAGTGTTGCAGCACACGTAAACTTGGTCAGTCATGGAGTCCTTGCCTAGCAGGGTTGTTCCATGCTGCATGGGGCCCTTAGAGATCGTGGTAGTCAGTAGCACAATATTCTTTTTTCCCAATAATCTAGGTAAATCTTATCTTGTTTAATCATTTCTAAATTATTTTAAGTTCTCGAGTCGTGGATACTTGAGAACTCCCTAGAATGACGAGTCTCGAATACAAGCTTTTCATGAGTTATCATATTCGCGATATGCGATACATTGGATAATACTCACACTTGATTGCCTGATGCCAAATGCAATAGATTTTTATACACAAATATTTCTACGGTGCCGTGAGGATTATAAAGTTGTACATAAACTTGTCTTGCAAACTTACATATAAAATTTGTCTGGTATCATAAACTTGCATCAACAAAAGGAAGAAGACAACAATAATTATGAAAAGGAATTACTAAATGAACATAATTAAAAGGAACACAAAAAGTATACAAGAATTTATGGCCGCATGCGCTCACTGCCCGCATCGACTCACTGGCCGCATAAACCCAATTGCGGCATGGACTCACTCGTCACGTGTACCCAATTATCGCATGGACTCATTGGTCGCATGCACCCAATTGTCGTATAGACTCACCTATCGCATGCTCGGAGTTAAAGTCTACTCCTTGGGGCAAGTGCTGAGTGACGGGTCAATAAATGAAGTGTCAGTGAAGTGACAAAAAGTGATTGATGTGACATGCCATGATTGTGAGTTAGAGAAAAAACAAAAGCAAAAAAGGTGTGCATGAAAAGACATCCAGGAAAAGACACATATATCGCTTTTAAGTCAAATGACAGACAGACCGCATGGGCTTATTGCTGCATGGACAACTGGCCGCATGAGCTCTTAGCCGCAGGGACAACTTGCCCTAAGGAAATCTCATGTGTTCAATGCTCTATGCATTCAGCTTTGGGACGCATATGCAGACACAGTCATGTACCTAATAAGATAACCATCATGCTGGAAAGGGCGCATGAAGGTGGGCGTATAGAACTCCTTCATCCCGAAGCAACATAACTCCATGAAAAAAGCTCTAAAAATCTAAAAATTATTTTCTTCATAAAATCTTTATTTAACTCCAAATCAAGTGAAAGAAAAGCCAAATGTGTACGAAATAAAATGCTCTAACACAAGGAACAACTAGTTTTCAAAATCATTAAGTTTTAATATATCGAAACCAAGAAAAACTCATGAAACCCACAAAAATTCTAAACTTAAAACTCAGATCTACAATAATCTATACAACAAATTCTAAAACTCCAAGAACTAAATATGATCAGCAACTCAAGGAGAATATTTTCCATCAAATATATTTATAAAATAACATATATATAAAAAATCTAAAAATTCATGACTTCACCATTGAGCAAGATGTACTTGCTTTGGGTGGTTCCGAGCCTCTACCTCTCACGGTCCAAGTCATATCAACTTTTTCCTAGGGCTATGGTTTGGCTAGAGGGGGTTTGAAGAAGAGGAGGAAAAAGTAAGCAAGTGGAATCAGAAAATGAGGAGAGAAAGAATACTCATATGTATATAATAAGTGGACAGGGCGGATGGTTTAGTCATGGGTTCACCCAAAATAAACTAAACCAAGTGTCCATTCTATATGCGGGTCCTAAACCGAGTCTATGGCAATGCCAATAGATATTCTACTGGTCTCAGGTAGTCTCTCTCTACAACAAAAAATAATAATTAAAATGATAGGAACCAACATGAGAAATACAGCAAGAATATATTATCAAGAAAAATTAAATTCTAGAAATTCAAGAAATACCAAATCTGGAATTGGGTGTGACATATGGCACGAATGGATCCAAGCATATGTAGTGTTTGCACATGGAATCGAGGTCGAAAAAAAATTGATAGGGAGACGAGTAGCCCAAGATGAAGAGAGGTCACTATACTCTAAAAATCCTTCATACTCACTATTTCTTTCATCTCTACCTATTAAAATCCTTAAATTCTCAAAATTTAAATCTTACTCAATCTATCATAATCTACTCAATTTAAATAACCAAATTTTATTTTTTAAAATTTTTTTTCTTATCTTCAAATTTTGAATTCATATTCTCAAAATTTAATTATGATTTTTCAACCCTTAAAAATTAGAATCTAAATCAAATCCATAATTCATAAACTTTTAAATACAGTCTTTCAATCATTCAAAAAATTTAATTTCAACCCTCAAAACAGTCTTTTCCTTAAAGTCAAATCATAATCCTCAAACTTTTATACCCAAGATTTATTCAATGGTTCATAATCCAAAATTTAGAGTTTCGTAGTCACCATTTTTTTTCTTCAAAATTTAAATTAACTTCCACCCACAAAATTTAAACTAAACACCCAATTTTTAAATTTTAAATTTATTCTATCAATTTTTTATAAAACTTAAAATTTACTGCGTAAGAATCTCACCAACATCTAAATTTATCAATCATACTTTACTTGATTCTCTTCTTCGCCACCATTAAGAATATTACCTTTATATAAAATTACAGCTCTAATTGACATCAAAACCTCTACCCAACTTAGAATTTACCAATCTATCAGACAGGGCTATATCTTTAAGAATTTATTCTCAAATCATTCAATCGCGTTCATCAATCCTCGAAAAAGTTAATATGTTCATAACATAAATTAAATTCGTCTAATACATCCTTAGTTTCCAAAGTAATCCACCTATAATGTAATTGACCTATGAGACATATACTTTGTACAAGTCAACTTCCTAACCTCTATCAAGCATGAAATAAAGGACAAGATTTACGTTATGATGGGATTAAGCAAGTTGCAATTCAAGCAGTCAAATAAGAATTCAAAACAAAATCAAGGAAGGTGATTAAATAAGTGGATGAGATATTATACTATAATCCTATACGCAGGCTTGCTCAGTCCAGTAACGTAACCTAAATAATATGCTCTCGACCTACATGGGCCATCATAAAAATATGTCACTTCCCAGTCCCAAAATACGTAAAACTAGGAATACATAAGCATGCCAGCCGTATTTATATGGCAAATCTAATATATGGAAACCATAACACACACGTACATTGTATTATGAATAATAATTCACAAGTGGTATATAATGTCACAAGTCAAAGGCAATACTAATTTCATCCACAAAATTAATTAAAAATGAATAATAAAATATGTCAATGAACCAAGTATGACATAGTCGAAAAGAATAAATAGTTGGGTGGAGACAAATCCACTACCAAGCTAGATCATGAAAGAAAATATAATAAGTACATCATGAAATGATTATAAAGGCTCGAAGTAAAGACCTTCTCGAAAGAGAAAGAAGTAGCAAGTCCAGATTCGTGCTCCTGCAAATAGTCATGATTGTCTATACCTTAAAAAGGACCAGGTCCACAGAGGAACATAACAATATACATAAAAGTATGCCACAATATACTAAAAATAAATATCCAAAAGTGGTCACCTAACCGTCTATGTGATATGCAGTTTTAAGAACAATTTGTTAGCGTATGGACTATTTGGCTAAAATAATGGGATGAGCATAGTTCTCTTGGAGATCCAGGGGCCACGTGCATAACGTCACCGACATCAGAGGCCACCAAGTAAATATAGGGTCATCATGACTCGTGTCTCCAGCGGTACGTACGGCCTGAATAGGAAAGTGTAAAAAAGTCACATACGCTTACTCATTGTCCTGCCTACCCCATGCTCTATACATGTTGTATCTATAACACGTTTATACCTCTAATAACTTCCAAGTCCTTTAGCATATGTCTATTAGCAGTTATTTCCTAACGCGCATCCCATACGTACTGATGATCAGTCAATACGCAAGTCTGTGATCTATATGAGACTCACAACTCGTGTAACACCCATGTCATGGCCAAATAAAATATAATGATGCCTCAAAATTATTGGGTAGTCTTTTAACTCTAAGTTAATATGCATAATATAAATAAATGGATAAATAACGACGCATCTCATCGTTTGGGTGCATAGTTTAATAATATAAAATAATAAGAAAATAAATGATAGAAATACAATATGCATAACTGAATGTAAATAAACAGTAATTGTGGCAAGGTATACTTGTCTGACAATAGTTTGGTGCTGAAACGATGTAAGACAATATGTACAACATACTAAAAAATAGGGAAGCTGAACAAACATCTCTGGATACTGAAATAGTCATCACCAATAGTCCCAGAATAAGCGAGATAGTCAAAAAATACTACCCTTTCGTCCAATTTGGACCCAGAGAAAAAATAGTATTTTTTGGTGAAAGCGGAGTCCACGAGTGGGCCACTATTCACCAAAAATGTGTCAAGGGTAAAGGTCCTTAAATAGGACAAATTATAGGTCAAATGAATTCTTACCGATGATAAGAACTCAACGGTATATCCAGTTTTGGATTTCGGTGACCAATCACAAACTCACTTGTAAAGTCAAATCATGAGTCCCGCGGAAAGATGTTTCATCGACTGACTCGGATTCGGAAGAAACTCGGGTTACAAGACAAGTCAAATGTTGAGAGTCCAATGACGTCATTCTCGTGACAATTCTATGAGCGCACATAAATTAATAATCTAATTTTTAAAACACCGATATGGAAGACTTTTTAAGGATACAGGTTGATTCCGGCATGCACACACGACAAAATTAACTTCCACGAAAGAGCACACATCCGATATACCCAACACGCCTTTCTAAAAACATAATTTTTAGTCAACTTCTAACAGATTTTTTCTTTGAATACATCGAGTTAATTAAAACTAAAAAAAGGTTTTGTTGTCCTATATATTGTCAATAAATGCCTTCAGATAGATTCTAAAAATTGTGCGTGGTTTGAAAGAAAACCATGTGCAAAGTGGGGTAGTTGGACTAATTCTTCTAAATTATTTCGAATATTTTTTCGTCCAACTTTGTACCAATTTTTACCTAGTTTTTTGGTTCTATCTAATTGAAACTAATTACTAAAATTAGAAGGGGTTTTGTTGTGTTTATACTAGAGAAGACGGTTAATGAATGATCGAGTGACGGAGAATATAGGCTTGGAAGTCGGGGTCGCAGAGTGGTTGTTGTACGTGCGCGCGCGCGGAGCGGATCTGTCCGACCGTCAGGCGCCGGTGTGCGGCGGTTAAGGGTGTCGACGGCTGGATTAATGTAGACGACATCGACAAGGAATTCGTTGGGGTCGATGGCCCATATGCATGTGTCATGACGGAGAAGTTGTAGCCAACACGGTAGGAAGCAGATGGATATGCTTAATTATATAGAAAATTAGAGGGGTGGAGAGCTTTAAATTTGGACAGAAGAGGAAGAAAGGTTATTTATATATAGAAGTTGATGATGGAGTCTTTGTTATATGGGAGAGATAAGAGAGAGGGCCAATAGGATTCATATGGAATATATATGTAGTAGGGAGATGTGGATACGGGACTTAATGATTTGATTGGCTTAATTGAAAAATTTTATTTTAAATGATATGATTGAAGGTTAAGGGGATTTTAGGCTTAATTGAAAAAATTTATTTTAACTCTGTTTTAAATAACCAGGATCAGGTTTTAATAGAGGGGATGAGTGAACATGTTCATCAAATTTTTTTTATATTAAAACTTTTTTTTTCAAAGTTATTTCTTATTGACTTAATATTTATTTATTTTTCCTTTTCATTTTAAAACATTATATATTTATATATATATATATATATATATATATATATATATATATATGTATAAGCATAAGCATAATATTAGCCATATATATATATATATATATATATATATATATATATACATACATATACATATTTATTTTATAAAAGAAAATTCAACAATCCTATTTATTTTAAATTTTAAAATATGGGGGATTAAACTTACTTATGGACTCTATAGTTTCGCACAAGTATGCTTACTACATGGCAAAAATTCTGGGTAACATAATTTCGGAGAGACGAATATGATTATCAGATCATATCTTAATTAATTCTTAACAAATTATCTTTATCATTCAAACCTTTTTATTATTGAATTATGTTCCATATCCCCTACTAGCTCAGGATAGTGATATCTTTACTTCCTCTAGTTGAGTTTCTTATAGAGTTTTACCTTCATCAGTTCCTCAGACAGCTCCTTAGGTAGTGTTGTAGTTTAGTAACTTGCATACAGGTTTGTGTCAAGCTTGAGTTTTAGTGTTGATTGTTGGAAGTGTGACTTATGAGTCTATGAGGGGTTCCTGGTTGGGTAAGTGAGCATTAGGTATCAGTGTATAAGCTTGTAAATAACTCATATTGTAGTAGCATTTGTAATAATAGTTCTATAGTAGGTGTTAGAGTATAGTTAGTAATGGATACCAATGGTATCAGAATAAGAGAGTTATGAGGGAGAGTAAGGTATCAATTTATTATTTTAGGTGTTGTATCAATGTCATCATGCATATTTTAGATATATATAGATTCATATAGCAGTGGGATCCATGTATCAATTGAATATCATGAATTTGTGTTGGGTATCAATGGAGCTTCGATATCATATTTGTGCTTGATACTTGGTTGTGTCATGAAGAGAAAATTGTGTACTCATGAGATGTACTAGTGAGTGTGCCATGGTAGACTAGTGCCCAGAAGTGTGTAGGTGAGTGTGCTAGTTTAGAGTTGTTATTTGCTACGTAATAGAACTTGTGTTATGAGTGGGGGTCTGGGTATTAGAAATACCAATAGTGTGTTAGTGGGTAGGTTAATGTCAGGTTGGTATCCTAGAGTATTAAGTGCATGAGTCAAGTATAGTTATGAGTTAGTATCTGTGTACCAAGAGAACCTAGAGAGTGCAAGTGTCCAAGATGTATTAAGATTAAGATGATTATTATGAGATATGTGTAGTGTGTCAATCTAGTATTGGTGAGTAAAATTGTGTGTGATAGTATCAGCTTGGTCTACCAGTGTAATATTGATGTAGGGTATATAAGGGAGTATAATGGAAAGTAAGAGTGCAGGTGTTCCCGACAGTGAGAAAAGAGGAGTGGCATGTGTAAGATTTAATGTCTTAGTGTTAGGAATTTGGATAGGTATCCTATAGATAGTATACTAGAGTGGTGAGTGTGTATCAATAGAATACATGAGTGTGGGGTATTGAGTATCATGAGTATATATGACTAGTGTCAGTTTCAAGCATAATATCCATGTCAAGTCTCATAGGGTATATAAGTAGGTATGGGGTATCTATAAATACAGGTAATACTTGAGTATAGGTTCTGAGATCATTAAGTATACATACAAATAGCCATTTTCATACCCTAGGAGACACTATCGACTTAAGTACTTCATGTCCTTCTTCTAAAACCTAAGATAGGGATGGTTATAGACTTTTTGCTTATATTCCAGAGGGTGTATAGAAAACTTTTATAAACTATTGAAGTGATCATATTTCCCTGATCCTCTCAAATTTTCATACTTTTGTTATTCTTTATGCTATGAAGAATTTCTTGATCCTGCTACCTTGAGAGGTAACATATAAACTCTAGCTTATATGTTTTCTACATGTACTAGTACCTATCTTAAATTTCGAGGACAAAATTTTTCTAAGGGGTAAGATTGTAATCACTTAAAATTAGGAATGGAAATATTTTGGTCATTTACCTTGGTTGATAATCATATGGTTATATTAAATTAGTGGTTAGTTTAGAATTAGTTAGGATTCAATTTTCAGGAATACAATATTCTATTTAGTTAGATCCATGACCAATTGATTCCATTCATTCAGATATAAAATTCAAATTAGGGAGTGGAATGACAAACTTGTGATTCCCTCAACCACACCCACTATATATGCCCTACTCTCTTTCTCTCTCTCTCTCTCTCTCTCTCTCTTCTCTCCTATTTTATTTTATTTTTTTCTAATTCTTCATCTTCTTCCCCAAGCCACTTCTAATTTCTCCTAAATTTCTATTCCAAACCACTCAATTTCACTTAAATTCACTTCCCATGGAGAGCTAGAAGACTTGGAGCCAAGGAGGAGCTAGAAAGGAAGCCAAACTTGGAGGATCGTATCCAATTTACCCTTTTTATGTCCAATTTTGTAGAGATTTATTAGGATCCAGCTCCCAATAGGTAATTCCTTTATTTTCTCCAATTTCTATAGTAGAATTTCAAATTGAACTAATATGAACCCTCCAATAGGTAGAAATAACTTCCTAGTAGTAGATCTAGGTGGTAGATGCCTCAAATATGTTAGATCTAGGCTTTTATGGATTAGAATTGTGTTATCTAGGTTCTATTTAGTGGAATTATAAATTGTGTCCACCAAGTGTTTGACACTTGTTCCCAAGGGAATTTTTGTGTCCAAATTTAACTTGGATGGTGTTCTAGTGTCCACAATTGGATACGTAGTATCCGTGTTATGATACAACCTGATACACATGGCTAGATTTGATGATTTCTATGTATTGGTGTTCTTTAATGTCAATTACTCTATAATTAATAGAGATCTATTTGTTCTAGCTAATTTTATGCCTAATCTATATTAATTGGTGATCTATTTGGTTTTGGTGTGGATTCTTAGTGTGAAGCATCAGATTAGATATGTTGTTAGTGAAGGACAAGAATGGTTAGTAGTATACAAGTGTAAGAGTAGTGTCAAGTAAGAAGGAGTGTTAGAGTGTGAAGTGAGGCATGGTTGTGTAGATATATGAGAATAGGTAGTGTTGTATTAAGTGTAGTGCAGTATAGTGTATGAGGGTGGATATGTCATCAAGTTCAGGTGTATGAGCAGGAGCTTGTGTGTGGGTTAGTATACCAGTTAGCATGAGCAGTGGCTATTGGTTAGTGTAGGCAATAGGGATAGTAATGTTATTGTCAAGGGCTAAGTATCCGATAGGTTAGTGCTAATGTAGTGTATCCAAGGTATTGATATAGGTATTAGGACACTAAGGTAAGGTTAGTGAGTATCTTACAGGATTACTAGTTTCTAGTACTTTAGGTATATATCTAGGTGTGATACATGGTACCATGATAACCAAGTATTATGAGGTAGAGTTATGATATTAGAAATTAGGATACTAGCTAAGGTATTGTGTGTATCATACTACTAGATACTAAGGTATTATAACTAAAGGTAAAAGGTTAAGGTGTTGATAGCATATATACATATAATAGCTATTATGCTAATACCTATAAGTATTGACCTAAAAAGTCTAGTATTACCTAGTATGACCTAGAATATCTAGAATAAACCTAGTGTTGGCTAGTATTAACTAGTATTATCTAATATACCTACGTAGGTTAACTAAATAGGTAAGGTGAACTTAGAAATTGGATATTGACCTAGTTTCAACCTAGTAACCTAGTTTCGACCTAGAAATCTCCTTTCAGAATAGTTAAGCATGTTTATGATTCTGAAACATTAGTTAACAATAATAATTCATATTTAGATCACTTGGACTCCGGTTTTGACACTGACTTATGTTCATTGCTCAGGACCAAAGGCAAGTATATTCTTTTATAGTTTCCATTATTTGATATTTACTATGATTCATGTACTTAATAATCTTATACTTGCTTCCTAATACCATGATACATTGATTGGTATAGATTGGATCCTCAGTCATAAGTTGTTACCTTCATATTGTGCATTATTATTATTTTATGATCAGATATTGTATTATGATTCGTGTGTGTGACATATCCTTATTTGGATCCTTGTACTAGTCGAGGTGAAAAAGTGCTAGCTAGATGTGTGATCATACCCGCTATATTATACAACTATTGTGAGTGTTAATCATATACCTCACGTATGAATAGCCAGATCATATTGTATATTGTGCAAGTTTCCAAGCTGATCACATGACGACACTAGTACCTCAAAGCAAATGGTTAGATATAATTATTTCCTGTCTACGTCATACTTATTGAGTTATACCCTATTGCTTTGTCTACTGACTTCTCATTACATGCGATGCCATATAGTCTTGTTTACCTATTTCTCATATTGCTACTGACAGGTTATGATTCAGTTCTACATTCCCATCATGTATTACACTAACTATTATTGTTTTATATTCTTTGTCATTTAATTTGAACTATTGTTGGAGTTGTACTCGTTCTATCCTGACTAAAAAATATATTTATGTGTGGATTTGGATGATTGGTGTCCAACTTATTATGGACCACATGAGGGAGTAGCAGCGTATTTGGACCATGTAGCTCAGGAGTAGTTTAGAGTGCTTGTCGGGAGGTCTAGCCAGAATACTTAGTTATTTTAGTACCTTGCTACCGAATTTGTCTCCTGGTTTTATTTGAGACTTGGAATGTTATATTTGGAGTCTCTAGACTTGTTGTTATTGTTTAGAATTGATGTTTTTTGTTTAGACTTGTAGCTTGTGACTTGGATTTTTCTCTCTTTTATATATCATATTATGCTTTTCTTTCTTAACATGTGATTAAGTATTTTTATTGAATTATATCATTGTCTCCTTATGGAGTTGGATATTATTATGTGAGATTGATAATTCGATATAGATGACCTAGACCGCGTTCTACGGCCGATGTTACAGCGTAGGCTAGACGTACTGTCACTCCCCATTCCCAAAATACATATTTTGGGATATATTTATTTCTTGCGCACATGATCATTAGGTTGCATGCATGGAGACTAGACCCATTCTTTGGTTTAGCATAGTTCATGGTATATTTGTGGGTTAGTTTATTCATGAATTTGAGCCCATGGTTTAAACCTCAAACTCTAGCTATATAAGCTAATTTACTTGTCTCTCTTCCCTCATTCTTTATTTTCCCTCTTTCTTTCATTTCTAGGCAAGTACACCTTGCACTACATGGAAAAACCTTAAATTTTTGTTTATTGTTCTTTTCTTGCATTTTATTAGTCTATTCTGGTTATGATGATTCTAACCACTTTTAATACTTGGAGTTCTCGGTTTTGATGGATAGATTTTCTTAGTTCTACTTTTCTAACTTAGGGTTTCATGAGTTCCTTGAGTTTTTGTTTGTTTTGATCTACTAAAATAAAGTATTTCCAAAAACTAGTTTTTGGGAAGGATGGAGCACTTTATTTCGAATATTTTGGCTTTTGGTTCACTCAATTCGGAGTTAAAATATAGTTTTTATGAAGAAAATAAATTTTATATTTTAGAGCTTTTTGCCATGGCCGAACCTGCTGTTGGAGAAGATGAAGTCTTCATGCGGCCAGTGAGCTATGCGGTTGAGAGTGCTATGCGGCCCGGGAGGATTATGCTGCCAGGGCTCTCACCGTATATTGACCAGCATGAGTCCATCTTATTGGATGCATAACTGTCATCACACAAGTGTCCTTGAACACTTTTGTTCACTCGCTGAACAAATGAGAATTTTCCTAAGTCCAAAATACTCCATGCAGCATCGAACTTTATGCGACACCGACACTTATGCGGCAAGCAGAATATGCGGCCACCATCCTTGGACGCATGACTCTGAAACTATGGCACATCTTCCTATGATTTTGTCTTTTCTTCCTGACATACTTTATGTCACATCAAACTTTATGTCATATCACACTTTATGTCATATCACTGACACTTTTTTTTTTGCTTTATCACTTATCCCGAGGAGTAGACCTTAGCCATGACTCCATGCGGCCTGACTTCTCATGCGGCCTTGATCCTTATGTGCGTATGCGGCCCCTTACACACGTTTTATTGGACTTTATGAGTTGTATATATGACTTTGATGACCACAAAAGTATTAGACCCATCTATGCGTCATGACCCGACCACTTATATTCGTGCGGATACACTTACTACGTGCTATGTGCTCCTACGTGATAAGTGTCCCTACGCGATTATATTACATGTTTATACTACAGTGTACCTATGCGCTACATAACATGTGATATGACTCAATCTCCAGCATGGACATTAGGGTTAGTCAATGACCAAGTATGGTTAGGATCTGTTGATTGTTGCATAACGCTGAGGTGAATCCAAATTGAACTATCAAGTGACAAAGTGGATTCGTATCTAGCGTGGTCGTACTATGGTACGTCATATAAGGGGAATACCATATGACCATGCCATGAGATTCTAGTTAACATTAGGGTTAACTAGGAAACTAAACTTGTAGAGCATTATGAGGGAATAGAATCTCGAGATCGTGCCAAACTTGCCACCTCCAGTCATCTGAATTAGGGTGTGCAGGCTATTCCCTATGGATGTTATTTAAATCCTCATTAGTGGATGCCAATATTTGACTTTTATATGATACTATATGTTCTATTCGATCTTAGCATGGTGGCCTTACGAGGGACCGGTGCATACTACTATGTGCTATGTGGCAATTTGTGGCTCGGTTAACCCTGCTAGTACCTGGTTCGATCTGAGGATTCCAAAATACATAATATCTCTGGGATAACCTAGACTCCACTAGTAAGCCGTACAAGTGATTGGCCAATTATGTAAATGAGCATATTTGTGTATTGTATCTACTGTCAAATAGTCTAGGGACATAGACTATCATTGTGCGATGGTTTAACCCTTGTCCTTGTTTGGTTGTAGGGTTAGATTTTTGTGTCACGATAGGTTATGAACCAAAACTACGAGACAAAACTATATATATAATCAGGTTTAGAGTCAAGTTTACAGCAAGAACAATGAACCGAAACTAGCAAGTTTAGAGCCAGCACCTGAGGATCAAGCGTACTTCCCCCTGAACAATGGAGTGCACCAGACGGACGGCCACTGAGGGAAATGAGTGGGTCTCTTCTGCCATGCTCATTATTTTATATTTTTCTTATTTTGGGCGTTTAGCCACCGGCACTTGTTAGTCGTGAATCTGGATATTTAGTTCCCTGCATGATTGTAATTAATCAGACTGCAGCTGATCATGGTCATGTACTATTGTTACTCTAGCAGCCTTCTTATTTTTGCATAACTAGTTTCTTGAATATTGTGGCAGGGTGTTTGGTACGCCTTACTTCCTTGTCATATATGTTCTATGTTTACTATTCTTATTTGACTGATTGAGATAATAGATGTTCTGTGTGACTCTAAGTAACTTGCTTGTAGCATACACTCCCTTGTCTAGTTACAGCCGTGGCCGTCGTACGATGTTCTATACCTTATATGGGAGAGCTGGCCATGTCCATCTCCGTATTTCGGTACTGGGGCATGACAAAATTTTAGTGGTGGCCCATGTAGGTCTGTGTTTTCAAACTTGTGCAGTGTTATGGTCATAGGAGTCTCAATTAAAATTTGTTCCCCTTAATATCTTGCTTCATTTTTCTCGATACCACCACTTAAACTGTTAAACTGCTTTCCTACTTGATCCTTCTCGTCATGTTCTTGATAGTTCTTGTCTTTTTCTTTAGTGCTTCTTCAGTTGCTGGAGCAATAGGTGTCACCCTCACATTTTCACTTAAGGGTAGTTTGGTAATTACAATAGATAATATTTATTTAGGATTATTTATATTTAAATATTGTACATGTATGATTAATTATTTATTGTATTAATTATTGTTTGCTAGTTGTAGATTTATTTTAGACTTATGTAGTAGACCAAACACATTTAATTAGAATGCATGAACCAACATTTTGGATGAGTTTAGTTTGAGCCCGTGAATTAGGCCCATGGATTATGAGGTTGGATTAATTAGAGAAAATATTAGACTAGAACCTTCCCTCCCTAATTAATTTCTTCATGAGAGGCCCCAAGGGGTATTTGTGACATTTTATATTGCTTGGAAGGGGGGTTACATGGCCGACCATAGAGGAGAAGAGAGAGTGCTCTCTCATTTTATTTTATTTCTAAATTCTTAGATCTACAATTTTTCTCTTCCAATTCCCTCCATTTTTCTCATCAATTCTCCACCAATTCTTTACCAATTCTTTATTGAGGCTTCTACATCAAGGATCTATAAGAAGGAAGCAAGGAGAAAGGAGGAGGAGACCAAGATCTATAAGGAGATGAGCTACTTGGAAATTAGGGACTTTTTATTGGGAATCCATCTTCCAATAGGTATATTTCATTTTTTTCCTTCTAATAGACTCTAGATCTGAGATTTAACCATGAAAAACTAACCCACATACATAGGCTACCCATAGAAATTAGTTTTAGTTTCATCGGAGACCTACGGTGGAAGTTATGTCCATTTTAGTGCCAATTTTGGGGGAATTCCGAGATTGGCACATGTAGTGGTTGTCATTGGGTCTAATAGATCTAAATGACATATAATTGCTTGTTTATGACTAGTGTCGTGTCCACAATTGGATATGTGTAGGCCATATCTCATCAATTTGACGAAATGGGTTGATTTTGGGGGTTTTCCTCCGACATGGGACCTTGTGCATATCACATTGTGACACGGACACATAGTTACTCTAATTACTATACGTATTGTTCATAATTAGTGTTTTAGACTTGTTTGTATCCTCTGGAATGCATTTGGTTGTGTGTTGGAGCTGTATCGCAAGCGTATCATAGAATGAGTGTGATACGGGTGCGGTGCACTCCATGTGTTTGATGTTTTATCTTCCTTGCTATACGTACATATGTATATATATATATATATATATATATATATATATATATATATATATATAATAATAATAATTAGGTGATATATATACATATAATAGTGTATTTGAGTTTATGTATATGTGTGTGTCAATGTGTGTATATATAATAGTGTATATAGTGATATATATCTATATGTATATGTATATATGTACTTGTATATATTCATGTGTGTGTATATGGTATTAGTGTATGTATAGGGTTGGCAGTGGCAAGGAGGCTCGAGAAGTAATGCATCAGTAGCTCAGCAACTTCAAGGACATTACAGTGGAATGTAATAGCAGCAGAGGCATGTAGTTAACTATGTAGTGTGCAGCAACCACTGTATGCCACTACACAGCAAGTAATGTTCCTGTACAGTAGTTAACTGTGCAGTAGTTAACTGTGCAGTTTTTTCTCCTAAATATAGTTTCAAAGTAAGGGGGAGCCATCAGCAAAGTAGTCACAACAGAGGGGTTCAGCAGCACACAGGCATTGGGCAGTAGCAGCAGCAACTATGGCACACAGGGAGCAGCTCCTTCAGTGTGCAGTCGAGCACCCACTGTGCAAGGGATGACCGGGATGCACTGGAGGGGGGCTCAGGCCACTGGACATTGGTTTCAGATACTGTTCCCGAGCACGGTATCGGTTCCAGTTTAAGTCAAGGTATCAGTTCCTGTGAGAGTCAGTTAGTTATGTTTTGAGATATGGAGTTAGCTGATAGTTGTTAGTTGGGTTATGGGTGATTAGTTAAGTGTTTAGTTGAGTTAGTATTTAGGTAGTCTAGTGTTGGGTAGTTAGCTAATAGATAGTATAGTATTCTTTGTTCAGTCAGTTTCAGTGTAGTGTCAGTATAGTTTCTCTTGGGTTTCGGTATTTAATTAGTTTAGTTGTTCTATATTAGCTAGTTAGTAATAGATAGTTTTATAATTAGTATAAGTAGTTAGTGATTATATATATATATACTTGTTTATGTTGATACTTAGTATATAGTCTAGCTATATGTACTATGTATATATGTAACTATGGGTTATTGAGATATTGAGTGTATTGTAGTAGTTAGTTATGTATAGATATAGTGTGGTATTATTGTTTAGTAGTTTAGATACTGATATAGCTAGTACTCGAAGTTTATGTATCGGTATATTAGCATATTAGCTTGGGGTATCCTATATGTATTACCTATTATTTTAGAGGCTTGGGTTACCTCGGAATACTAAGGTATTGCCAAGGTATTGGGTCGATACCCAAGGTATTGACTTTGGGTATCGAGATAGGTGCGATATGCATTGGTGCAAGGTCAAGGTATCGTATTTTCTTTGTTTTGATCTAGTATTATAATATGTGACTTATATATATATATATATATATATAAATATATATATATATATATATATATATATATATATAACACTATTTTCATATTCGAAAACTTGCGTATCTTAGGATACGGCTCTTTGAGTGCCTTGTTGTTTCTTAGCTTAGCTAGTATAGCATAGTTTCATAGTGTATCGACTTAGTGACTTAGTGTTAGACTCGTGCAACCTATATTTCATTGGTTTGACTTAGAAATGGCGTATCAACCTAGAATTGCATCAACTTCACTTATTTTTATTCTTGAACCTTGTATTGATGTACATACCATATATAGGTATGTGTGACACCAGCTTGGGTATCGAGAGACACACCTTGCTCAGGAGTTCAGGCTAGTATATTTCTTTGATAGTTTTCAACCTATATTTCATTAGTTCAGGCGATTTCATGGACTGGTACTATATGGATCCCGTCAGGAGATGTTATCCCCTACCGTGTTCAGCGGGTACTCGTATACATTGTATCTCATCGTGTATATTGGGTATTAATTATATTTCATGTTCCATACTGCTCGTGTTCAGTGTGCTTATTCGTGTACACCACCGCTCGTGTTCGGTGGTTATGATATTCGTGTACACGCACCGCTCGTGTTCAGTGGTTATATTTCGTGTTCGTAGCGTGTTGTGATTGGATCCATCGGTATTAGTTGGAGGTTGGAGAGTAGGAGTTGATTATGTGATCAAAGCCATTATTATATCGTGTATATTCTGGTTACATATCTCACTTGTAATCGTCTTACCTGATCATGTTCACCTAACCCGATCACATAATAAACTTGTATTCTGAGGCACATTAGTTAGTTAGATTGCAGTTATTCATTATATTATGATATTCATATTGTTGATCTATATTCTCGTACATTACCTATATATCTTATTCATTCATATATTTAGTTATCTTATATTTTATTTCTATATCTGTTTATATGCTCGATTATTCTATTGAAACTTCTTTCAGAGGTATGTACTTCGCTTCAATCCTGACTGGATATATTTTTCCAGATGACTAGCTTATAAAGCAGTATCCCATATTCTACGGGCTGCAGGACGATGTACCTATAGATGATACTCCTATTGACCAGGACGACTTAGTTGCAGATCCTAAGGAGGTTTAGTTATATTTGTGTTGAATTGTATTAGACTATTCTTTTGGTGGATTCACAGTTTGTATATTATTTCAGATTTTGGATTATATTCTTATTCTTTCCTTCACTATTCCATTCATGCATTATTCTTCCTTAGTTTATTTTGTGATTGAGATTAGATATACTTGTGAGATACCATATTGCTCCTCCGTTTGGAGTTGAGATGATTGACAGGTACCATATTATATTGTTGAGATGTTAGATAGTTAGAAATAACCCAGACAGCGTTCTACCGCCGATTCTGTGGCGTAGGCTAGACGTAACCACGTACTCGTGTTCGAATATCCGGGTGCGGGTCGTGACAGCAGGCATGGCAGGACTGGGTTCCCCTAGGCAACAACGGGAGGTACTCCTATTCAGATTTAAATTCGAATAGAGCCAAAAATTGAACAAGCTGGCATAGTGGAACTAGAAGTGGGACTTATCGAGCAACCAACCCCTAAAATACCCGTACCCCCAGTAGTACCAGTAGTACGAATGGTACTTGACACTCCGGCATTGCTAGAGATCATCCGAGGAATAATGGATACGCAGCAACACCAGATGACGGTACAACAGCATCAGCAGTTTCAACATCAAGAACATAATGTCTTATTGAGTCAGGGTTTGCAGACGGCCCTAAAAAAATGAGAAAGGACTGATTCAGGGGCAATAGTTAGATTTTGTGACTTAATCGAAGGTACTTCGATGGCACAGAGGACGCCATCATAGCAGATGTCTAGTTACAGGATATTGAGATCATTATGGTAATAGTAAGGGTTCCAGCTGATGAACAAGTTGATCGAGTTCGATTGCAGCTTCAAGACCTTGCCCGTGAATGGTGGGCGTCAATAGAGATTGGCTTGAGGCATCCCATCTCTTGGGATAGTTTCAGGTTTCGATTCAGGGTCAAATATTTTGGAGTCGTAGCGCAGTATGAGCTCCAACAGAGATTTATTGGTCTAAAGAATGTCGGTAGAACAGTGGATGGATATACTATCGAGTTTTGCAGGCTAAGTAGATTCGCTCTAACTATGGTGGCTATGGAGTCGGATAGAGCAATGAGGTACCAGCAAGGACATCATCTAGAGATATTACAACAGGTAGAGGGGTATGACTAGCAGACTTCTGAAGAGGTACTGATAGCAGCTCGGAGACACGAGCTTACCATACAAAGGTTATCGGCAAGGACAGAATGCTAGAAGAGGTCTCTTGCTCAAAGTGGAGGAGGAGGTGGAGGAGTAGGCATTTGTATCCATGATTCAACACTGAGGAGGGCAGCAGTTTTGACGGTTACAGTACCGGCTCGGCAGCAGCCGAGACAACAACAACAGCAACAACGCCAGGAAGCATCGGTGGATTGCACTTACTGTGGCAAAGGAGGCCATACTAGAGATGTATGTAGGATAACCAATGGGTTGTGTATGAGGTGTGACAGTCCAGATCACCGGATTGCCAATTGCTCGATGATGTAGAGACCAAGAGGGCTAGTCCAACATTTACCAATACTGCCAACACCAGGGGCAGTCCAGCAGAGAGGGCCAGCAATAGCACTAAGGCAATTATCTCAACGTCCGTTACTGACAAGCTGAGATATACCAGCAGCAGCAGAACCAGCAGCAGGGCCAGCAGATGTCACGGCCCGATCTCTCGTAGGCAAATCGGTCGTTCTCGCTAGGCGAGAATCCCCGCGTCAGCGCTTCCGCAGAACGATCGCTTTGACCCATCCGGGCGTGATGCCTCACGAGCGTGAGCCACGCCCATGCAAGGCCATGGTTAATTCGCTGGCGGTAAGAGTTCTAAGCCACAAAGTCGCACAAATTGTCCGAGTGCAGCGGAATCATAAACGTATAGGCGATTGATAACAGGTTCACTGAGTCGAAGTAAAGCAACTCTTTTATTGATATAAACAAGTGTTACAGACGGCGTATAGCCGAGATTACAAGTCGCTCAAGCCTCTCTCTCTGAAACAATAAAAGCGTGCCAAGTAGCTATAATTGTGGAATGATTGTACATGCGATGATCAGGCAATGTTCACAATATTATGTCTTGTATATGTGCTTCAGTTCCGGACGTAGCGCTCCAAGGCTTCAGAGGGAACTCCTGGCCTTAGCACACACGAAGGAGGCATCCGTACCGAACGAGGTTATCCCGCACCCTACATACAATCTGGTGGATTATCAGTACATTGAATGCACTGGTGGGGAAGCTACTCGCCCGCTCGACAAATCCAAACACGTAATATAGGTTCCGTGCACCAACTATTATGTTGTCTTTCTAGTTGCCTTAGGATCAGTTTCATGCAAATATTGAATAGCCTAACTCGTGTGGCAGTGCACCGTACGACATGAGAGGAAACACGGCGAGACTCACCAACTTACCATTTGTCCTTCCCTGTCCAAGGCAAACATTATTAATTCAAGCACGGGCAAGTATAAACATTTGGGGGCATTCTTAATAAAAACCAAGGCAATAGCATATGCAAACATGAGAGTCGTTGTATCATGATCGTTCAGGTGTTTAGTTGTTCATTTGATGCGATGCAATAACTCACACGCGGATAGCTGCTAAGCGAGGATGACTTATCTATATGAACATAAGTCACTGCGTAGCCATTATGGACAGTTTATAGTCTCAAGGCAAAATGACGTACAATACGGGTGGCGAGCCCCACTGCATAACACTTTGTCGGGTAACATACGACTATACATACGTCCCGTCCGGATCGGATCGGTACCAGTGCCCCGGTGACCGTCCGCAGAACTCATCATAAACCTTGTGCACAAGTTGTCCGCGATAATGCAGGTCAGGGTCTATCCTTTTTTCCATAGCTTGACATGATAATCATAAATCTTAATCTTATTCTGAACGAGCATATTGCTCCACGAGTTGGGATTCATTCAATACATGACACGATCCTCGTTCAGATGCATACTTGGCATGATTATCATTCAAGTGTGATTCTCGTTCAATGTTCATTCTTGCTTGATGCATTCCCCTAGTTCGGTAATTTTCCTTGGGTGACCTAACGGTCTCGAATACTTGCAGGATCAATTGCACAGAAGAGCTATTTAATAGTCTTCTGGCTAACAAGAATGCATGCACAATATAATAACGCTAGACATTTGTAAGTAGGCAAGCACGCATTTCTAAGGAACATAAGCAGACACGTTCGCTCGGACCCGAAGGTAAGCCGAGAGATAAAACCGTAAGGGACTTGGCATGCGAGGGACTGAATATAAGCAATATTTTATTTCCAAGTTCTGGCACAAGCAATACAAGTTGGGATTATTCCCTTGGCTAGGTGCGTTGGATTCTTATTAGCATGCAGGAGGTGAATTACCTAGTGACTAGCATGTATCATTCCAGATTTTATGTGTGCTGGCTAAGCAAAGACAAGTTTACCGTAGCCACCCACCTTAGCGATGATTTGCCTCGGTAGAGCGATACGTCAAGCGAGCCTCTGAAAGCCTAAGTCAGATTCCTGTAGGGACAAGTCTGGATATCCTTTGCCTCAAACGAGTATTCTCGCCTGAGCAAAGCGGAGTCGGGTCATTACACTTTTGCCGTTTGAATTGGCAGTCCGCTTGAGCGGAACGGGGTATTACAGGAGAGGCCACAACAGCGTCACCAAGGGAGACAATAGCGAGGAGCATAACAAGGCCAAGGGCAGGCATTCACCTTATCATTGGATGAGGCTTTAGCATCGGGTGACATGGTGGAAGGTAACATTTCTGTCGTATCCTTTCCTACTATAGTATTATTTGATTCAAGTGCATTTTATTTATTTGTATCTACACGATTCGCGATAAATATTAGATTAGAGTTCGAGGTATTGCCAGAGAGGTTGAATATACTCACTGGTAATGGGCTCATAAAAGTTAGTAGAATATATATAGTGTATCTGGTCGTAGTGTGCGGGCGTTCACTAGCAGCACGATTGATCGAGTTCCCTATGGGTAACTTTGCCGTTATCTTAGGCATGGACTAGCTGAGAGACAGTCATGCTATGATAGATTGCCATACGGGTAATGTATTATTTAGTATCTCGGGCAGGGAAGGTTTCACCTTCGACAGATCTGTAGAAGACCAATATGAAGAGAGGATCGCAACGACAGTGTTAGTAGAAGAACAACTCCCTGGATAGTTAAAGAGTTTTTAGACATCTTTCCGGAAGAACCACCAGGGTTACCCTTAGTAAGAGACGTTGAGTTTTGTATAAAATTAATCACTGGGATAGGGCCAATATCTTATAAAGTTTACCAAATTACACCATCAGAACTAGACATATTGTACCAATATATAGAGGAACTAAAGTCAAAGAAGTTTATTCGAGCTAGTAGATCACCTTAGGGAGCGCCAGTGGTTCTAGTGAAGAAGAAGGATAGGTCATCACGATTATGTATCGACTACATACAGTTAAATGTCCTAACAATAAAGAACAAGTATCCATTACCAAGGATCGATGATTTGTTTGATCAGTTGAGTAAAGCCAAGGTTTTCTCCAAGATCGATCTTTGATCAGGTTATCATCGAGTAAGAGTTTGGGAGCAAGACATACCCAAGATAGCATTTAGGTCACGATATAGGCATTATGAATTCTTAGTTATACCATTCGGACTGACTAATGCTCCAGCGATATTTATGGATTTGATAAACCACATTTTTATGCCATACCTAGATTATTTCGTGGTGGTTTTCATTGACGACATTCTTGTTTATTCCAGTAGCGAAGAGAAACATGAGGTGAATCTCAAGAAGGTCTTACAGATTCTAACAGAACGCCAGTTATACACAAAGCTCAGCAATTATGAGTTTTGGTTGGATCACATGTCATTCTTAGGTCACATCATCTCTGGAGCAGGAGTCACAGTAGATCCGAAGAAAGTTGAGGCCGTAGAGAGTTGGCAAGTTCCTAAGACAGTAGCTGAAGTTCATAGTTGTCTGGGATTGGCAGGATACTACAGAAGGTTTATAGCAGACTTTGCAAGAATTTTAGCAACGCTGAATCGATTAACGTGCAATGAGGCTAAGTTTTACTGGTCAGCAGAGTGTTAGACATCATTTAAAGAATTAAAGAAGAGATTGATTACAGCTCTGATTCTCACGCTTCCAGTAGGTTATGAAGGGTTTACAGTGTATTGCAATGCGTCAGACAAAAGACTTGGGTGTGTATTAATGCAATACGGAAGAGTGATAGCTTATGCATTGCGGCATCTTCAAGATCACGAGAAAAATTATCCAACTCACGATTTGGAGTTGGCGGCGATAGTATTTGGACTTAAACTATGGAGGCATTACATGTATGGTGATCAGGTAAAAATATTTATCGATCACAAGAGCTTAAAATATGTATTCACCCAGAAGGACTTGAACATGAGGCAAATGAGGTGTCTAGAATTGATAAAGATCTATGATGTGGAACTTCAGTACCAACCAAGCTAGGCAAATGTGGTAGCGGATGCTCTTATCAGGAGAGGTAGTATATTTATGTTAATATCGCAGAGGCATATCTTAGAAGATCTTCGAGAATTAGGGATTGAGATAGTACTCCCACAAGACATAGGAGTATTGGCTAGTTTACATGTGTAATCTACAATTATAGAGAGGGTTAAGGAAGCTCAGACAGAGGATCCAAAAGTTCAGAAGCATCGGGCAAAATATGAATCTGGTCTCAGGAAAGAGTTGACTATTCAAGAAGATGTAACTCTTAGGTTCAAAAATTGTCTCTGTATACCAAGTGGAGATATCTGGCAAGGAGTAATGACTGAGGCAGACAGTTCCCAGTATTCAATTCATCTACGAGTTACCAAGATGTATCAAGACATCAAATAATATTTCTGGTGGAATTGGATGAAGAGAAAGATAGCACAATTCATTTTTCGGTGTTTGGTATGTCGGCAAGTGAAGGTCGACCAGTTGAGACCAGCATAATTATAACAGTCACTTGCTATTCCAGAGTGGCAATGGGAATATATCCTGATGGACTTTGTGGCTGGTTTACCTAGATCCCCGACAGGTTGTGATACAATTTGGGTAATAGTAGATCGTCTCACAAAAGCATCTCACTTTCTTCCCTTCCCAGTGGGGTAATCCACAGAGCAGTTAGCGGAGATGTACATATGACAGATATTAAGATCGCATGGTGTCCCAGTGAGTATCGTATCAGATCGAGACACTCGGTTCACTTCAAATTTTTGGAAGAGTTTGCACCAGAGTTTGGGCACTAAGTTGAGATTTAGTACCGCTTACCACCCTCAAACAGACGGACAATCAGAGAGAACTATCTAGACATTGGAGGATATGTTGCGAGCTTGTACTTTGGACTTTGGTGGGTCTTGGGAAGATCACCTACATCTCGTCGAGTTCTCATACAACAACAGTTATCAGGCCAGCATCCAGATGGCACCCTTCGAAGTGTTGTATGAAAGAAAGTGTAGGTCACCATTGGCTTGGGATGACATTGGAGAGCGGAAGATGTTAGGCCCTGAAATGATCACATAGACAGTAGAAGTTATCAAGCAAATCAGAGAGCGACTTCGGGTTGCAAGATAGGCATCGACATTGGGCATATCAGCATCAGAGACCATTAGAGTTTTGTGTCGGCGACCATGTGTTCTTACGGATTTCTCCAACCCATGGAGTCATTAGATTTAGGATTCGCGAGAAGCTTAGTCCGCGATACATCAATCCATTCGATATTCTCGAGCGGGTAGGCAATATTGCTTATCGTCTAGCCCTTCCGCCTTTGCTATGTGAGGTACACGATGTATTTCATGTATCTCAGTTGTGTAGGTATATCCCAAATTTGAGTCATATCCTTGACCATTCCGAGCTAGTTGTTTGTATCGACTTGTCTTACGAGGAGTAGCCCGTATCCATTTTTGACCGAAGGGAGAAGGTGCTCAAGAATCGGACTATTCATCTTGTCCGAGTTGCTTGGGGTCATCACCTTTTAGGAGAGTCAACGTGGAAGTACGAGGATGATATCCGGTCTCGGTATCCACACATATTTGAATCAGAAGGTATATTCATTCAAATTCTAGCTATATAAGCTAACTTGTTTCTCTCTCTTCCCTCATTCTTCATTTTCCTCTTTCTTTTATTTTTAGGCAAGTACACCTTGCACTACATGGAAAAACCTTTTGATTTTTGTTTCTTGTTTTTTTCTTGTATTTTATTAGTATATTATGTGCTTATGATAATTCTGACCACTTTTAACACTTGGAGATCTCGGTTTTCATGGATAGATTTACTTATATCTACTTTTCTAACTTAGAGTTTATGGGTTCCTTGAGTTTTTGGTGGTTTTGATCTACTAAAACATAGTATTTTCTAAAAATAGTTTTTGGAAAGGATGGAGCACTTCATTTCAAACGTTTTGGCTTTTGGTTCACTCAATTCGGAGTTAAAATGTAGTTTTTATGAAGAAAACAAATTTTAGATTTTGGAGCTTTTTCGCAATGGCCGAACCTACTGTTGGAGAAGACGAAGTCTTTATGCGGCCAGCGAACTATACGGCTGAGAGTGTTATGCGGCCTGAGAGAATTATGCGACCAGAGCTCTTGTCGTATATTGTTGGACGTATGAATGCCATCACACAAGTCTCCTTGAGCACTTGTGTTCACTCGCTGAACGAGTGACAATTTTGCTAAGTCCAAAATACTCCATGGGGCATCGAACTTCATGCTACACCGACACTTATGCGGCAAGTAGAGTATGCGGCCACCATCCTTGGACGCATGAGTCTGAAGCCGTGGCACATCTTCCTATGGTTTTCTCTTTTATTCGTTACACACTTTATCTCACATCACACTTTATGTCACATCAATGACACTTTATTTATTTCTTGTCGCTTCATCACTTATCCCGAGGAGTAGACCTTAGCCATGACTCCATGCGGCATGACTCCATGCAGCCTGACTTCTCATGCATCCTTGATCCTTCTACGCTCATGCGGCCCCTTAAGCACGTTTTATTGGACTTTATGAGTTGTATATGTGACTTTGATGACCACAAAAGTATTAGACCCATCTATGCGTCATGACCTGACCACTTGTATCTGTGCTGATACACTTACTCAGTGCTATGTGTTTCTATATGATAAGTGTTCCTACGCGATTATATTACATGTTTACAATGTGGTATACCTATGCGCTACATGACATGTGATATCACTCAATCTCCAGCATAGACATAAGGGTTAGTCAATGAAGCGTGGTTAAAATTTGTTGATTGTTGTATCACGCTGGGGTGAATCCAAATTGAAGTATCCAGTGACAAAGTAGATTCGTATCTAGCGTGACCGTAATATGGTACGTCATATAAGGGGAATACCATATAACCACACCATGATATTCCAGTTAACATTAGGGTTAACTAGGCAACTAAACTTGTAGAGCATTAGGAGAGAATGGAATCTAGAGATCGTGCCTAACTAGCTACCTCCAGTCATCTGAATTGGGGTGTGCAGGCTAGTCCCCATGGATATTGTTTAAATCCTCATTACTGGATGGTAATATCCGACTATTATACAATACTATGTGTTCTATGTGATCTTAGTACGGTGGCCTTACAAGGGACCGGTGCATACTACTATGTGCTATATGGCGATTTGTTGTTCGACTAACCCTGCTAATACCTGATTCGATATGAGGATTCCTATATACATAATATCTTTGGGATAACCCAGACTCCATCTATTAAGCCGTACAAGTGATTGGTCGATTATTCAATAGAGCATATTTGTGTATTGTATCTGCTGTCAAATAGTCTAGGAACATGAACTATCATGGTGCGATGGTTTAACCCTTGTCCTTGTTTGGTTGTAGGATTAGATTGTTGTGTCACGATAGGCTATAAAATGAAACTACGAGACAGAACTATATATATATATATATTTCATAACCTTGTTTTATTTTTGCATTCGTGCTTCCTTTGTGGTAATTGCTATTTGGGGTCTAACCCCACTGGTTTTACATGGCCATGTTTAGATCCAGCACCCGAGGATCAAGCGTACTTTCTCCTGAATAATGGCGCACACCAGGCGGATGGCCACTGAGGAAAACAAGTGGGTCTCTTCTTTTCTGCTTGTTATTTTATATTTTTCTTATTTTTGGCGTTTAGCCACCGACACTTGTTAGCCGTGAATCTGGAAATTTAGTTCTCTACATGATTATAATTAATCAAACTGCAGTTGATCATGGTCATGTACTCTTGTTACTCTGTCAACCTTCTCATTTTTGCACAACTGGTTTCTTGAATGTTGTGGCAGGACATTTGGGATACCTTACTTTCTTGTCATATATGTTCTATGTTTACTGTTCTTATTTGACTGATTGAGACAATAGATGTTCTGTGTGATCCTAAGTGACTTGCTTGTAGCATGGACCCTCTTGTCTAGTTACAGCCATAACTGTCGTACGACATTCTATACCTTATACGGGAGAGCTGGCCATGTCCGTATATGTATTCCGGTACTGGGGCGTGTCACGTACCCACGTACTCGTACCCGATCATCCGGGTAAGGGTCGTGACATATTTTTATCGTGGCCCATGCAAGGCTCATCTTCGTAACTGATGCATTGTCGAGGTAGTACTTCGGCTTAGATGTACTACTGCGAGCCTTCGGTAGGATATTAGGATGAGAGAATACTCAAATCACAAATTAGGATATCTTAAAAGATTCCTGGGATAACCCTTGAGAATCTTATTATAAACTCTATTTTGAAATACGTTTCCACTTATTTTCGTTCATCTTCACATGTTTATTGTTGAATTTGATTCTTGTATCTAGATGAATTTTATGGACTAAATTGAGGTATATTCTGATGCCGTATTTGGATGAGAATAGTAAGAAAGGTAACTGTCTGCCTTAGTGATGGAGTCTAAAGTTTATCGCAAACGTACCAGTTGGCATGGCAAAAGTATAGAGCCTAATTTTGGATACACTTATCTTTATTATAAAAATTTAGAGTTTGTGCAACCATGCTAGCTGGAAATGCCAGAATTCTAGATAACATGATTATAGAGGTATGTACCTTAGTTATGGACTCTATAGTTTATCGCAGCTATGTTACTGGCATGGTGAAGATTCTGGATAACATTATTTCTGATAGACATATATGATTATCATATTGTATCTTAAATTGGTTCTTATCATCTCTATTATTCAAATGTTGTTATCATTTAATTCTATTCCATCACCTCTACTAGCTCAGGATAGAGATATCATTAGTTCCTCTAGTTAGTTCCTTTAAGCCCTTCACCTACATTAGTTCCTAAGGTTCTTTTGATAGCGTAGTAGTTTGACAACTTGCAGATAGGTTTGTGTCAAGTAGAGTATCAGTGTTAATTGTTAGGAGTGTAGCTTGCAGGTTTGTGAGTGGTTACTAGTTGGGTAGGTGAGCATTAGGTATCAGTGTATAAGCCTAGAAGTAACTTGTAGGACCGTATAGAAACTCTAGAGGGGTGGTGAATAGAGTAAATGCGTGTATAGTAGAAAATAATCACCAATTTGGAATTTTAAGTTATAGGGTAACTTATAAACTACAGTAACAGATATTTAAAAGAGAATAAGCAGTGTATAAATAAGGTTCAGAATAGCAAACTCAAACACATAAAATTTTATCTTGGTTTCCCTCGTGGAGGACTAGCCCAGGCCCGAGAACTCTTGCTCGGTGTTAATCCACTATTTATGAAATATGGTACACACGCGCCTTTGATCCAAAGAGCACACCAACTTCTTACAACACGAGCTTTGATCCGAAGAACTCACTACTTCAGACAAGAATTAAAAAATAGCTTTTCAACCAAGCTTGTACAACTCGACTCAACTTTTAATTGGAATAACACTAGAGCACTTAGAAGGAAAGAGAGTTGTCTTGAGATCTAAGAAAGATAAGGCTCTTTATAGGAATAGAGAAGATAAAGAATGATTGAGTTGATATAGAAATGGGGAAATTATTCTATATTTATAGGATTCTGTAGACAGAGTTCGGGCCGAGTTCGGAAGCATAACGTTCAAAATTTTGAATGTTGGGAGCCTGGTCTTCAGGAGATGAGTCTGACTAGGAAATTGGTTTTTGAGTACCCGAGTTCGGACCGAGTTTGGGCAGAACTCGTGCCGAGTTCGGTTTGGTCTGTTTCAGACTGTTCTGACTTGGGTTTGAGTTTAGGCTCGAATCCAAACGAATTTTTGGTTTGGTAGGCTTATGCTTGAGTGGACTTGTATACAGGTTCAATCTAGATGCCAAAATTTTGTTCTGACTCATATAAGTCCTTATACTCAATAAAATAAAAAAATAACATAACAAAACATAAAAGAAACCAAAACATAATCATCTATAGTCGTAGCTTGTGGTGAAGTGATACGCCTTCTTCTTCTCAGATCCATCAGAGTTGCAATGTATCGACTCATAGTTTGGATCGATTATTAAAGGCTAGGAGTTGATCTTGGAAATAAGAAAGGTTTATAGCTCAGGCCAACACTCAAGAATAGATGAGAAGAATGAAGAATAGATGAGTGATTTGGAATGGAGAAATTCTTCTCTATTTATAGGATTTTTATTAACCGAGTTCGGGCAGAGTTTGACAAAACTCGGTCCGAGTTTGGTCACTTAACGTTCATAATTCGAACGTTAGAGCCTGGTCATCTAGAAGAGGAGGCTAACTCGGATTTCTTATTTGACCCTGACCGAGTTCGGCCCAAGTTCAATCCGAACTCTGTTGGTCTATTTCTAGAATGTTGAAAATAATGTTTTGTTTGGTTCAGGCTGTTTTGAGTGGACTAGGTTCTGGTTTAATATGGGTTTCAGCTTCCTAGTACTAACTGCGAATCCGATGTACATTTGGTCCTATAAACAAAATATAAAATACAAAATAAAAAGTGAAAGACCAAGAGCACTGATGACACCAATTGTGGTAGCCCATGCAGGTCGAGTTAGCCGTTTCGGTTACGTAACTGTACCGAGCGGACCTGTACCTAGAATTAGAGTTTTAGGTCTCATCTACACTTGACTATAACTCACCTTCCTCCGAACATGCCCTACTTAAGTGCTTGCATCCTGCTTGTTTCACGTACTTTTCCCAATCCTCCATCCATCTCTTGCAGAGAGATGATTTTGCATAGCGGACGTGCCGCCACCGGGGACAACACGTCTCTAGGGGTCAACATCCAATCACCAGGAGAGGCCTCAACGACTCCTCTTCTTCCGGGACCGGATGGACTGACTAACAATCCAGTTCCATCAGCTCCTTCCACGGTGCCTAATGGGACTTTTCCAGTTCCACCAGTACCGCAGGATATCCAGACACAGCTGTTCCAATTCTTCCAAATGATAATACAGGAACAAAGTCAGCAGGCAGCCGTACAGGCTGTAGAGAAGAGGCAACAAGCGGCGGAGCAGAAGCTAGAATTTCTGACAACACTTGAGAGAATGGCTACACTAGCCCCTGCACCAGCCCAGGCACTAGTTTCAATACCGCAAGCTCGGGTTGGTTCAGTCAAGGACTTTGTACAGATGGGCCCCAAGCCGTATAAAGGCATTGAGAGTCCAGAGGAGACCACAAACTGTATTGCCAACACCAAGAAGTTATTAGATGCATCACAACTGCCTACAGATCTATGGATGATAGGTGTGAGGACCCAGGTAGAGGGTAACGCTCATCACTGGTAGGAATCAATGGAGCGCTAGTTGGGTACGCATCAGAGTTGGAAATAATTCTTGGAGTGCTTTAAGAGGAAGTACTTCCCAGACACTATAAGGGAAGCGTTGTACGATCAGTTCCTCCATCTGGAGCAGGGGAATAGGATAGTCGACGAGTATGATACAGAGTTTGTAGCGCCCCATTCTCCCGGTCCGGAGAGCGCGGCTAAGAAATACAAGACGGTATCGTTCGATCGGGATAGATTGAATTAAGAACTCGTCCTCGTTATGAATTTGTTTCTTCGGAATCGATTCCCATATTCAGTGGACCGTGCCCCCGGGATCGACTTAGCGGCAGAGTCAGGAGGGACCTCTCCGCTGCTATCGTTTATTGCCTCAGTTTTCGATGTCGCTTGTTGCTTTCGTGCTTTGAGTTAGTTTTGGGATTTCCTTGTTTTTCTTGAACGGTTTTGATGGTTTTCATTGTTTTCGTTCATTGAACTGCACTTCAATTCCGAGATTGGAAAAGTGGAAGAGGTATTGATCGAGCTGTTCGTAATGCAGGTGAACGAACAGTAGGCGGCTTGCGAGCGGAGTCGTGAAGCGCCTCTTTCCTTCTCCCTTCTAACAATCTAAGTGAGTGGCTACCAACCCGATTAGCTAGCCCTGCTTCCAAGCTTCACACCCTAAAATCTTGCATTCTTTTTGCCCCGATCAAATGATACCAAGTAATAATAAAAAAAACCAAGATAAAAGAGAACAAGCTTGGATTATATATTACTTGTCATTCAACTTGGGAAAGGTTACTCATATGCTTGCTTGTTCGTTTGGGAATGTTCTATACATGCTTCAAGTTTATTTAGAATGCATCTTCTTCCATAAATTGTGCTAAGTATGGAATATACTTATGAAATAAACTGTTAGGAAGATTATGCAAAATGAATCATGCAATGTTGCTATCTCATGTTCATGTTGCCTCAACTGCATCAACGATATCGAATCATGAACGATTGATCACGGACAACTTGTGCACAAGGTCAACGGGTTCCTGCGGACGGTTGCTGGGGCACTGGCACCGATCCGGTCTGGGCGGAACTTCACGTTAGTCTCACGCATTTGGACAAGGATAGTCTGCAGCCACCAATGAATCTTTGTTGCATACTATCGTCGTTTAAAGACTATAACTCGTCCATAATGGCTTCTAGCCAGTGATTCCAATGTGTATATTTAAACCTGTTGCAAACTAACTTGTGTCTTCGTGGCAGGGAAGGCATGGTATGTATTGTGCAGGTAATTCAGACGGGCAGGTAAAATCCACCGAACGGTGGCAAGTTTATTTCAGTAAATTCTATATGCTGATTACTTGTAAATGAACTAAGGCAAGATAGAAACTCACAAAATATGCCTGCTTCATTAAAATAATGTGTTGATTGGTATAGTTCGGTTAGCTCGCCTTCACCAGTATATTTCGACATGCTGACCCTCGTTGAAACAGGTTCTCCGCACTAAAGCGAACCGAGCGAGGAGCCGAAGTCGTCTTCCCTATCCAGTCCAGCTGTTGGCGTATCCTGACCGTGCCCCCTTGAAGCATTTTGAAGACAGGAGCCTGCAACTCTTCATACACAAATGCAGCTCTGTGGCAAAGCTGTCCTCCAGCCTGGAGGTCTATATCTTTTGAAGTTTAGTAAAGGGATATAATGTACAGGACTGCTATCTCATTTTCAGTCAATACTTTTGTAAGCCCGTGCGGCATATTAGCTGACTCGTTCAAGAGTTTGTAATAGATGTTCATTATCAATAAAGAAAACTTTTCTATGTTTCAAATCTGTGTTTCAATTTATCTGCGTACTCTGAATATGTGCTTGCTATGCGAATCATTAAAGCCTTGTGCGGGCGCAACCACAAGCCCGCACGGCGGTCATGATTCGGTGGATGCCGTAACAATTCTACGGAATTGGGTCATGACAGAGTTTAGCCGCCTCAGTATGGCGCTGCCCTAATACCTAATAACTTGGAGAAGGCTAAGAGGTTTCACCACGGGCTGACTTGGGAGCTCCAGTACTACACTAGCTTATAGTCCCGGATCTCTTATGCCGAGTTATTCACAGAGGCCAGGATCCAGGAGGCCATCAGCAAGGGAAACGAAAATCAACAGAGAATTCACCAAGGACCAGTAAGGACACAGCAATAAGGGCCCATCAGACGCCTTTTGGCACACCAACAACCATATAGTGCCTTACCATATCCAACCAAGGAGCACCGTACTTGTCACTTTTATGGTATTACAGGTCATATTCATAGAGATTGTCGTCGTCGATTGGGGCAGTGCATGTTATGTGGCTCAAGTCACCATCAAACCTGAGAATGTCCTCAGTAGACCCAGAGGTCTATGGCATTAGAATTAGGGACACCGCATACACTCTCAAGTATAGGATACCAAAGGGACCCACCACTGCTTCTACAGTCTGCCCAAATAGAGGAGGCTAGACCCCAGCTGAACGACCAAGGACAAGGTCAAGCATTCATTATGACAAATCTGGGAGCGCAGGCACAGGAAGTCGTAGATAAAGGTACGACCATTTAGTTATATTTGTCATTGCATACTCATGACCACATTATGACACGAGATCTTAGGTGTATAAATAGATGTAGAATTATATATATGGTAGTTTAGCAGTTATGAGGATATGTTGATATTTTAACTAGATGGCATACCCGCGATACTAATAGATGACACGAGTAGCAGTAGTAGTATTATATTTCCTATCACCATCTCATCCCCTTGGGTGGCTCATCTTCTCTTCCATATCCATTACTTATCCCGTGCTTAATTCTTCCTATCATAGTTGCATCTTTTCGTGCCAACATAAATTGGTTACTTCAACCTCACCCTTATTTTGTTAGTTAAATATATAAATAGGTTAGTAATAATTAATAACTAAAAAGATGAGTTCATGATAAACCTTATGTATATGCACTATAGCAATATCTGTATTTTCTTATTATTTTTAAACCATGAGTAGCATCTTTAGTCTAACAGAAATTAGTTGGATTATTGAATTAGTTCATACTTCTAATAGTTTATAAAGTTAGTCAAGACCTTAATTGTTGCCCTAAAATTTAGACTAAGCTTAGGAAAGAGTTGAAGGCACTTGTTACGAACTAATGACTATGACAAATCGCTGGTGAGGTAGCAACAGCTGCAGTTAGACGATTATGGTAGAGTAGTCAAATTACTTGCATCCATACTACCCAGGTGGCATGGCAGTATTAGACTGCGATACTTGACGGTTACGAAAAAAAATCATGGTTATGAGATTCTAGACAGGTATCCCAAAATTCTTGACCCAATGAATAAATTCATCTTACAACCTAGACAATAGCCTCAAGAGACTTTGACTACTAGTAGAATTCTTGTAAGTTGGGTACTGTAGACGAGTTAGAGGATAAAAGAATAAAAGTGTTAGAATGGCTGACTATGACCCTCTAGGAAGCACTGCTAGATAGCAATAAAATGTAATAGCTATAGTGATTTATTATGAATATGGATTAGTGTTAATTTTGAGGACAAAATTTTTGTAAGTTGGGTAGAATGTAAAATCCCCTAATTTTAAATATTATATTTATTTAATTAATCATGGAATTTATTCATATTATTTCGTAGTTAATTAGAAAATAAAATTTATTGATTTAATTACCTAGATAAATACTCATTTAGAATTATTGCGCAAAAACTATTATTTTTATTTTATTCTAGGAATCCTTGTAGAAGAGTGATAGATTTTTAGAATTTATTTTTGGGTACAAATATTTTTTTTATCTATACCTCATACATATATATAAATAAATAAATAGTTATAATAGTAATAATAATAATAATAATAATAATAATAATAATAATAATAATAATAGTAATAGTAGTAGTAATAATAATAATAGAAATAAAAACAAAAGAAAAAAATTCTAAAACCCAAATTCCTAAAGCGTAAACAAATTCCTAAAGCCTAAACATTAAGTCCTTAATCTAATTCCAAGCCCGTTATAAACCCTCTACCCGCCCCGACAGTGGCATCCCGCACGGCCCAGGCTGCTAACCCCTCTCACCGCTCCCGTACATATATATATATATATATATATATATATATACATCATGATAAACCTAACCCTAATCCCCGACTCCTACACCCCAGCGCTGACCCTAACCCGAGCACCCCGGCAAGCCAGCGACCCTCCTTTGTGACTACAGCCACCGCACAAACCCAGCGGACCCATTAGCGATGACCGGAGAACCCAATCTCAACTCTATAGCACAACCAGGTACCTCTGTTCACAGTATGATTTCTCTCTATCGATGTAGTATAAATCTGACCTATTAATTCCTATGCGTAGGCTAGATGACCCTCTTCAATATTTGCCAATTAGTTTGGATCAAATAGAATTATATCCATGCGAAACTGAGCTCGTAAATCTGGAAAAAAAAATTGAAACTACAGGCATACCAAAACAGAATTTCCAATCAAACGCCCCATATTGGAAGGCAATTTTCTTCCAATATATTCAATTAAATTATGATTTTACTTTTCGAATAGCTAGTCAATGTAACCAGTATGAAAATGACCTATTGTATGCAAAATTTTGATCTTTAAATCTATATTAAAAACATGATGGGAAATCATGAAAAACTTAATTTTAAAACACTAGAAATTGTGATAAGGAGTGCGCCCCGGCAAACGGGACTGCCTCGTCGCGTACCAATTGCATCGAAAGGCACGTATGGTATGTCCTAACGTGTGGACTTTCGCAAAAATTGATTCGGACGTGTGTGCGCGCCAGAATCAACTCGTATCCACAAAAAGTTCCCGTATCGTGACTTTTTTAAAACACTACCCGATTTTGTGTATGCTCGTCGGAATACAACGAAACTTGTGCCATTGGATTCGTGGTATCACGCTGGTCCTATGACCCAAGTTTTACGCAATTCTGAGATAGTTGACCAAGCCGCCTATTTGTGGGCCCTACGGTTTGACTTTAAAGGCGAATTTGTAATCGGCTCACCGGAATCCAAAATTGGACATACAGTTGAGTTCGTATCGACGTTTAAAATTTGTTTGACATATAATTTGTCCCATTTAGAGACCTTGACCTCTGGCACGTATTTTGGTGCAAAGTGGGCCACTAGTGGACCCCGCTTTGATCTGAAATTACTGTTTTGTCCCTGTGTCCAAATTGGACGAAAGGATAGTATTTTTTAGCTATCTCACTTATTCTGGGAACATTGGTAATATTTATTTCAGCATCCGGAGACGTTCATTCTGAGGCCATAGTTTCTGATCCTTTGTGCTTGACGCCTAGACGTTTAAACTTCGCAGCTTTCTTGCCAGGCAAGTATACTTTGCCAAATTGCTTACAGTACTTTGCATGCTTATTATATTTTATATATTAATTATATGTTTGTTTTCTTTCAGTCATAATTATATATTATATATGTTGACACACACTTGACACATAGTATCATGGGAGGGGAGGACAATCAGTAGGGGTATGGGCTATATTCACTCTGGTAAACCGTAGTAACTAGCACGCACTACGGTAGTTGCGTCGCACTGGTCGCTACCCTCGAGGTATGTCGATTTCTGGTGTCGCGATGGTCGCTATCCTCAAGGAATGACGGCTTCTGATGTTCATGGACGTGTGTGTGAGTTGTGAGATAGATAGATAGAGTAGCCTACCCCTGCCCATACGTCGAAGTGGTTGTCCTCACTATGCATTTTCATATAGATTGTCTAGTATATCGTACTTATGTATATTTTCTGTCGATTATGCATGTTTTATTGTATTCAATTGGCATGCTTCTATGTATCTTGTTACGTCCCTCTGAGGACCTGGTCCCTTGCCAGGTATAGACGATCAGGAGTATCTGTAGGAGTACGGGCCAGGACCTGACACATTATTTTCTGCCGAGGAGGTCTTACCTTCTGAGCATCTTTGATTATCTCTAGCGATGGATCTTTTAGCTGATACTCTTCTATTATCATCTTATTTTATATTGGAGATTTATCCTCCTCTCTCATTTTATTATGGATGTAGTCCTTGGTAGCTGACTATCATTTTTGGATTACTCAGACTCATTATTCTGGTTTAGTTATTTTTTTGTTATGACTTGCTCTGTAGATGAGAATAGTATTTTCTGTGACTAGTGACAATATATCCCACATGTGAGTTAATATTCATATTATAGCGTACGTGTGTATTATGGTATACATATATTGGAGTTGCCATATACATGCGGCTGGCATGCTTACGTATTCCTAGTCCTACGTATTTTGGGATTGGGGCGTGACACCAATCTTCTGCTGACTTGAAGACGACTTTTTCCTTGACGGCATTTGTCCAAAGATAGTCAGATCTGGGAATCTGAATACCTTTTATGGGATTCGCCCCCGAACCTCCACTAGGGGCGCTGCTTCCTCGACCCTCGTCCGCTGACCGGGCAGCAGAACCCCCGGGTGCGAGGCTCCTGATAAGTCGTAGGCGGTTCGGAGACATCCTCTGGTATAACGTCGTCTTTAGCTCATCATCATTTATTCATAGCATATTTTTATTGCTTTTCTGCAAATACATGTTAGACGAACATAACAATATACAGAAGCAATATAGATGATAATATTTAAGATCAGCTATGGACAATACTGAGTTTAAGTATAAGTCATGAGTTACTATAACGATTGATCGATTATCATAATGCTAAACTTAATCGATTAATGCTAAACTTAATCGATTAGCCATATTCAAAAACTCAACTTAAACATTGGGCTAAAAATCTTTCCCTTTTTTATTATGGCAAATCAGTTATGTTTAAGACAGATATAATCGATGTGTACTTCAAAAACAATAAGCACAGATCACTATAAGTATACTACTTAAAAATATACTTACATACTTAAACTTACTTCTCCCCTTTTGACATGATTAAAAAGAAGCTCCCCCGTGATAGGAGATATTATCTAAGCTTCTATATGTGTATAAGCTCCCTCGTAGTATATGAGACGTTGGCGAATATGCACATATTTGACATATTTCTTCTTCTTTATCAAGATAGCTATCTTACTCTGCTCCCCCGCAAACGAAAAAATATATCATGAAGACAAGGTGAGAACATAAAGCATATAACATGATCATGTGTTAAATGAAAAGTAAGTAGCTAAAATGTCAACATAAGAATAATGACTTGCATATCATAACAATGACTTATATACTTAACAATTGAAGGTAACTAGATGTAGACATATTCAATACATAGCATAAAAATTACTATTAAACATTTGGTAACAATAATACATGAGACATAACTGAATATTCAAATCTAGTCATATATAAGAGACAATTAAACAACTTCTCTTAGATATCTCAGCTTAACATTAAACTAGATATCATAGTCTAGCATCGAATCATGTCGTAGAAAAGAAATATGTATATCATTGTAACTAGCCAAAGTCTAAACTCAAATTTAAACTAAGTGACATAGTTCTAAAACAATTAGAAATATCCAAGATGACTAGTAGTGCTTATTAAAAGTCATAGTGTCACAGTCTATACTAAAAGTTGTTAACTTTAAGTCAAAAAGTAGGATCGGATTTACAATTTTATTTTGAAAATAATTACAAATAGATCTTAACAAATCTTTATTCAATAAAGTATTGATCATCTTGGGTTAGCTGTAGGGGGCGGATCTCAGTTAGCGGTGGTCACGAAGATACTTAAGTACCTTATCACTTAGGCTATTTACGCATTTTCTGACAGAAGGACCCTTTCGGCTTATAACCAAAAGTAATCTTAACTTTAAAGAACTTAGATTTAACAGTTATATATTCTAATCATAACATCATACCACATCATAATCCAAAATCCTAATTCTTGACGAATAAAGTTTACTAAACGATATAAAGCATGCATAGACAATTGTGTCATATTAATAGAAAGTAAATAATCATTCCATATTGTGAATTTATCAATAACTAGCCATGAATCAAAAGAGAAATAAACTAATCAAGCTAGTTTCATATATCTTACATTGATTTAACTAAATACCAATTAAAGAAAATCAATAAGAGAGTAACAAAACATTGATTAAAAATATGCTATATTTTATAATTTTAGCCATTTAGGAAGAATCAATTAGCATGTTACCAAAGTGGCTCAAGTGACCATATTTATGTTGGTGCAATTGCTTTGGAAGATAATATTTGTAGCTTTGCAATCACCAACGTTCTCCTTGGTGACAAGTCTCGATACAAATCGTTCTACCTGCATCATTAGGCAGAGACTTTGGTATCCAAATAAATTTGGATCCACATTTGTTAGCTTTGGAAAACTAATTCATATCAACTTATTTTCTAACATAGTACTGTCTAGATATGTGTCCTTTCAAACCATAATAGTGACATGTAACATAACTATTTGTATTTGAAGTAGGTGTATAGGTGCGATATGTGATATAAACATTCATCCGTGGTTGTGTATAGGTAAATGTGTGACTGTGTAAAGCTTTAGCTTTGCTTGCTTCCTTTAGAAATGATTTGTCATGTGTTTCTTTGTGATGAGTCATGTGTCTTGTGTTAGACTGAGTCATAGGTTCCATTACCTGTTTTTCAAGTCTAATCTCTAAGTTTTAGAGGTGTCGTACACTTCATTGTATTTAGCAGTTAAAGCATATATTCTAAGTGTAGCAGTAGAATATATTTTCTTCTCAGATTCTAACTCCTTCTTAAGTTTAGCATTTTCTTGAGTATTTTTCTCGATGCACTCAAGTGCTTCATGTAAGCTAAGCTTAAGTGTGGACATTTCAGTAGAATCATCACAAGATGAAGTATTCTTGACATCATTCAAAAAATAAGTAAGCTTTTTATTCTCAAGCTGATAATATTTAATATCTTTTCTAGCTTACTTATAATTATTTCTAAGCTTCTTGTAATCTTCAAATAAATCATTGAAAGAATCAGATAATTCATTATAAGAAAACCCTTCAAATAAAGGATTATTTGTTACCTCACTTACCATTAAGCATAAACCTGTAGTATGTCGAGGGCTTTCTTTTTCCGAATTGGTAGCTTCACTTTCACACCAAATGCTTGTATTTCTTTCTAAGATTTTTTTCTCTCATTTGTTGATGTCATTAGGTACATGTTTGCAGTGTTATGAGAATTTTCTTCTTCCTCTGAGTAACTAGCTTCACTTTCGAGCCATATGTTCATGTTTGCATACTTACGGGAAGGTGATCCTTTGCTAGGACTTTCTTATTCTTCCGTGTCGCTTGCTTCCTCTTTGTGCCTGTACTCATGAGTGACTTGAAGAAGTTTCCAGATTTCATACGAGGTTGCACAAGAAGAAATACGATTGAATTCATCAATGTCTAAAGCACAGTAAAGAGCATTCATTGCTTTTGCATCAAGGCTAGCTAACTTCTTTTCTTCCTTTATGCAGTGATAATAAGGCTTGTTAACTACAATGGAAATAAGAGGAGAAATGATAGTAGGCTTTTTGTAACCATCAATCACTATAGTCCATAAGTCAAAGTCAAGAGATTTAAGATAAAAGCTCATGCGTGTCTTCCAATGTGTGTATTTGATACCATCAAACAGGGGTGGCCTATTTGTGGACTGGCCTTCACCATTGTTGGTGTAAATGAATCTAGTGGTTGCCATGGATCTACTCTAGGAGGTCAGTCCAAATAAGAGCACATGCTCTTATACCAATTATAGGACAATTGGGATCATAAACCAATTCAGAGAGTACATGTTCTGATACCAATTGTAGGAACATTTGGTATAGGCAGCAAAAACTTATACAAAGAACCCGCTTTGATACCAATTGTAGGATCGTATAGCAACTATAGAGGGGGGTGAATAGAGTAAATGTATGTGCAGCGTAAAATAATCACTAATTTGGAATTCTAAGTTACAGGCTAACTTATAAACTGCAGTAACAGATATTTAAAAGAGAATAAGCAGTGTATAAGAAAGGTTCAGAGTAGCAAACTCAAACATAGAGAATTTTATCTTGGTTTCCCTCATGAAGAACTAGTCCAGGCCCGAGAACTCTTGCTCGGTATTAATCTACTATTTGTGAAATATGGTACACATGTTCCTTTGATCCGAAGATCATGCCAACTTCTTACAACACGAGATTTGATCCGAAGAACTCGCGACTTCAGACAGGAATTAAAAAATAGCTTTTCAATCAAGCTTATATAACTCGACTCAACTTCTAATCGGAACAGCACTTGGGCACTTAGAAGAAAAGAGAGTTGTCTTGAGATCTAAGAAAGATAAGGTTCTTTATAGGAATAGAGAAGATGAAGAATGATTAAGTTGATATAGAAATAGGAAAATTCTTCTCTATTTATAGAATTTTTGTAGACAGGGTTCGGGCCGATTCGGATGCATAACGTTCAAAATTTTGAACGTTGGGAACCTGGTCTTCACGAGATGGGTTTGACTAAGAAATCGATTTTTGAGTACCCGAGTTCGGACCGAGTTCGGACAAAACTCTTGCCGAGTTTGGTTTGGTCTATTTCAGACTGTTCTGACTTGAGTTTGAGTTTAAGTTCGAATCCAAATAAATTTCTGGTTTGGTAGGCTTATGTTTTAGTGGACTTGGATACAGCTTCAATCTAGATGCCAAAATTTTGTTCCGACTCACATAAGTCCTTAGACTCATTAAAATAAAAAATTATAGAACAAAACATAAAAGAAACTCGAACTTAATCATCTGTAGTCATAGCTTGGGGCGAAGTGATGCGCCTTCTTCTTCTCAGATCCATCAGGGCGAAGTGATGCGCCTTCTTCTTCTCAGATCCATCAGAGTTAGAATGTATCAACTCGTAGTTTTGATCGATTAATAAATCGGTTTGACCAGGACCAGATGGGACATCATAACTCATAGTGAAGTACCATTTGTAACAATATTTCTAAGATAGGTGTCAATGTACAGTTAGTAGCTGGTATCCTAGAGTATTAAGTGCATGTATCTAGTATAGCCATAGAGTTAAGTGTCTGTGTACCTAGAAAGTGCAAGTGTCCAAGGTGTATCAAGATTGGTAAGTAATAAGTGTATCAGTGAGTGTTGTTGTTGTTAATAATATCAGCTAGATGTAAGAGTGTAATAATGTTGTAGGGTATGTAAGGGAGTATCATGAGAGTAGGAGTGCAGGTGTTCAAGACAATAAGAATAAAGGGGTCCAGCTAGGCCACCTGTGGACAAATTGTTCCGCACCAGTAGAGGGAGACACCTAAGATATTTTTTTATATTAATTTTTATTTTCGCATATATTTTCCAATATAAATGTAAACATTTTATTTCGAAAGTAAGTTACAAACATTGAAATTTGTATTCAAAGAACTTGAGAACAAAGAGCAACAAGTTACCGTAAACACAACATGCCAATATAACGTATTCAAACATCTCTTCATAAAATAATCCAATAATGCAATATTTTAAGTTTTTAACAACTTCAAGTAGCCATTCAAAAAAAAAATATATATTATATTCCACAAAAACATATTGTATTCGAACTAGATAACTATAATGTAAACAAAAACACATCAATTGAATGCTTCCTAAAAAATTAGTCTAAAAGAAATCTAATGATGTCTTCCCCAAAAATTGGCTTGTTGTCTATGTAATCCTGCAAACAAAAATTAAAGAAAAAAATTATAAGTAAAACAAAATATATACTAAAAGAATGACACGTTTAAGAGACTTATATGCAAAAAAAAAATCTACACACATATATATACATTATCATGTATATATCCAGTGCATGTTTAAGGGGCTGACATGAAAAAAAAAAAATATACGCACAAAAATATCAAATATAAATTTCAAAAGGAGTGTCAATCTATTATGTCAACCAAGATACTCCGATATCTTTCTGTTGTAAGGATAATGGATAGTATTTCTTTTTGTTGTAAGGATAATATGACTCCAGACCTGCAAAAAGTACGTTTGATGGCGGGTTAACCTTTGTTAAGAAGATGGTTCTAGTAGCAATTCCTCAAATCATTGTAGAGTGACACTGACGGTGGTGAAAAAAAAATAGTAATTATGAGGAATTAATGATGAGAAATTAATGACGAGAATTTCCTATGGGATGGCTCAATGAAATTTCTTACAGGATTGCTTTAAAGTGTTGTTAAAATAGTCTACAGATTCATTTGACACAATCTAGACTTGGCATTTCATACTCGTTTCTATATATATAAGAGAAGGATACTAATATATATCTCATGAGTTGATGGCTGAAATTTCTGAAGTGTCCTAGAAACTCTTTTAAGTGTCCAAATGTCCACGTGACACACATGTCACAAAACTTGAAATTCATGTGTACAGGTAGCACTATAGCGTAGTAGCATATATGCATCAGAATAGATCTTGCAAAAGTAAGCACTTGGTTTAAACTCCTACTTTAGGATACAAAAATGGTGGCGGCATATATTTTGGAAATTAACACAACTTTCTCAAAACCATCCACTATTTCAATATATACACACAAAACAATAAGAAAACATAACTAGTTTAGTTCATCATGAAACTTTGGATTAACTCCAAGAACGTGAATAACTTACCAGCAGAACAGTATGACTAAAATTTCCTACTACTGTTTCAGCAACAAAATCCACATCCTGCATTGTTGAGCTTTATCCATCTTCAGTAGCAGAACTTGCTTGTACTTATAATGCAACATATGAAGGTTTATTTGAGAACATTCTGAATAGAATCCAGAAGAATAAAAGCCATAATTATAAGTGACAGAACCCGGTACTCGTACGATTACATGCAGTCCTGCATAAACATTGACAAGGATTAGAGTTTAAAATTTACTAGGAAATTACTTTGGCCCTAAATAAATGTGGAAGATCAATGAAATGAAAACAGTGATTTAGGAAGTAATGTCACCTATGTATAGACTTCATCAGTATTCGTTTCAGCCTGCAACAAGACCAAGTGACCACAATAACTAGGCAATAACACGACAACCTATATCAATTGAAAATGTGTATCCATTTAATCATTTCCACACATTGTGAACATTAGATATTCAGAGAGAAGAATACTCACATCTGTTTTAGGAAGTAATGTCACCTATGTATAGACTTCACTAGTATTCGTTTCAGCCTGCAACAAGACCAAGTGACCACAATAACAAGGCAATAACACCACAACCACCACTGTGACAAAAATATATGGAATACAAAATTATCTTGAAATCATGACTAAAATATATGTTGAAGTATATATATATATATATATATATATATATATATATATATATATATATATATCTATATATTGATTCTATAAACTTGATTTAGTCAATATCAACAATACACTGGAACTCTATGGAAAAATGGACGGGAGCAGATCCATATTGAAGGGTGAGGGGAGCTCGAGCCCCTACTAGATTTAATGAAACACAATTTGACTATAAGTTCATCTGATAATTTTGCCAAAAATACATGTAACTATAAGCTTTGACTTCCTTTAGTCATTACTAATCTTTACATTAGTTGGTGTGAGAAAATAAGCAGGAGATCCTTAGCTAAAATCTTATAACTACACTGCTCAAGCACACCCTCTATAACCTCCTAATTATTTGTGGTAATTATTATTATTATTATTTTTTTTTTCTTTGGCTCATGCCCCCTCTCACTAGTCACTATAATTCTTAGATCCACTGATGAATATGGAGAGTAATCATCAGTCACGGCAAAAAAAAGTTCATAGCTTCTGGAAATTTGATCGGGTCAAAGTCAACAATCCATAAACACCATCTTTCTGACACTTGATCAATGTGAATATAAAGACTAATCAATAGATACAACATATACTATTCATAACTTCTAATACATTCGATCAATTGGGAAGCCATCATTCCTAAATTACAACTAAAGGAAATTCACTCATTGAATTCTCCACACTACACAAAAGGATGGTCTCCAAATAATCTACCAAAATATACAACACCATAAAAAGGCTTTATACACTATCAAAAAGTAATCTGGATGTTGCCAATCAATGAAGTGAAGATCACAAATGAGAATTGCATGTTCTAATCAGAACCAAAATGTTATTACGAAAATCACGAGTAGAGATCCTTTAGGGATTATTAGCAAAATGTTGTTACAAAATGTTATTACCAAAATGTTGCCAATCAATTCTTATTGATAAGTTGCACTCACGTAACCCAAATTTGACCCAACTCAGATCAAGTGACAACTCAACTAGTACTCGACTCGATTATATTATTATAATATTATGCAGCTAAGGAACACATATTTCATCTCATGACAGATTGCAACATAACATTCGCTTCCTCCATGTTCCTTTACATAATTCAGCCGATGTGCACCAACCAACCCACATTTCTGTTACCCGTGTCCATTATGACACTTCTATTGAGATCTATTTAAAATATTCTAATACCTCAATTACTAAGGGGTATACCATATATCACTGAATTAAGTCACTTCTCGCATCACACTTCCTTGCACTTATCCAAAATCTGTTTGAACCACCCATTCAGCGTGATCCTGTCATTCCCAACTCGAAGTCTAATACGAAACTCAGCCAATACATGAACCATCTAACTCTTCTGTCAATCTCGCTCGATGCAACTTGTGCCATATTTTATTCTCAATACTTTTAACTATTTCTCAAACCGTTCGATACGTACGCTACACGAGTAACCCGTGCAACGATCTCTTCCAAGTAATCCAAGCCAATACCCAACTGTTCCATACATTCGCCGTACGAGCAACTCGTGTAATGCCCTCTTGATATTTCCAGCAAAAAATCAAAATTACTCAACCAACGCGCCACACGAGCAACTCGTGCAACGCTCTCTATGATATGCCCAGCCAAAAATTCAATTTCGTCCAACACATTCGCTACACAAGCAACTCATGCAACGATCCATTCTCATCTGATACTTTTACTTATAACATGCCACATAACCAATCTCATCTGACAACCAACTACTTCATTGATGCAACCCGAATCTTCCCGAACGATAAGCCAAACCAATGCAACCACACCTCTCAACTTGTTTTATAAATGCAACAACGCCAAAGGACTTATTGTACGAATGCAATAATGCCAAATGATGCTACACGATCTATCGAAAACCAACGAAAGCCAACACAACAAAGAAAAACATGCACCCACAACCAACAAATATATAAAATTATTATACAAAATATCCCATGTAGCACCGAGTAGAGTCAAGAGCTAAATGATACACGAAAGCTGTTTAGAGTTTGTGATGAACCAAAGGACATAGTCCGAGAAATGAACCGGGCATTCTGATACCAATTTCTCATGCCCAAATCTCCTGCTAGCACGATCGTCCCCACTGAACGTGAATCACCATGTTGCAGCACTCCCGGAATATAATCGTTCTCATCTCGACATGATACCGTGCGAGCTTGGAGTTACACTCGCACACTCGTGCGATGATGTCAAACATTATAGTAATCATTAAAATGACCAAGTTGCAGCGAGAGTCAAGTATTGCATACCAAGCACACATCAGAGTATACGCTGCGAAGCCCTCGATAAGGTCTAAATAAAAATGCCACAAAGGACAATGTCACAAAGGAGATGCAACACTCGTGCTCTTTCTCTTATCCTCAAAGTTACTTACCATTCCATACATCATGTCCCGTATATCCAAAAAGTGCCATTACACCTGCGTACCTAAAATAATGCCCACAAATTTGGGTTAGTACACAGCTATACTGGTGGGCGTGGTAACCCACTTGTCATAGCTGCAAACAATTTATTTTATTTTTATTTTTCCATTTTATCTCTCTAATGTATATATGTAATTAATAATTTAGGTTGTGCAAATTTCCAATTGCAAGGGAACTAGTCATATGTGAATTTCTAATTTTGGGAAGGGGTCTTGTGCATAAACTCAAACCCATGGGAGAGGCAAGAAGAAGAAACCAGTAGCAAAGAATGAGTCAAGAGCAACCTGGCTTCTCCTCCCTCCATCTTTATTTTCAAGGGAGGAGATGGCAAGCTCTCCTCTCCTCTTGCATTTCCAACACCTTTAACTTTCCTCTACTTAAGTTCCCAAATAGAACTATTCAGAACTCAAAAACCTACTCCTATTTATTGTTGCTACTACTATCTCTGCTGTTACTGCTGCTGCCACCACCGCAGGATGCCACCGCCGCCACCGCCGTAGGCTGCCACTGCTACTGCCTCTACCGCCGTCGCTACTGCCGCTGCTGCCACTGCCGCTGCTGTTACTGCTGTTACTGTTGTTTCTACTGCTGTCGCCGCCGCTGCTGTCGAAGCCTCAGGCCGCCGCCGACCCCAACGCCGTCGCCCCGCAGGCGAACGCCGCCACTCCTCGTCGGACACCACCGCCTCCTCGCCGGACACGAATACCACATTGTTTCCTCCCCTTCTTCCAAAGAAACCTAGGTATTCTATTTTTCCCAATTCCTTCTTCCAGAATTCAATTTAGGTTTTCCAGAATTCAATTTTAGATCCTATTAATCATTAACTTACTGAATTAGGGAATCGACGTCGACACTTGGAAAAACCCTAAAAATTCAGGACCAAGGCAAGTCCTCATTCATTTCCTTCTAATTTGGTTATACTAATTGTCTGGATTATTATTTTAAGTATAATTAAAATTGGAAACTCAAGTTGTTCTTCGATAATCAATCCCTATATTAGGACACCGAACAAAATACTTTGACATTATGTGATAACGTGATGGATATATTATATAATCATGTTGTGATATATAATTAGGAATACACACGTTCATATAAACAAAATCATAGTACATATCTTGGTGTCATTATATTTATGAAGATCAATTGTGATCCATTCGGAGAATGAGGATATAAGTTAAAGACATAAGAATCCTCGATTATGAATTGGAATAGTTTGGTATAACTTGAATTTGTTCGATTAATCACTTTCGGTACGGACTCTAGTATGAGACACAATTTAAATGATAAAAATTTAAATTTAAATATGATCATTTAAAACATTGATGACTCATATAGGTATGTGTATATTGGCTATATAGTGATACATTAGAAAAGTATATAGTTATGATACGTATCTAGGAAAGTTACTTCTATAAAGACATGTGGAGATAGAAGTGATTACACACCATTTCAAAATTACGTATAGAATTTAGAATTGGATTATACTAATTGTATTATACGCTAGAGAAGAATTCCAAGACCTTATAAATAAACCTAGCTATATATATACATTGCTTATCCTTAAAATAAAATATTTACACTTTAAGGAACTTTTAGTACATATGATACTTGGATTTGTTAATAATTAATTAAGTCATTAAAAATATTGACACATGTTTTGAATCATTATGTTTCTGACATTAACCTTTGTTGTCTTGTAAATAGTTAGCGAATTACAGAGCTAAGGTATATGACTAAATTAGCTAATTCACCAAGGTGAGAAGATTTTCTTACCATCTTAGAAGATATTGATATTATTAATAATTGCGTGTATTCCGGTATTGAGAGTTGCTCTACCGAAGGGGTCGGCGAGCCCGGGAATGCTACGGAGGGTTGCTCCCGGTGGAAATTATAAATTGTTAAAAATTCCGGGAGTCAGCATACAAAGGAAACTCTGCCGAAATTTTTAAGAATTTCGGGAGTTAACCAATATTTTGATATTCTGAAATATGGCCGACATCCCAATACTCTAAACCCTAGAATCATACACAACGGACCACTAGAGTTTACTTTAAACTAGGAGTAACTAGTAGAAGTCTAGAATACATAGGACACGGACACGAGGAAATTAATTCAGATATCTGATGACCTGCTCTGTGAAAGTCGATACCTTGAATTGTGTGATTAAATACTTGTGCTCAAGTTTGTATCTTACATCATCCTAGATATATATCCCATTTTGATCAACGGTTAAGACAATACAGAGCAGAGACTCGACCAATAAAAATTTAGAATAAGGAATGATTGTAGTTTTAGGCTAGAAGTATTGGGCGGGGAAGAACAGCATAAATGACCACCTACGAAAATCTGCCACATAATTTTAAACTCTGGCTGAATTCAGCGGTTTAGGCTCTCTCGCAAGGCCTTGCGAAGTGAGCTGGTGAGGCTTAGCTCACTTTATGTTGCCCATAAGGGGCTGGGCCGGATCATAACCCCGTACCATCCTATTTTCAAGTCACCCTAATTATATATACACCTTCTTCAATCCAAAAGGAAAAACCATCGAATGGGTGGATTCAAGATTGGCCCAAAAGAGGCTAGGCCGAATTTATAATCCCGTGCCCTTCTGTTCAAGTCACCAATTAAAAACACACCTATCTCGAATTATAATACTCGAATAGGTAAATTCAAGATTAAGCCATGAGGGCAGGGCCAGATTCTAAGCACCGTGCCATTCAAGTCACACCAAAATCCTTCATAATGAGATTTGTGGTAGAAAACTAGGTAAAGTAGTTATTTAAGGTTTGTTCTTCAAATTGCATCATCATTTAGGAAATTGTTTATGTATTGTGGTAGTGACATAGGATTTGTGATGATTGAATTATAGATACTATAGGAGAATTAGATTAGGAATTATTCCAGTCATGAATATCATATTATGTTATTCTCTTATTTCCTTTAACTATTGCTCTTTACTCTAATATCATATCTTTCATTGTTTACCGTTCTTGACCGAGGACTTGCTTGTCGTTCTGACGACCTAGTATTGTTCACTAGAGATTGAAGAAGGAAATTAAGAAATGCTATCCCTCTACAACATAGACGAGAGCGAGGAGTAATCAGCAAGTGGTTTTCACAAATATAGTACCTAGTAGTTGCAATTGTAATTATGTAACTTTAAGAAGGAGCTATTGTAAAGACTTATCTGATTTTAAGAAATTAGAGTATTTTGGTTTAGATATAATTGCCTAATTATTTTAGCATGACTTGCATTTTATTCTAAAAGACTTACAGACGACAATCGCTGATACGAATGTAACAGTATTCGTATGGGGCGTAGCCTTGAGATGTAGTTACGTACCCAACTCATCGTATCTTGGGAAGCGGGATGTGACACATCTTTTAGTGGTGGCCCATGCAGGTCATGCTTTTAGGAAACCTAGGTAGGACCTGAAAATGAAGAACCTAGGATAAGGTGCAAGTCTAGGTATTACACAGTATAGGTTAGGAATGGATATAAGTAAACCTGGATTTTTAGCTATTATCTAAAGATACTTCATGATTTATTTAGGATATCTATGGGGTGATACTAACTTAAAGTTCCTTATTATAGAGCATGCCTCGGTTTATGCCTCATGCTAGGCTAGGAAATTATAGCCAGAGCCTAGATAATTATTACAGTTTTGCAAAAAAAAAGTGGCGACTGGCACACAAGCAAATAATAAGAGCCTATGGAGTACATTATGAAATCAAGTACCCTGTGGTGTCGGATCTTAGTGACGAAAGGGAAGTATTTTTCAATAGGACAAATTACTATATACTCATAAAGGCTCAACCATCTGAGGATCCGAATCCCAATAAAAATGAGTATAATGGGACGTTGGAGGAATGGCAGAATACTCACCCGGAGGCGACTATAATCCGAATATGGGAGATGATGATCTAAGAGAAGATTCAACTATGTATAGGGAACTCATATCCATCAGGTGTCTTTTGTAAAAAGTAAGGTGTATGTGTATTTGTATGGATGTTAGTCAAGGGAGGAAATATGGGAATGTAATTAGTCTTAAGTATATGCGTATGCCTATGTGCAAGTAACTCTAGCAGAATATTTATATCACATTTTGACTTTAAGTGAATGAAATATGCTTTTTATGTACCTATATGTCTCTCTGCTTTCCAATAAATTCCTAGGAATTTCAATATCTTTTGTATTCTTCAATCTCAGGATTATTCCTGAGAAATTACATTTGGATATTTTTCAGGATAATGTCTAACCATGATCAATCGCATGCATCATCCCCGTAAACTCAGAAAAAACCCTCTATTGGAGATATGTATAAGTTATTCCAACAAATTCTGAAATCCAACAATCAGCGTGCGGATACGGCCTTAGCTACAACTGCAACGATGTTGAAACATTTACAAACATCTACCAACTCCAAGGATGGTTCACTAAAGGATTTTAGGAACCTGAATCCTCCTAAGTTTAAGAGAACGGAGAGCCTAATCAAAGTTGGGCAGTGGATTATAACTATAGAAGGGCTATTAAGGGTAGCAAAGATCAGTTCTGAAGATATGGTGTCCATAATCCGAATCCAATTAGAAGACATCGCTGAGCACTGGTGGAGTGTTGAACATCCTGAGGATTCAGAAGACAAAATAACCTGGGGAGAATTCAAAAGAAAGTTTGAAGGAAGGTTCTTCCCAAAATCAGCTAGAGTTGAGTTGGAATGACAGTTCACTCACTTGAAACAAGGAAAACTCACAGTAGATGAATATGTTGCAGAATTCTCCAGACTTAGTCATTTTGCTCCAAATTTAATAGCTGACGAGGAGACCACAGTATCAAGATTCCTAGAAGGAGTACGGAGTCAGCTAAAAAGTAGAGTTGCGACTTATCGATGCCAAACTTATCCCAAGGTAACTGAAGCGGCTAGAAGTCAGGAAAGGATGCTAAATGAAGAACAACCGCTTCGATCCCAACCTCAGAAAAGGGCCTTGGAAATAGGAAATCTATCCTCAAAGCATTCATGGTAAGGATCGTCCAAACATTTCCAAACTAGTGTCTCGGGAGGACCAATTATTTGCCACTTTTGTCATAAACCAGGTCATATGAAGGATGATTGCAGGAAATTTTTGGGTCTCTGTTTAAAGTGTGGATCAGATAGGCATCAGACTGGCCAATGTTCACTACAACGAACTCCCGGATCAACGATACAAAACCAATACCAAGGATCACGGCCTCCATTTCGAGGAAACAATGTCATGCCTATATTTCAAGGAAATGGCCACCAACCTTTGATACAAGCACCAATGCCTCAAGCCATGCTGACTTATGGTAATCAGCAAAGACCGCCCTTTGCATCTCAAACCTACCAATTCTAGCAAGCTCAGAGAATAAACCAGCCTCAAACTGGGAAAAAGAAAAAGCAAGGGCAGGCGTTCATGATGAATACTGATGAGACAGAACTGGCCGGAGAGGTGGTAACAGCTACTATTCTGGTTTCAACTTGTCCGACATCAGTATTATTTGATTTTGGGGCAACCCATTCATTTATATCATCAGCATTTATAGTTCTTCATGAAATCAAATCGCAACCATTACTTAAGAAATTAAATATTCTTACGGGTAATGGTACAGTAGAAATTAATCGGTTCTGCGAAGCTTGTCCAGTTAAATTTGGTGGTGCAGCTTTTTAAGTAAGATTGTTAGTGTTTCCAATGAACAACTACGATATAGTGCTAAGAATCGATTGGTTAACCAAGACATTGGCAAGTATAGACTGTGGTCAAGGAAAGGTCCAGTTCCAGCTCACTAATGGAGAGCTAGATGAATTTGTTCGAGATCAGAAGGAATTTGATGCTATGGAATTAGAAAAATTTGAACTACCAATTCAAGAAAGATTTCAAGAACTAGAAGAGAAACAATTTTCAAGGATAGTAAAGGAATTCAAGGATGTATTTCCTGATGAATTACCAGGATTGCCACCAGATAGAGCAATAGAATTTTCCATCAATTTGGTGCCTAGAGCAGCACCTATAGCCAAGAAAATATATCCGATGAATAAGAAATAATTGGCTGAATTAAATAAACAAATAAAGGAATTATTAGCAAAAGGATTTATTCAGTCCAGTGCTTCACCGTGGGGTGCACCAGTACTTTTTATGAAAAGAAAGACGGGACCCTACGATTGGTGATTGATTATAGAGCCCTGAATGAAGTAACAATCAAGAATAAGTACCCTTTGCCACGAATAAATGAACTATTTGATTAATTAGGAGAAGCTAAAGTGTTTTCAAAGATTGATTTAAGGTCTGGATATCATCAAGTAAAGGTCAAGAGGGAAGACATTCAGAAAACTGCCTTTAGAACTCGTTACGGACATTACGAGTTCCTGGTCATGCCATTTTGGGTAACAAATGCTTCTGCTATATTTATGGACCTAATGAATCAAATATTTTACCAATATTTGGATAAGTTCATAATTGTATTCATTGATGACATCCTTATATATTCAAAGAATGAAGAAGAACACGAAGAACATCTGAAGGTGATATTACAAACCCTAAGGCATGAACAATTGTACGCTAAATTCAGTAAATGTGAATTTTGGCTAAGTCAAATATCATTTCTAGGCCATATAATCACTGGAGAAGGTATTTCAGTAGATCCAAAGAAAGTAGAAGCTGTTAAATCCTGGTCAACGCCAAAGTCTGTGGCAGAGATTCGAAGTTTCTTGGGATTAGCCGGATACTATAAAAGATTCGTGGAAAAATTTTTAAGAATTGCAGAACCATTAACTCGGCTGACCCGAAAGGAAAAGATATTCAATTGGACAGAGAAATGCCAAACAGCTTTTGATGAATTGAAAGAAAAATTGATTTCAGCATCGGTACTAGCCTTACCGTCGGGATCAGGAGGATACGAGATATACAATGATGCATCAGGAAAGGGACTAGGCTGTGTACTGATACAACACAGAAAGATTATAGCTTATGCCTCTCGATAACTGAAGCAGCATGAGAGAAATTACCCAACTCATGATCTAGAATTAGCGGCTGTAGTTTTTGCACTCAAACTATGGCGATACTATTTATACGGAGAGAGAATTAAGATATATACAGATCACAAAAGTCTGAAATATGTATTCACTCAGAAAGAAATTAATATGAGACAAAGAAGATGGTTGGAATTACTCAAAGACTTTGATATGGAATTAGAATACCACCCAGGCAAAGCAAATAAAGTAGCAGATGCCTTAAGCAGGAAACCAATGGCATTCTTTATGAATACACCGAAGAAAATTCTCAAGGACCTAAATAAGATGGGAATTGAAGTAATATATCCAACATCAGAAGGATTATGGAAAAATTTACAAATACAGTCTTCTCTAGTAGACAGAATTAAGGAGGCTCAACAAGGAGACTCTAAACTCCAGAAAATATGGAACCAAACCGAGGAAGGACTCCAGACTGGAATAAGGAAGCATACAGATGGATCGTTAAGATTCGAAGATCGATTATGTGTACCCAATGGAAATCTAAGAACAGAAATCATGTCAGAAGCCCATAACTCGCAATATTCCATTCATCCGGGAAGTACTAAGATGTATAAAGATCTAAAACAGAATTTTTGGTGGCATGGAATGAAGCAAGAAATTGCTAAATTTGTATCCAAATATCTTGTCCGCCAGCAAGTATAGGCAGAACATCAAAGGACAGCAGGTCTTCTTCAACCACTTCCAATACCCGAATGGAAGTGGGAATATATCACAATGGACTTCGTGACGGGGCTACCTAAGACCCAAAGAGGTAACAATGCTATCTGGGTCATCATAGACAGACTTAATAAATCGGCTCGATTTATACCATTCCGAGTAGGACAACCAACCGAAGTATTAGCAGACCTATATATGAAATAGATTGTAAGTCAATATGGAATACCGGTAAGAATAGTTTCAGACAGAGACACTAGATAGTCCATTAGTCCAAGAAGCAAAGTGAACAACCACAGATCAGACCTCTATAGCTATCCCTCCCAAGAACTTATTATGTACTGAGAAATTGCCTTATTTCCTTTGTACCTATACAATACTTTTTCTCGAATAAAGAATGATAAAGAAAGAGATGGTCCATTCGTGACATGTTAAAAATGTTTCCCTTCTTAATCAACACCTTTATTTCCCTCACGGATAAACAAGAATGAAACAGACATATGATTGAGGGAAATAGTTGGAGAGAAGATAAGATATAAGATGGATAGGTGATATAAGTTAGATTATGGATTTATGTTTTGATAGTTGTATTCTTAAGATTCAAATATTGTCCTAGGAAACCCAGATAGATAGGATATACCTAAGTAAGAGAAGGAGTTCAACCTCTTTAGCCAGATCGATCATCCAAATTCCAAGATTTTGCTAACAACTAGAAGTTATAATTCGCCATCGAGCGTACTAATTTTTTTTATATTGTAATTATTGTCTTATTTTGCAATCGCAACCTCTTGATTTTGTAGTAACTAATCATTCTAACTATGCCATTGAGTAGATCTTTATTCTTTCCTACTTGTGCCATAATTTCGAAAACCAACTCATTGAATGAAACCTCTCATTATGTTTAATATTTTGTATAATTAATTTCCATTAGGGTTAATAACTTCTTTCTGTAATTTTTTTATCTTTGATTTAGATATACAAAAGAAAAATGATATCCTAGTATTCTAAAACTTTCTAAGAAGGTTGATCATTCCTAACTCTTGTAATCTTAAAGCAATGTTGTCACTACCATATTTCTAAATGATAGAATTTTGGTCGTTTAGTATATTTATTACTAGTGATTAAATATTATATTATATACTACTAATTAATTATATTGTGGTAATATTTAATTATTTATAGTTAGTGGCCTAGCCTATGTTATTGGGACTTGTCATTAGTGGACCCATTGGATTGTCATGACACATTGAACCCAATATTAGACCAAGTCCATTAGCATTTTCTATAGTTAATTAAGGAGATTAGTTTAATTTGTATTAGTTTATAAACTTTTTAATATAGCCCTTCTTAATTATTCTTCATAATTAGCTAGAGAGGGGCACCTTGGACATTTGATTTTGCTTGGGGAGGAAGGAAAGGGGGTCGGCCACATAAAGGCTTCATCATTCTCTCTCCTCTTCATTAGTTTATTTCAATTAGATCCCCAATTATATTCTTCCCTAAATTGACTCATCTATCCACAAATTTATTCCAATTCATACATATTCTCTTTCAATTTCATCATCAAAGAAGCATTGGAGCTTGCATTATAAGGAGCACTTGAAGAAAGATGAATTAGTAAGAAAATTGTGTCACAAGTGTGTCCATTGAGCATTTTATTAGAAATCCATTTTCCAATAGATAAATTCTGAATCCAACCCTTAATTTAGACTTTAATCCATGAATTTAACCATTAGGAATCATCCCTTGGCTTAGGGCTACCCATAGAAACAAGAATTTGGTTCATAACGCTTCTTTTATGGAAGTTACATAGTAATTTGTGTCCAATTAGGAGAGATTACGAGATTAACACATCAATTGTGTGTTAGGAGACCAATTAGATCTAATGAGATTAGATCGGGGTTGTGGGACTAAGTACGAGCGTATCATGGTATTTTATGATACAGTGCGATAGGAGGTTCATTTTGGTTGATTTGTGAGTATGATTGAGATCGCTTTTTAATTTCTATTATGATTAATTAGTCTAGTTATCCTTATTTGTATTTGGTGTGTATTATTCATAATTTTAGAAAATTGGGGGGGTTGGCTCTTTATTTGGGGGAGTATCTTAAGGAGTAAACACTAAGTGTTTGGTTTATTGTCTTTGCTAGTATGTTATATGTGTTCATGGGTATTGGTATTGGTATCTAGGAGCATTAGTATGTGTGTGTGCTATAGATACTTGGTTATCTATATGCTTGTTTAAGAGAGGACTGTATGGGTGTAGGTAGAGGGGGTTCCAAGGGTTACTACAATGGGGAAGAGGTAAAACAGCTAGGTGCGGCAACAACAACAGCAGCAAGATGTATTAGCAGCTGTAGCAATGCAGCAGAAGCAACAAGATGTATTAGTAGCAGTAACAATGTAGTAACAGCAACTGCTAGGTGCTGCAGCAGGAAGATGTATTAGCAGCAGTAATGCAGCAGCAGCAGCATCAAGATATATCAATAGCAGTAGCAATGTTGTAATTGTAGCAGCTAGGTGGAGCAGCAGCTAGTTGCAACAGCAGCAAGATATATTTATAGAAGTAGAAATGCAGCAACCGCAACATGATATATCAGCAGCTGTAACATGACACTACATGCATGTTGCACTCCCAGGCTACTTGAGGACTACCTGGGCAGCACTCGAGGTTTGGGGTTTTTACCACAACAAGTAATTGGGTTGAGATGGTTACATAGAAGTATTGATGTACTGCAATCAGTATTAGAGCCATATTTGGCAGTGCACAATTTAGTTCCAACTGAACTTGTGCAGGCTCTGGTTCATAATAATGGGGAGGGAAGAACCTGCAAGTGTAAGACTGATACCTAGGGTGTTAGTGAACTGATTGAGTTAGATAGGTGTGGTCAACTGTAGGTATATGCCAGAGTATCAGGAGCAGGGAACTGAAGAGAGTGATGGTGAGTGTCTAGTACCAATGTATTAGAAGTAGAAGTATTAATACAGGGAGATTGGGGTTAAGTTCAAATACATCAGTGTGTGGCACTAGATATCTGTCATCATTAACTTAGTAACAATAGTAGTGTAAACTCCCTCGACCAAATTTTAGGTCTACTTGGCTTAGATAGAGAGACTATGGTTAATTCGAATTTAATTAAAATTAGAACACGATGTTTTTCATTTACTGTGCAATATTTTAAATCACTTAGTACACTTACCGTTGCTTCGATATTTAGAGCACTACTATAGCTATTACCTACAAACAAATTTCATACACTTTTCCTAGACGTGCCAGCCTTCCATTCTGACCCTTGTGTAAGTCATAAATACCTTCCCTTGTGCTTTATTTTAGTCGCACGATATTCATTACAAACGTCCGTTCTTAAATTCATATAAATTAAATATTTTATCCCTGTCCGTTCCAATCAAAATTGGAGACACAAACTCGACCCAGTTTGTATAACCCAATTATTGATAATATTCTATTCTGAATCTACTACGTCCATGATACTTGTGTCCCACCTAATTTTTATCCCATGTACTTCTAATTAATTTTAGAACACCATTTACAACAATTTTAATTAAATTGATGTAAGGACCCAACTTGACCCAAAATTAGACCCAACACCAAACTAACCCCTATTCACACCCTCAAATCTCATACTAAACACCAAACACCCTTTTTAGCCAATATATTAAACCAAACATGTTATTTTTCCCCCATCCAATCCAAAAACCCACTTTCTGTGCAATTTTCCAATTGTTGGGGATTTTATTACAAAAATGCAATGATGTGTCACCATCCTATTGGTCAAGCACATAAAGAAATCAACCCTCTCCTCCTCCTGACCGTTCAACACTCTTTCTCTCTCTTTCATCTTTTGTTTATGTTTTTTTTGTCCATGTCTAATCTAGGCCATCTATTTAAAATTGAGCCATCTACACCACACACCCTTATATATATATATATATATATATATATATATATATATATATATATATATATATATATATCCTCAACTTAACCCCTTTTCCTAAAGCAACCCCATCCCAAAGCATGGTCGACCCTAATCCCTAGGAGGTCACCATCAACCCCTCCTCCCCATGCAAAACTCCTTCTTTAAAATTCTACATCACCCTTACCATCCACCTTCAAAACTCAACCATATACTAAACCAACCCGGCCATCTCCCCCGGCCCGACTCTGGCCAACTTTGGCCTCTTCTCCGACCCTCCACCGGAGCAGCACCCGCCGTTCTCCTCCACAACCCGCCGGCCTCCTCGACCATCCCGCACCTCCCCTAGCCGCCACCCGTTGCCACGAACCATCACCACCACCCACACTTCTTACTCCGAGCAGTACCCTCACACGACCGACCTCCACCACACTGACTTCTCCAGTCCACCGCCTGTAACTCCCTCTCCTTCTCTATCACTCTACAACCTCCCTCCACCCGCCATCACCTCACATTCCGACGAGCTCACCCGACCACTCCACCACCACTTCGATCGTGACCCGAGCCCCCTCCCTTCGACTCTACCTCACTATATCATCACCAGCACCTCCATCCACCCCTCGAGCTACTGCCACCGACCACGACTACCTGCTCCTCCGGCCACCCTTCACCACTAGCATTACCACCCTCCACCACCAATATCATCATTTTTAGCATCTTCATCATCATCACCATCATCATCATCATCATCACCATCATCATAACCATCATCATCATCATCGTAGTCATCGTTATCATTGTCGTCATCGTCGTCATCGTCATCATCGTCGTCATCGCCGATCTCGTGCACGTGCACAGGTTTGAACTGCCCTCTCATGACTTTATGTGTAACATGTGTGATTGGTATATATATTTGTATATACTCTACAGTAATTATACGCTAGTAATAGTTATGACTAATGTATATATATACTATATGACCCTAGTGTTATTTTAGATATTCCATAATTTCTTTGACCATGTGACCCTGAGACTTGTGAGTTGACTGCCGTGTGTACACTGACGTACTGGCGAGACCTGTGTTAGTGTTTGACTGATTTAGTCTGTGCAACATTTGCAGACGTGACACTCGTGCATCTAGATGCACACTTGACCCTACTAGTTGACCAGTACCACCCCTGCCTTGCATAGTTTCTGAGTTTAGTGTGATCATGTTTGTGCGTGTGCTAGTGTAATGACTGAAGTTATATTGTATTATATTATATATATATAGGACCATTGGATTGTCCCGCGAGACTTTGAAAGCAGGTTATTGGCATTCGCAGCTTGAGGATCCAGGCAAGTGTACCTTGCCTTATTGTACTGTTTGAATTCAGTTATTCTTTTAGTTGCATGTTTATTATTTTTATATTATATAATTGTGCACGTCCGAGAAAGACCCGGGTGCAGTCAACGAAGGCATTGACGTTAGGACTTGTGTCTGACCTAGTATCTAGTCGACCCACCTAAAGTCATAGAGTTATCAGTATGACTCCCCAGGCCTTGACATATTTCTTACACGTATTGTGAGTCTCATGTAGGGCACGAACTTGCGTATTCGGTTGGCCACATCTACGTGTAGGTCGTGCGACGGATAGGGTTTAACTGCTAATAGTGATGCATGTTAGAAGACTTAGCAGTTATTAGTAGTCCAGGAGCATAGACTATTGTAGTACGGTGGTCTATTCCTTGTCCTTATTTGGTTGTATGGATGGGCTATTATTCTAATGATAGGCTATGAGCCAAAGTTACGACGCCGATACTTGCACTCCGTCTCGACATAGTAGCTAAAAAGTGTTGTGTATACAACATGTTAAAGAGCATTGGGCGGGGAGGATAACTAGTAGGCGTATGTGACACCCACATCCTTTATACAGATACCGCGTACTTCAGAATGGTACGAACGTATATATATTTATGCAGATACCGCGTTCTTTAGAGTGTTGGACGTTACTTGGTGGTTTTGCAGATACCACACTCTAGAGAACGTTGGATGTTATTTATACAGATACCACGTTCCTCGGAGCTGGATGTTATTATATTGCAGAGTGCCCTTGTTATGGGTGCATATGTGGCATATACTATCTAGTCACGGCGATTGGTGAATTACGTCAGCATATGTCTAGCCTACACTTTCCATACGCACTAAGTTGTCCTCAAATTGCATTTATCTTAGCAAGTTAGTTCACCCTCGAGTTTTTACAGTATTTACTTTATGGCATATATTTTTGTATCTTGTTATGTCCCTCTGAGGACCTAGTTCCCTTCCGGGTTATTTGTGCTGTTGCAGGATGCTTGATCTAGTAGAGTATGGACATCGTTGCAGGTATCTTTATATTTCCAGCTATTGCAGTCATGTACTAATTTCCATTTCTGATTTTGCTTTTATAGCCTAGTGTTTATAGGCCTATGTTGTTCTTCTGGTTTATTTGAATGGAGGTATTATTAGGCTGCAGACTTATGATGCGTATCGTTCTTTCTTGAGTTATTTACCATGGATTGAGATTTAGTTTTAGTGGCATGATTAGAAATAGATTATTATTTGGATCACTTGACCATGGACAGCAAAAGTGCGCTTCATCAGGTCCATTAAATTGGAAAGCCCTATGGAGTCATACCAGCTGGCCATTGCCACGTGTCTGGTCCCATAGATTTTGGAATTAGGGCGTGACAAGCAGTATACAGGGGTAAGGGAATTAGAGTTAGGTGTTGGTAAGTATCTTGAGTGTTTATATGCTAGGTGAGTATTGGTCCATAGTGTATCCAAGTTAGTATAGTGGTGGTTAATATTAGCTATTATAACTTAAGGTATTAGCTAGTTTAGTTATATTTTCAAGATATAGACCTAGAAACCTAGGTAATGACCTTATATAGCTAAATAAGCTAATGTTAGCTAGTTAGTAATCCAATTAACTTGTGTAGGACCTATTTTAGCTAGAGTGACCTAGAAATGGCCTAGAAAGCATATGAGTACATTTTATCTCATTATCACTTTATTATACCTGATTTGACATGATATTCATATATAGATATGTGCGACACCAGCTTGGATACTAAGAAATATTATTTTCTTAGGACCACAGGCGAGTACACTCTCTGATAGTTTCCTTATTTGATATCCTCTGTGTTTCATGTATTTAGTATTGATATAATTGATTCTTGAAAAGATGGTTTCATGGATTGGTATACGTAGATCTTTGTCATGAGATATTATTGTCGTGGTTACTAAGTGATCGTCGTGTCATATTTCGTGGTTACTCAGTAATTACCATGATATCTTACTGATTATATAGACTCTTTTCAGAGTGTGTGATATTATAGACCGTGTAGTGTGATATACGTATCATGATTTGATACGTGTACTATTCGGGGGTTGGGAAAAGTATTAGTGGATTTGTGATCATACCTTATAGCCCATGATTTAGTGTGGCCCGTGATAGTTAGCAGATCAGGTAACTCACATGTGATCACGCTCTTTCACCTTTTGTTATATAGCCCGTGTTAGGCCCAAGCCGATCACATTATTGTCCTCATATTGTCCTCAGTTAGGCCCAAGCCCATGATAGTTAGCAGAAATTACTACTATTTTAAGGCATATTTATTATATTATTTTCTTTATTCTAGTTTATTACATTATTGTTCCATACCATATTGTCCTCAGTTTTTGCCATTATTTATCGTGATGCTCTTTCTCATGATACTCTTTCTCGTGATACATTCTAGTTCAGTTACTTCCATCATTTATTTTATTGCTATTACTATTTTATAGTTTCTATTAATTACTTAAATTGCTATTTGGATTGTACGTCGCTCCAATCCTGACTGGATATATTTTTTAGATGATTCGTTAAGGACTAGTATCCTATGCACTACGAGCTACAGGATGGCGAGCCAGTTGATTTACTACCCGTAGAGCCGTTTGAGTTAGTTCCAGTTGTTGATGAGGCATAGTTAGTTTATTCATGAGATTATATATTGCAGTTAGACTTTGGCATTGCATTATTATTTGATGTCTTGTATTGAGATTAGACTTGGACTTGTGTTATATTTGTGACTTATTTTCTTTCCTTCTATTCTATATTGTGTCCTATCATTCTCAAGTTTGTTCTCATTCTCTAGTTTATTATTGTGATTGAGTATTATTTACCATTGCCATATTATTATTGTCCTCTATTTATAGTTGAGATATCATGTCAGGTACCTTATATATAATGTATGAGATGTATAGTTATTATTGTTGACCTAGACAGCGTTCTACCGTCGATGCTATGACATAGGCTGGACATACCCACGCACTCGTGCTCTTACACTAGGTGAGGGTCGTGACATATTTTTGTGGCAGCCCATGCAGGTCAGGCTTCGCAACTTGTACGGTATCTCAGTAGTAATACTCAAACTTAGAGTATTACTACTAGGCTGTTATAGGAGATAGGACTAAGGATATAGGATGAGAGGATACTCAATCACTATTAGGAAATATTTCTAATCTATTGATATTGTTATCTTTATCATACAGGATAATTACTTTTTTTTGGAATATTACTGTCCTTTCTTGATGTTATCGTATCTTGCACAGTATTTATTTCTTTGTTGAAATTTGTCTTCAGGATGCCTCTAAAGACTCAATCATAGCGCTATGGAGCAGTATCAGCGAGGTCCGTTACTTTGTCACCTCAGAGAGAGCCAGCAACGACTATTTTGTCTTCTTTCGCCCAGAGAATTGCTTTACCAGTCAAGGTAGGCATCTCAGCAGCGGCTTTCGGGGGTGCTCCACCACCATTTCTGAGGACTATTCTAACAGTCCCGAAGGATTTTCCACTACAACCACCCATGCCAGCAAACGGGACACAGATGTTCGCTATGTTCCAGGAGATTATAGCGGTGCAGCAGAGATAGATAGACACCCTATGTCAGGGCATCTAGAGTACTCACCAGATAGCACTAGCAACTTTGGAGAGGATAGAACTTGTTCAGCCATAGACCGTACCCCTTCATCATGTACCGTACCAGCCTGGGCCATGTACCGTTATTGACTTCAAAAGGATGATGCCCAGGGACTTCAAGGGCATTGAGGGTATATTGTACATGGACGATTGGATCGAGGATATTGAGAGAGACCTGAGGTTAGCATAGATTTTGGAGGGCTTGTAGGTGGAGGCAGCAGGCAGCCAGATATTCGATATTGCACTAACATGGTTTCGTACAGACCCGAGGATCGTATTGTCAGGATTGACTTGGAAAGCTTTCAAAAACCTTTTCAAGAAGAAGTTCTTCACTTTAAACCCCCTCGATTAATTCTATAGATAGTCAGGTAATGGAAAATTTTGGTTTAGTAGTAGATGTTTGAGGTTTAGAGTAGGGTTGCATATGTTTGTTATGTATTAATTAAACCCTTGGTGTGCCCTACCATTGTTGAATTATTCGGAGCACAACATCAGCCCGTAAATTTCATCAAACTATTGTACTTCTGACTTGACTCGCCAATTTAGGCACTGGACTTTTTCGTCACACAAAAATCAAATCCGTTGTGCACTAAATTAATTGCACAACTTCCCGTGTCCAAAATCCCATATTTAAATTCTGTGTCGGACACCTATGTCGTTACCTTCAATTTTGAGATACCAACTTAACCCATTTAGCCGGACCAATTAAAGGGTCCAAGACTGACACCAAGCCTACACCTTTTATGACCTTGGTGTAACTCATAATTATGCTCTCTTGTGCTTCATTTTATCCGCGCAATATTCGTCGTGGACGTTTATTAAATTTCTAAATAAAATCCAACTTTGTATCGTTGTGCGTTCCAATCAAAATTGGAGACACAATCTCGACCCATTTTGTACAACCCAAATTAGGGTAATACTCTATTCTGAGCCTTCCTCATTCATGACACTTCTGTCCCACTTAATTTTAGTCCCATGTATTTTTAATTAATTTTAGATCCCCGCTTGCATTTATTCTAATTAAATTAGGGATACCAACTTTGACTAATCCTATTTTAATCCCAAATTAATTCCAATGACTATTTAATTAAGCCCATACAAAACACACAACACTCCCTTACCCTACAAAACATCAAACACCAATTCTTCCACAATTTTTCTATTATTTCATGTGTTTGTGCAATTACCCAAACTTAATGGGCTAAATTACAAATGTTGGGATATTTGGCACACCCTCATTGGTCAAGGCCAAATGAAGAGGCCAACCCTCTTCATTGACCGTGGTCAACAATCCCCCCCTCTCATTGCATGAAGAAATGAAATAGGTAAATCTCCACCCTCCAATCCCCACACACTATTCTATAAAATGCCCCCATCCCTACACACAACTCCGTGCCGGCCCTAATCTCAAGGGGGCTTTGAAAACCTCACCCCCTCTCTCTCTCTCCTCCTTCCTCCACCTTGAAAATTGAACCCTCTATTTATTTCCTTCTTCTTCTTCTTCTTCTTCGTCTTCTTCCTTTCTTCTTCTTCCTGGAGAAGCTAGCTCCGGCCTAGCCTAGCTCCGGCCGGCCCTCACAGCCCCACGAGCTTCTCCACCCCACCCGAGCTCCAACAGTCGAACGCGACTACGGACCGCTGCACCCAGTGGCTCCGGCCTGCTGTCCCCACACCGAGACCCTCCGTCCACCGACTGTAAGCTCCGGTGGCCCGCTGTGCAACCGCCAATCCATGAGCTGTCCATTCCTACCGCCTTAGTACACAGTACCACCAACACGAGCCCGAATCCGGCTACATTCTCCGGCCTGTCGAACCCCAATTCCACCACCACAAGCCCACATTCGGCCACCCGCATCTACTGCTGTTTGTGGTATTAAACGAAAGAACAAAATGTATATAATGCGAGGTTTCCACGAAACACGCCTTCTTTGGTTTACAAATAAACTTGTACAATTTGATCCTATACGAGGATGTAGGAGTACAATTTATTTAATCTGGGTAGATGATTGCTATAGGTATCTGATCTGCAGTCGATCACTTTAGCCCTTGGACTACACGATGGTGAAAAAGTGCCGTGGAAGACGGAAAGTAGCTTCGTAGGTGGCGGAAGAGAGTGGATGCACGATGCCAATGTCGTCGATCGCTACTCTTAGCTTGAGCTCTGGATGCTTCTCTCTCTCTCTCTCTCTAAGACTCTTCGATCTCTCCTCAATCTCCAATGTTTCGACCCGTGGTTCGATCTTCTTTCAAAGCTTCGCCCTTGCTCGATTTTTAAAGTCTCGACCTTTGTTCGATTTTTCGACCTTATCCTCTGTTGATAGAGGTCTCTATTTATAGAGTTTTGGTAACAGTGACCACTCAATCGGTGTAGAAACCGAGTAGTGAAAAGTACAGCACCCTTTTACACAATGGTTTAAATAACCAAAGCCTGCGTATAGATAATCTTTTGAATGAGCGTGTGACGCGGGTCCAACTAAGGGACAAAACACGTAAAATTGCTACGAAGATCACAACGTAGAAGCCACGTAGGTAGGTATCCCTCGTGTAGAAGAGGTTGGCATAGAAGCCAATGTCTGTCACCATGGCGTAGAAGCCAAGTAGGCATAGAAGCCGAGTAGGCGCAAAAGCCTGATGGCATAGAAGCCGAATAAGCACAGAAGGCCGAATGAGCATAGGAGCCGAACGAGCATAGAAGCTGATGAGGCATAGAAGCTGAGCGGGCACAGAAGCTGAATGGGCGTAAAAGCCGCTACGTATCGTACCAGAGTGGTCGTAGAGGCCGAGCAGTCACAAAAGCTAAATGGGCGTAGAAGCCGAGGTGATGTGGACATCTTTAGCCAAAATCATGGCTCTTGGAGATATAATTAAATCTCCCGCATTAAATACAGAGATCTGCCATCATCATTAATTGTAGAGACGTATTCTGAGGGCCTACCACCGTTCTGAGCATTAGGTGCAGAGACGTACCTCGAGCCCTGTACGAAGAGTAGCTTTTTACGTGGCAGTCTGTTTGTCTTCCGCGGAGCGTAAATAGTTCGCATTTGCCTTTGTAAAATAAGGCAGCGTATCCCCTTGTATGCGTAAAAGCAGTCTCTGCTGAGGGGATGTCAGTAAACGACGGTTCGATGATATTTAATCAAATCCTCTGCATTAAATACAGAGATCCACCATCATACTGTGGGGCGCGTCCTGAATTGTCTGCCATCTTTCCAACCGTCGTCTGGGTAGTAGCTGTGCAGCACTTTTTGTCAGGAATCAGATGTCAGGTTCACTGCGTGACTTGACAGGTTCATTTCGGGGAAGACGAAGCGTTCTTCGTATGCTTTAACGCTGCTATAAAAGTGGATGAGTTTTACGCCATGGAGGCGATAAAGTACCACGTCTACGCTAAAGCGGCCTGGACATACTGCGTTTTACACGGATAGTCCCATCATATTTTATGCCGTGCTCAGCAAAAAAGCTCCGTTGCACTCTTGATGGCCTTGAGGTCCCCTGCTTACGCTGTCCTGCATCACCATGTTGCGTAGAGCTATCCAACGTATTTTTCATGCTTCTACAAGACCCCTTTCAAAGCTTTCAAATTTCTTCAGAATTTGGAACGCTTTGAATGAAGCATGAACCGCTCCTCGTAACTCGAAACATTTCTGAATGGAGCGTTGAAACGGTCAATGCTGACTTTATGGCGGATTTATTCGGGACCGGTGTGACCTCTCTCGCCTATAAAAGGCCGAGGAGTTTAACCTGTTCTTTCCGCATTCCTTTCGCCACACAAGGATGATCGCCGGAGTCCGTCGGGTCGATCTGAGGAAGAAGAAGACCATGTTCTTCCAGTATGTAAGGAGCCAAAAAAGACGGCATCTTCGAGCAAGTCTCATCTGCAACGATGTATCATGGAAGGACATCATAGCTTCCCTTACTCGGGATAATCAGCAACTTTGTATGGTGGTTCTTCGGGAGAGAGGAAGAATCATATTTCACCACGCTGCTTGCAAGTGGCACATTCTTCCGTTACCTCCGGGGGTGAGAGCAGCGACTGGCTCTGACCTCGGGTATTGAGTTGGGTTAAATACCTTAACTCAATCTGTCACGGTGCATGGAGCATGGGATCTGCCTAATTTAAGCATGCCCCGTTTGTACTCTTCCTTCATTTACCATTCTAGTCGACTGTGGAAACCGACCAACTGCTGGATGAGAGATGAAGATTTGGCATCCGCGCAAGAACCTGTCAGAACAGATTCCGGGCACGATCTTTAGCCGACGATGGGGCAGTCTTTGGCAGACGATATTTCCCTCATATGTAATCATGAAAATAAAGAGAAAACCCCTGTAGATTGGATTTCCCTCATATGTAATCATGACTTTAATCTTTAATAAAATTGTCTTTCTTTCGTGCATATGATCATCTTGCCATACTTTGTTGTGAAGTCTGAATATGTGTAGCTTCGACACGTCTGATTCTTTACGCCGACTCTGTTTAGAAAGAGTGCTAGGTCCTGTCCTCTTTTACGCATAACTAAAGATGTGTAGAAAGTCGTTGTAGCATTCGAGTGTTCGAACCGTCCTGCTATTTTAGGAGTGAGGAACCACATAGAATTCTGAACTGCTGCTTTTGATGAACAAAATTCCTTTGTTCAGACATCATCTTCAAGAATTTTTTCTCAAAAATCCCTTGGAACAGGGTCGAGAAATGGCTGTCAAACTGAGTTGCCATCTTGATAGATAAAATATTCAGACTGGAGTCTGGATGAACTTTGAATCGACCCATGAAGAAGAGTAATTTTTCAATGTTGAACTCTGTAAGCTTCGGGTACTTGGGATATCTTGAGGTCAAGAACGAGTATCCTCTGTGTGAACTCTTTTGCAATTGACCGCTTTTGAGGACCGTTCAGATGTACGCATGATCTGGCCGGCGTATCCTTCAGATGTGCGAGAAGTCATGGAGCGTGAAATCATTAGTCTGTAGCTTCTGAGCATAAACTAAACACCATCGAGCATGAAATCATAGACTTGTAGTTCCTGATTGTGAAGTCGTAGGTTTGCAGCCTCTCGAGCATAAAAGCTATCGAGCATAAAGGCATTTGGGCGTAAAATCTGACTTGTAGCCGTCGAACGTAAAGTCGCAGATTCGTAGCTGTCGAGCGTAGAAAGCTCCTTAGCGTAGAACTGTAGATTTGTAGCTTCTGAAAAGAAAATTTTTTTGAGCGTGAAGTCGCGGATCTGTTGCTTCTGAGTGTAAACTAAGCGCCACCGAGCGTGAGATCATCGATTTGTTATCTGCTAGCATAAAGTTGTTGGATTGTGGCCTCTCGAGCATAAAAGCTACTGAGCACAAAGGCATCCGGGCGTAAAACCATAGACTTATAGCTTGCGAGTGTAAAACCGTAGATCTGTTGCTGTCGAGCGTAGAAAGCTCCTTAGCGTAAGAACTGCTGACCTGCTTTGCGCGAAAAACTTTTCGAATTCGCTGACTGTCCGCCTTCTCTGAATAATAGGCTGATGTAGGACCCAATCATAATCGAATATTTAATTAGGAGATTTGGTTCGGGGTCCGAGGAGTCCATCCGAACTCTATATATATTCTAAGTTTTCTGAGAGAAAAACTTTTCATCCGTCTTCTGCGAAAGAAAGCCTCCGACTGTTCGAGCTCTTCTCCGAGTCTTCTCTGAGTCTTCAAAGTTTCCAGTAATGGCCTCTAAGCAATCCTCCTCCTCTAAGGGAAAGAAGATTGATTCCTCTTCTCGTTCTTCTGCCCAAGCAGGAGTGCCTCCGGTTGGACAGGGCGAACCCCATTCTGAGCTGAGCATCCCGCCGATGAGCAGTGTACCCGACCTGATAGGTAGAGCTTTTGGGACGAGTGAGAACGAATGAAAAATCCTTCACACACGTTGAACATGACTGTGCTAGGTCGTCTTTTGTGCTGATAGTCTCTTTGAGGAAGATGATGCACGTAGACGTTTTATCTTTTTACGCCCACATTCCTAATGTGTCAGCGTAAAAACTCTATTTTTTCTGCAGTCGAGCGTAAAAGCTTTGACCGCCGAAAAACTTGGTATATACCATTAAAATTTGAGTTTTATGCTTGTGGATGGAAATCCTGGCGTAATAACTCAATTTAATCTATCTGGCGTAAAGCACAGACCATATACTGCCAATCTTGAATTTTACGTTTTTTAAGGAAATGGATTCCATCGTAAAGGCTCAAGTTTCACAGTCTCGGCGTAGAGCACGGACTGTTGTTTTTCTTTTTTTACGGATGCTGCAAGTCCCAAAATATCTAGTTAGGAACTGACGTGTTTCTCCTGTGCTTTTGCAGTTAACTTGCATGAGTCTCCGCTGGCTGAAGTAATGGGCTCTGCCGTCGGGATGCTTTACTCCAACTATTTGGAGGATCTGTCACACGTGACATTTTCTATCTCTGGGCCCAGTACCCCGAAGGAAGGACAATTCTGATATCGGTTCAGGGCAAGCGAATGTTGCTGAGCATGATTAACGGGGAGCCTTTGACGTATGTAGACGGGGACCAGTATATAAAGTCGGCCTTTCTTTTCGGGGACATGATTGATAGGCAGTCCCAGACGAAGCCAAAGAAAGAACTCTAGGTTTTCCCTGTCGGGTAGTTGGTCTTGAGTCTGCCCAAGATGTTGAGAGATTATCCTATCTCGGCATTCTCCCATGCTACTAATCCCAGGAAGATGTCGTGGACGTTGACTCCCGATCTTCACGGTAGGCCGGGGAAGATCTTCTACCAGAAAGGATCTGGCCTATTTGTCAGCCGCCCTTCCGGTCATGTGACGTTGTTCAGGAGATTGTACCCGGGCAGTATCCCGAGTGAAGACGGCTTGGTGCTCCAGCCGGTGCAATTGCTGACCTTTTGCAATGATTTCATGGGGCGCGGAGGAGTATACCCCAAGGCGAATCCTCGATGTAACGGGTGGATGACCCCAACAAATCTTCGATGGGCTCGCTTAGTTGATTGGGCCCAGGAGCATTTTCGGATCGAGTTGGAGAAATCGGTCTGTTGGCAGCCGTGAGTGCCACCAGCGTTAGGTTACCTCCTAACCCTAACCTGTTTTTGGCACTGATGGAGCGATATATTCCGCTTACCGGGACTTTCGCCACTCCGTTGGGGGAGTTGGGATTGGCCCTTCACGAGATGACAGAGATCTCGAGACTGCCGATGGGGGATACTCCGTACGAAGAGTATGTTTCCACGAACCGGGAGTTGGGGGATTCAGACCCTCGGGTAGTGGAAGTGTATCAGGAGCTGATGTGCCACTACCTTGCTTGTACAGCTTTTTATGATGAGCCCTCGGATTTGGCTCACATCAGCAAATGGACGTCCTACCTCTTTTTTCACCGGGCTAGGGCTGCTCAGCCGAAGAAAGTCTTGAAAGTCAAGGATGAGCCTGTGAATCCTCTGAGCGTGCTGACTGCTCAGGAAGTCGACGATCTCCTGGAGGATGCTAGGGCTCCTGATCAGATCCTCGTCGAAGGGATAGGAAAATACCCTGCAGGTACTAAGGCCTACAGCTATCTGAGGCATTGCCGCAGGGCTCTATCCAAGGAAGCTCAACTGGCTGGCTTTCTCTCTATATGGCTGCACCGACTGGTGGTACCCGACATCGCATCGACGGATCGTATTCACCGAAATATCTTGTGGCCCGCAGTACGTCTGGTGTTCGGGGCAAGACTGGGCTTGCTCCCTGCTATGGTGTGCCACATACAAGCTAGCTTGAGGGCGATGACTGAGGCACTGCTCGCTGATGAAGCTCGGCGTGAAAGCTTTCCCCGGGTGGAATTACCATACCTGTATTTGATGGGATGGTTAATTCTCCATAACCTCCGGGTGATGTCTCCCGGTTCCGGCAGTAGCTTGGGGGGGAGTTTCTTGCTGAATTATAAGAAATCCTCTTGGAATGTGCTCACAGTTTTAGACTGTCGGCATGTGCTGCATTGCGGTCACAGCTGGAAGCTTCTTTACAGTGTCCCCCCTGTTCATCGCAACCAATCGGAAACTAGGCTTGAGGACTCAGGTAGAGATAAGACCACACTTTCTCCTGAAGCCTTCAATTGGTTGGTCTGTATTAGACCTTCCCACCTGCTGTACAGAAGTGAAAATTACTGCTTCTTCGAACCCTACCTGCCTAGTCGGTTTGCCAGGCAGTTTGGGTATGATCAGTTGCATGTGGGCAACGCCGTCACCAGCTTCAGGTCCAGAGGTGGACTCATCGATGGGGCGAGGGGATGGCGATATTTTATCATGGGCTGCACCGGGGCCATTTTTATTGTGCCCTTCGTCACAGCTTCCACGGAGCTGCGCATCCTACACTCGTATGCCCAGTTCTATGTGGCAACGAATACCTCCCATCGCAATTTTGATATGGGTAGAAGTTTTAGGGTGCCCTCTTCCAAGCCTGGGGGAAGGGTTGAAGTCCCCTCGATTTCTTCTGACGAGGGTGACGAGTCCGCTACTCCGGATGAGCCACTCGTATCGGTACCGAGGGGTGAAATACCTTCGCCTGCAGGGGCGTTGGTAGTCTCTGGGAAACGAAGGGCTTCCACTCTGAAGGAGGCCTCCCCTCGTAAGAGGACGAAGAGGATGGTTGCTTGTCCTCTCTAGATTCCTGGCATTGAGGCTCCTAGAAATGAGTCTGCTTCTCCCTATGTCGGGGATGATTCTTTGATTGGGGGGTTCCTCGCCTTTTAGAGAGGAACCATCTGCAGTTTTGGCCGGTGGCACCGGAGAATCTCAGCTGGAGGCTGCTACCGCTGCTACTGCTTCAGGTAGTGGAACAAAGTCGCCTTTGAGGATGGTTATAAGACTCCATATACCTTTGTCCGGATCAGCATTTGGAGAGGCCCCTGCCGTGCCCGTCAGCGCTTCTAACAAGATTCCAGTTGACGAGCCTCAAGTGGATCTTGGCGAAGACCTGGAAGAGTATTTGCCAGTGTCAGTTAGCAGGCCCTTGTCTCCAGGTATGACAGCTTGCCTATGTCACGACCCGCACCCGGTTTAGGGGCACGAGTGCGTGGGTACGTCCAGCCTACGCCGCAGCATCGGCGGTAGAACGCTGTCTAGGTATTGATACTATCTAACTAATGTCGCGCAATTATCCAATCTCCATTAGGAGGCACGGATGACACAAATAGATGAACATATACTCAATCACAGAATTACAGCACGATAAGATTTCGAATAATAAACTAAAATTAAACACAATACAAGTCCACAAGAAATAACTTAACTTAACAATATCCAAGAATCATCAAAATGCCGGAGACAAATCCGGTACCAAATAGTCTACTTAAAACCAACAAGAATTAATAATTTCCAACTAGACCTCCCAGAATCAACTACTACCAAGTCTGCAGCTACTCACCATAGTCCATAAAGTGTCGGACAGCGGTCCTCTAAGGCATAGTCTGGAAAAATGTTTCCAGTCAGGAAGGAGCAAAGCACAATCTCAAATAACAGTTCCATTAATTGATAATGTCTATAATACAATAAAACATGTTATGCTAGCTACTGAAAAGAAAATGTAATGACAGTTTAAGAGAGACAAGCAATGTAAAGAGACAGGCAATAGGCAATATGTTACAGTCAGTGCATGTATAAAAATGGAAGAATAAGGTGCAGTATCATATACGGTGATGTAGTATATGATTAAAAATAGAGAACTGTAATCTATTCTAGGTGTTTGAAATAGTAGTTTCGAAATGTGATCGGCTTGGGAACATGTACAGTAGCTACAGGGCCTGGCTAATCATGGGTGAAGAGCATGATTAACACTTACAATTTTATATACTACAATAAGAGGTTATGATCACATTTCTTACTAACTACTTCCCCGCCCCCAACTAGTACTGTGGATCCAACCATGACACGTCACGATACACGAACAAGTCAAGTCTATCATGTACAATGTCTAAATATACATGTCGTGTACAATGTCAATACAATAATCAAGGTAACATCTCATGACTGCAGATCCAAGCTATACTAGTCCGTGTAACACAGTGTCAAAGATTCAGTTGTAGCATTTCAAGATCATTGAACTTATAGAAATTATCAAGAATTGGAAATTATCAGAGAATGTACTTGCCTTGGTCCTTAGCTGGTATTTATGGATGTCCTGTTCCAGAGTATCCCCTGGTAAACCAACAGTCCTATAACATATCACAAACAAACCACATTTGCATCAGAAGCTATCCTAACACACAATAGAAATACACTGGCCTGGGGCTACGCTAGGCAGGGCACTAGTCAACTAGGGTCATCTAGTAGGGATATATAAATATAAACATCTCATTAACTAGTATATATAATTTCCATCCATATCAATAATAGATATATGTATAACTATATACTTTAAAAATAACTAATACTTGCATATAAACATAATAATAAAATAATACTTGTAAGTATATATATATAAACATAATTCATGAAATATATCTAAAATATATACCAATATAAATTACTTGCTATAGTTGCACATTTTTACCAAAATACGTTCATTTATATATATATGTTCATTTATACCAAAATGCGTTTTTATTATATACTAGTACCAAATTAATTATATATATAGATATATACATACGTACATATCAATGTAACACAGATATATATAACTACTGTTTAAACATTTATTTAAAATACATAATTACATATACAGTTAATTACTACATACCTGTACTTATACAATTAAATATTTACAAAAGAAATAGTATACATATCTGTAATTAACATTACTAATACATTGTGTATTTATCTATTAAATAAATAAATGCTACGCATATTCATGCATTTAAAGCATCAATTAAATACATACGTAATTATATAATTTAATTACCTACTATACTCATATAATTGATTACTAATAATTAAATAATATACAATTTACATATTTATACATTTATTTGAATATATACCAATTACATATTAAGAATACACAAATGCTAATACACCAAAATAAATTTATACTAGCATATACTTTTATTAAATAATGTCATAAAATAAACCTATGTATATATATACATATATATACAATTTAGATTAAAATACATATACTAAATTTCACATTAATTAAATATATAATCACTTTATATTAATTATACATACAATTAAATTAATTATATATACTAATTACCACATTAATTTAAATATATAAACAAAACATTTATACATATATACATTAGATATATATATATATATATATACATTAATCCATATATACGCAAATACCTATACATAGTTATATATATACACTAATATATTTTACAAGTTATTTACATACAATTAATTAAAAAATAATTACTACACATCTTCATTTTAAATACATACATTTACAAAATATACATTTATTCATGTATTTCCATTTTACATTTAAATATATTAAGTATATACGAAATATATATATGTATACCAATATTATATATACTATTAAACAATTAATAAAAATAATACTATATGCACATTAATATATATATTAATTAGATACACACATACATGTATATTTATATACATTAATTATATATGTAAACATGTATATACATATGTATATATACATATATATATATATATATATATATATATATATATATATAAAGAGAAAGAAGGGGAGAAGAAGAAGAGGCTCACTGTGTTGCCGGCCGGAGCACTGGGGCCGCCGGAGGGAATGGTGTCGATGGTGGTGGTGGATGGTGTAGGCCGCCGCCGGAGTACAGAGGGCTCGGGCCGGAGAACTCCGCCGCCTGGTGAACGCAGAGGGGAGTCGGCTGCACAGAGCATGCCGCCGGACGCCGAGGGGAATGGGAGCAGCGGTTCCAGCGGGATCAGCCGTCGGTCGCCGGTGAGCTTCGGCAGGGAGGATGCGGAGGGAGAGGTCTGGAGGAACAACCGCCGGCTGCAGCGGGGAGTCGGCTCCGTGCCGGAGACTGTGCGGGTGGAGCAGCCACGGCACCACCGGAGTCGTGAGGGGCCGGGAAGCGCAGCAGCGGCCGCCGGATGGCCGCCGGGGTCGGGCTAAGAATGGCCTGTGCACAGGGAACAGTGTTCCCTCCCCCCCCCCAAATGAATTCAAATTCAAAATATAAAAGAAAGAGAAGGAGGAGAGAGGAAGAAGAAGAAAATAGAAGAAGAAAGGAAGAAAAGAAAGGAGGAGTTTCCAACGTAGGAGAGAGGATGTGGGGGCTTGGGGAAATTTTTGGAGGCTTGTGAGGTGGTGTTTTCTAGGTTGCATAGGGATTAGGGTTTGAGGGTACAAGTCATTAAATAGGAGAGAGGGTGTTATGATGGAGGGTGAGGATGCACTCAATTAATTGAGTGGTCCAGATTGAACATGAGGAAATTATTCATGGGGGATGAGGGTGAGATTAATTAAAAATAGTGGGTTCCCTCATTGGTTAAAAATAATTGGGTGTTGGCACAAAATGCCAATTTGCAATTTAACCCCCTTAAATTTGGGAAATTGCACAAACACATGAAATGACGAAAATTGGGCGGGCGATTCGGGGTCCGGTGTTTTGTAGGGTCAGGGGGCACTGTAAGATGGGTATGGGCTGAATTTGCAGGGCACTGGAATTAATTTGGGAAATTAAAATCAGATAAAAGGGTATCCTCAAATTAAATAGAAATAAATGCAAGTTGTGTTCAACAATTAATTAGGAGTACTTGGGGTCAAAATCAGATCAAGTCATCAATACCAATATTGAAGAAGACTCGGAACAGAATATTACCCTAATTTGGGTCGCACGAAAAATAGGTCAAGATGGCCTCCAATTTTCGATTGGAACGCACAACGATACAAAAATAGGAAATTAAAAATAACGTCCGCGACAATTTTTTTGTGCGGCCAGAAACAATGCATAGGGAGCAAAATTATGAGTTGCAAAAATAGCAGAATTGAAGGCGGACATGTCTAGAGCAAGATTGTGAAATTTGTTGGAAGACATAGGTCTGGATAGTGCTCCAAATATCGAAGCAAAGGCAATAGCACAAAATATTAAATAAAATACAGTAATTAATTACAATCTCCAAATATCAAATTCTAAATAAAATAATAAAATCCAGAATTCTATAATTCGGACAGGGGTTCGTCCACTGGGCTTCTAGGTCTAGTCTGCTAGCTAAAATAAAATAATTAACACTGCATATAAATATATATATAATTACACATCGCACAAAATTATTTGAATCAAATACACTATCATGCAATTAATTAATTATAACTATCATAATATTAAATATTGTAAAAATTCGAAAATACCCCTGTTTTCAGAATGTGGTAGTGACAAGTCTACCCACCTTAAAAGAATTTCGTCCTCGAAATTTTAAAATCCTCATTCTAGTGTTTAAATCATACACACTTATCATTCCCTCAATTAAATTCATCAACCACGAATAATCCACAAGGTCTTTTCAAAATTTCAAAAATCTGATATTATTGTATAACCTGAAAATCCTCAAAGTAAATCAAAGTCCATCAAAAATTTCTTGAAAGTTTTGAGTTATAATTCAATACCCGAAATTTTAATATCCACTCCTCAACAATATGATATTTAAGGATTCTCCAAATATTACATCCAAGTATAAAGTTCTAAAATTCATAACTTGCAACTAAATAAATACATTGATAAATCTCCCAAATTTCCAAATTAATAACCAACTTAAACATGTCATAATCCTTCCTGGAATTAATACATCATAATTTCCGTCATGTTAAATTCTTGACCCTTTATTTAAATCAATGTTTATCCTCGAATTTTTAAATCCTCGATGGTTTTATTTATGTATTTATTCCCATCAAATTTAAATTCCTTATATCATATAATCATGAACTACTCCATATTGTTATTTCACAATAAATTCTTTCAAAGATTCTATAAATAGCATATCCCTAAAAATCTTCAAAAATAAATCAAATCACATTCTTATCACAATATTCTCTAAAATTTTAAGTTTATAATGAAATACAAGAATTTAATATTCAATCCTCTAATTGAACTCTATTCAATGCATATTTCAAAAATTGAATCTCGTCCCAAATTTGAATTTAACACTAATCCATTTGTGTTCTTTATCCCTCGATTTTTTTTTTTCTCATAATATGCAACGATGTAATACTTATGGAACCTCCAATACAATATTCAAAAATATAAGTTAACAACTTGCAGTCCAACAAATATATCGATGGCCTTCTTAAATTCCTCAATTTCAATGATAAATTCAATCATTTCATAATTTCCAAAAAATCAATGATTTAACAAAACTTCAATTACGCCATATTAAATTCCCAACTCTTTATTTAATTTAATATTTTTCCTCAAAATTTTAGGCACCTTGTCTCTCTTTGTCAAGTCATAACCTCTTCGTTAATCTTTTACTACAGTTAAATCCTCAACAATCAAGTTTAAGAGAATTCTACCTACACCCATACAACATGCAACCTAAAGGAAATATGTATGATCATGGTGTCTTTTGCCAGGGTATTACAGTCTCTGTAACAGGGGTACTACTAACTACATTATAACAAGAAATCATGCATGCAACTATGGTACTAAGGAGTTAACCAATCAATCAAGTAGATAGGAACAGAATGAAGGAAAGAACAGAACTTGTTAACACATTACCTGCAGTATCGGTCTCCTCGACCGTCATCGCAAATGCTCGCCCTGCTGGGGTGGTTCCCTTTGCGGGTGCTGAGCAACATGCGGTTCTACAGGTAGCCTAACTGGATCTCTATAATTTGGAGTCGCGCGCTGGCCGGGAAGATAAGAGGCTCGAAGACAATCCCTTACTCGATGTCCCGCAGTGCCGCAAAGCAAACAAAGTCCTAGCCTCGTTCTACAGCTCTCCCAAAGGTGACCTGGCTTCTTACAGAAGTGACAAGTTCGTTGATCCTGCTGTACAGGAACTGGTGCCGGGTACTGCTGTTGATACTGAAATGCCCTCGGTTGTCGCCGAATTGGAACTGGTGCCTGGTACTGCTGTTGATACTGAAATGCCCTCGGCTGCCACTAGCCAGGATACTGCTGGACAACTCTCTCAACTGTCTGTAGTGCCATCTGGTGAGCGTTCTCCATGCTCTCTCTCATCAGCTCGGTTTGTGCCTGGTGCGCTTCTGCTTGCACCCTCTGAGCCTCAGCTTGAACTCGCTGAGCATCTGCTGCCATTCTCTGGGCCTCTACCATGCTTTGGATCAAGGTGAACATCTGTGCCCCATCAATGGGCAACCCTCCGGGAATCAGAGTCGGTGGAGGAGGAAGGTTGTCCGTCACAGCTGCGGCTATCTTCTGAACAGGTGGGGAAGAAGGATCCCCGAAAAGTGTAGAAACTCCCACATGTATCGGAGATGTAGGAGGAACTACGGATGTCTGTCCATCAGGTAGAGAGGTGGCAGACCCCTCTAAAGCTGGTGTTCCCGCTCTCGTAGATAGTGTCTTCGGCAACATCCTGAAGACAGATCCCAAAGAATCAATTTAGGCAAAATGCGATATCATCAAGGGAGGACAGTATAATTCTAAAGAAGCAACATTTAAGATAGAGAGATTGGAAATAAACCCTAGTTGTGATTGCATGGTCAAGATGTATCCATGGTCTGATACCTCTATCCTTATAGGTACCACAGTTCTATCACAAGCACACTCACTGCTAGCTTCCTTACCTACTGCAATCGCTAATACTAGTTAATCTTATCACTCAAATGCATATCAATTTCAATACACTATACTAAGTACTGCACTTTCTAGTACAACCCTTGATGGTCACCCAAGTCAGTTTGCAGTGAATTCTCAATCATACTCAAGCCAACCGATCCTTATACACATGCATCTCATCTATTGTATACTAATGTATCTCTCCCACTATAAAATCTTATCCTCAAATAAATATTCCTCAAAATAACTCCTCGAATAAAAATTAAAGTAAATGTATACACTTCCCTCAAGGTCAATTATTTAAATACTGAAATGAAAACTTAATCACCTTAAAGATCCTTACAGACTTGTCTAGGTTTATTGAATCGAATCTAAATCCTCAAAATAAAATTTTAATAATAATATTTCAACTCCTCATATTTCAAAATTTTGCAATTTATTGAAATCTTTAAAATAAATTTTAATAACAATCTCAATCTTCTTAGAATCCTAAAATTTGAAATTCATTTTCAATCTTCAATTAAAATTTTAAATCCACCTTCTGTAGTCAAATAGCTCTAATGTTAATCCTTTTCACTGTCCTCATTGACGGCATCATCAAATAATATCATAAATCAGTCTATAAATTCCTCTTAATATGAAATCAACCCTACAATGAAACCCAAAACCTAACTTAAATTCCTAATTAACAACAATCAATCAAGTGAAACCAAAGTCCTAATTTAATAACAAATCAACAACAATCAAATTCAATATCAATATGTGAGAATGGACAGAACAAGGGAATGATTGTAGATTGGAAGTTTTAACAAGATTCTCAGGGGTCATCCCAGGAATCTCTCAAGGAATTATGATTGAGTATTTGCTCTCGTCCTAGTATCCTATGTCCTAGATTCTATAGCAGGTACGCAGTAGTATAACAAGGATGCTACACTACTACGACATCGCACAACTCGCGAAGTCTGACCTGCATGGGCCACCACTAAAAACGTGTCACGACCCGCACCCGGTTTAGGGGCACGAGTGCGTGGGTACGTCCAGCCTACGCCGCAGCATCGGCGGTAGAACGCTGTCTAGGTATTGATACTATCTAACTAATGTCGCGCAATTATCCAATCTCCATTAGGAGGCACGGATGACACAAATAGATGAACATATACTCAATCACAGAATTACAGCACGATAAGATTTCGAATAATAAACTAAAATTAAACACAATACAAGTCCACAAGAAATAACTTAACAATATCCAAGAATCATCAAAATGCCGGAGACAAATCCGGTACCAAATAGTCTACTTAAAACCAACAAGAATTAATAATTTCCAACTAGACCTCCCAGAATCAACTACTACCAAGTCTGCAGCTACTCACCATAGTCCATAAAGTGTCGGACAGCGGTCCTCTAAGGCATAGTCTGGAAAAATGTTTCCAGTCAGGAAGGAGAAAAGCACAATCTCAAATAACAGTTCCATTAATTGATAATGTCTATAATACAATAAAACATGTTATGCTAGCTACTGAGAAGAAAATGTAATGACAGTTTAAGAGAGACAAGCAATGTAAAGAGACAGGCAATAGGCAATATGTTACAGTCAGTGCATGTATAAAAATGGAAGAACAAGGTGCAGTATCATATACGGTGATGTAGTATATGATTAAAAATAGAGAACTGTAATCTATTCTAGGTGTTTGAAATAGTAGTTTCGAAATGTGATCGGCTTGGGAACATGTACAGTAGCTACAGGGCCTGGCTAATCATGGGTGAAGAGCATGATTAACACTTACAATTTTATATACTACAATAAGAGGTTATGATCACATTTCTTACTAACTACTTCCCCGCCCCCAACTAGTACTGTGGATCCAACCATGACACGTCACGATACACGAACAAGTCAAGTCTATCATGTACAATGTCTAAATATACATGTCGTGTACAATGTCAATACAATAATCAAGGTAACATCTCATGACTGCAGATCCAAGCTATACTAGTCCGTGTAACACAGTGTCAAAGATTCAGTTGTAGCATTTCAAGATCATTGAACTTATAGAAATTATCAAGAATTGGAAATTATCAGAGAATGTACTTGCCTTGGTCCTTAGCTGGTATTTATGGATGTCCTGTTCCAGAGTATCCCCTGGTAAACCAACAGTCCTATAACATATCACAAACAAACCACATTTGCATCAGAAGCTATCCTAACACACAATAGAAATACACAGGCCTGGGGCTACGCTAGGCAGGGCACTAGTCAACTAGGGTCATCTAGTAGGGATATATAAATATAAACATCTCATTAACTAGTATATATAATTTCCATCCATATCAATAATAGATATATGTATAACTATATACTTTAAAAATAACTAATACTTGCATATAAACATAATAATAAAATAATACTTGTAAGTATATATATATAAACACAATTCATGAAATATATCTAAAATATATACCAATATAAATTACTTGCTATAGTTGCACATTTTTACCAAAATACGTTCATTTATATATATATGTTCATTTATACCAAAATACATTTTTATTATATACTAGTACCAAATTAATTATATATATAGATATATACATACGTACATATCAATGTAACACAGATATATATAACTACTATTTAAACATTTATTTAAAATACATAATTACATATACAGTTAATTACTACATACCTGTACTTATACAATTAAATATTTACAAAAGAAATAATATACATATCTGTAATTAACATTACTAATACATTGTGTATTTATCTATTAAATAAATAAATGCTACGCATATTCATGCATTTAAAGCATCAATTAAATACATACGTAATTATATAATTTAATTACCTACTATACTCATATAATTGATTACTAATAATTAAATAATATATAATTTACATATTTATACATTTATTTGAATATATACCAATTACATATTAAGAATACACAAATGCTAATACACCAAAATAAATTTATACTAGCATATACTTTTATTAAATAATGTCATAAAATAAACCTATGTATATATATACATATATATACAATTTAGATTAAAATACATATACTAAATTTCACATTAATTAAATATATAATCACTTTATATTAATTATACATACAATTAAATTAATTATATATACTAATTACCACATTAATTTAAATATATAAACAAAACATTTATACATATATACATTAGATATATATATATATATATATACATTAATCCATATATACGCAAATACCTATACATAGTTATATATATACACTAATATATTTTACAAGTTATTTACATACAATTAATTAAAAAATAATTACTACACATCTTCATTTTAAATACATACATTTACAAAATATACATTTATTCATGTATTTCCATTTTACATTTAAATATATTAAGTATATACGAAATATATATATGTATACCAATATTATATATACTATTAAACAATTAATAAAAATAATACTATATGCACATTAATATATATATTAATTATATACACACATACATGTATATTTATATACATTAATTATATATGTAAACATGTATATACATATGTATATATACATATATATATATATATATATATATATATATATATATATATATATATATATATAAAGAGAAAGAAGGGGAGAAGAAGAAGAGGCTCACTGTGTTGCCGGCCGGAGCACTGGGGCCGCCGGAGGGAATGGTGTCGATGGTGGTGGTGGATGGTGTAGGCCGCCGCCGGAGTACAGAGGGCTCGGGCCGGAGAACTCCGCCGCCGGGTGAACGCAGAGGGGAGTCGGCTGCACAGAGCACGCCGCCGGACGCCGAGGGGAATGGGAGCAGCGGTTCCAGCGGGATCAGCCGTCGGTCGCCGGTGAGCTTCGGCAGGGAGGATACGGAGGGAGAGGTTTGGAGGAACAACCGCCGGCTGCAGCGGGGAGTCGGCTCCGTGCCGGAGACTGTGCGGGTGGAGCAGCCACGGCACCGCCGGAGTCGTGAGGGGTCGGGAAGCGCAGCAGCGGCCGCCGGATGGCCGCCGGGGTCGGGCTAAGAATGGCCTGTGCACAGGGAACAGTGTTCCCTCCCCCCCCCCAAATGAATTCAAATTCAAAATATAAAAGAAAGAGAAGGAGGAGAGAGGAAGAAGAAGAAAATAGAAGAAGAAAGGAAGAAAAGAAAGGAGGAGTTTCCAACGTAGGAGAGAGGATGTGGGGGCTTGGGGAAATTTTTGGAGGCTTGTGAGGTGGTGTTTTCTAGGTTGCATAGGGATTAGGGTTTGAGGGTACAAGTCATTAAATAGGAGAGAGGGTGTTATGATGGAGGGTGAGGATGCACTCAATTAATTGAGTGGTCCAGATTGAACATGAGGAAATTATTCATGGGGGATGAGGGTGAGATTAATTAAAAATAGTGGGTTCCCTCATTGGTTAAAAATAATTGGGTGTTGGCACAAAATGCCAATTTGCAATTTAACCCCCTTAAATTTGGGAAATTGCACAAACACATGAAATGACGAAAATTGGGCGGGCGATTCGGGGTCCGGTGTTTTGTAGGGTCAAGGGGCACTGTAAGATGGGTATGGGCTGAATTTGCAGGGCACTGGAATTAATTTGGGAAATTAAAATCAGATAAAAGGGTATCCTCAAATTAAATAGAAATAAATGCAAGTTGTGTTCAACAATTAATTAGGAGTACTTGGGGTCAAAATCAGATCAAGTCATCAATACCAATATTGAAGAAGACTCGGAACAGAATATTACCCTAATTTGGGTCGCACGAAAAATAGGTCAAGATGGCCTCCAATTTTCGATTGGAACGCACAACGATACAAAAATAGGAAATTAAAAATAACGTCCGCGACGATTTTTTTGTGCGGCCAGAAACAATGCATAGGGAGCAAAATTATGAGTTGCAAAAATAGCAGAATTGAAGGCGGACATGTCTAGAGCAAGATTGTAAAATTTGTTGGAAGACAAAAGTCTGGATAGTGCTCCAAATATCGAAGCAAAGGCAATAGCACAAAATATTAAATAAAATACAGTAATTAATTACAATCTCCAAATATCAAATTCTAAATAAAATAATAAAATCCAGAATTCTATAATTCGGACAGGGGTTCGTCCACTGGGCTTCTAGGTCTAGTCTGCTAGCTAAAATAAAATAATTAACACTGCATATAAATATATATATATAATTACACATCGCACAAAATTATTTGAATCAAATACACTATCATGCAATTAATTAATTATAACTATCATAATATTAAATATTGTAAAAATTCGAAAATACCCCTGTTTTCAGAATGTGGTAGTGACAGCCTAGCACCACTGTCATCTTTCGTGCCTCTTCTTTAGGGAAATTAATATCCTATGGACATTAACTTCCTCTTGTCTTCTTCTCAGGGGACGACCTCTTCGGGGAGGGCAATGCACATGCGTCCTTCGGCTCCGTGTCAGGTCCTGGCGTTGATACAGAGGTGCCTGGTTTTGAAGGGGAAACATCTTTGGGTGCCGGCTCGCCTGCCGACGAGGCTTCGATATCTCAAGAGGACGACCCTGTCGTTGTGACAATGCCTCCTTCGAGTATGCGGGTTGGCGCTTCCTCTTTTGTCGCACCCCCTGTTGAGACGGAGACTCTGGTTACGTCGATTGTGGTTGCCTCTGGAGCGAGGTTCGACAACATTGCAGCCACTCCCAGCGTGCATTCCGGCCTAGCTGCGCTGACCGAGCAGTATACCAGTATCTTCTACAACACTTTGAAAATGCTGATATCAATGGTGTTGGAGAAGAATCTGAACTTTGAGCGCCTGAAGAGGTCCTCTCGGTTTTCGATAGAGGCGATCAGGGACCTTGGTGATACTGGTTTAGATGACGCCCTGGCGGAGGTAGTTAATGGTTTGGAGCAACCCATTAACGAATACTCGCAGCTATCCCAAAGCAGTGTTGACGATCTGGTCTAGGCTAGACACGACTCCTTGACTGCACAACTTATTGAAAAGGTGGAAGACCTGAATAAAATCCTCCAAACAAATCAGCGGGAGATGGATGAAGGAAAAGTCGTCTTGGAGGAGGCTATTGCTCTTCAGACGAAGTGCAAGGCTGAGCATGACGGGAATGTAGCGAGGGTCCATAAACTGGAGATGAAGCTTGCTCAGGCAAGGGAATGGGCTTCTCAGTCGTCAGAAGGTCTCGATGTGGTGAATGGCCGATTGGTCATAGCAAAACAGAACTTGGCGTGGAAGGATGTCGCCCACACTGGTTTCCTTCGAGCTAGAGCCGAGTTATCCCTCTTTATTAATGATGAGGCACGGCTGGAACGAGCCCGCACTGATGTCTTGGATTCCCGGAATGAGAAGATGGCTAGACTGGCGCAGCAGATTTGCGATTTGGCCGCTCCTCCTTCATGATGTACTTTTGCTTTTGCTTTTTAATGTACTTCCGCTCTTTTTTGGGGAATAATAAAGAGGCTTTTTATCTGACTTTGTGGACCCGTCATTTCGGAATGTTAATGACGGGTTTAGGTGAGAGTAATATCAGAGGTAGTATGGACGTGAAAGTCTCTCGGTAAACCCTTTTTTAGCAGGGCGTATCTATTCAGAGGTCATATGGACATGATAGAGTACGACCCAACTAGTTTCGTTTTGGAAGTAGTTTTGTCAGAATGGGATTTTTGCCTTTATTCTACTTGAGAAGAGGAGTTTAAGCATAGTACCTTTTCAGGAATTTGCCATTGATAGAAGCCATTAGTAGGTCTTCATTAGGCTGGGCTAACCTATAAGCGCCGTTTGAGAACGTTATCTCGATCACGTAGGGCCTTCCCATTTGGGCTAAAATTTGCCCTTGCTTCTGTGAGTGAGAATCATTGGCCTTCTTACAGCTAAGACTAGCTCGCCAACTTTGAACACTCTTTCCTTTACTTTTTGATTAAAAGCTCTGGAAATGCGCGCTTGGTAGAACGCGATGCTCCGTCGAGCTTGAAGGCATTTCTCATCTAATCCTTCTAGCTCTTGAAGCCTTAAAAGATCATTCTTTTCCCGAGTTAACTCATTGGCGACTGCTATCCTGAGTGACGGGATTTGGATTTCGATGGGAAGAACTGCTTCGCTCTCGTAGACCAGTGAGAACGGGGTTCAACCTGTCGGTGCTCGGACCGTTGTGCGGTATGCCCAGAGATATTCTCCCAGCTTCTCGTTCCAATCTCTTTTGTTCGAAGAGATGAACTTCTTTAAACGTTTGATAATAGTTTTATTGAAGGCTTCGGCCAAACCATTAGTAGCTGGATAATACGCCGTAGAGGCGACATTTTGTATCCGATTTTTATCGCAAAATTGATGAAACGCTTGGCTGATGAACTGAGGCCCATTGTCATGGATTATCCTTCGGGGAATCCGAAAGCGATAAATAACGTGATGCTTGATAAAGCTAATCATATTGGATGTTTTTACCTCAGCGAGAGGGATCGCCTCTGCCCATTTGGAGAAGTAATCCTTGATGGCCAGTATGAACTGGTGACCTCTGAAAGAAGATGGGTGAATAGGACCAATGATGTCCATACCCCATGCTTCGAAAGGACAGGATGCAACCGTAGAATGTAGATGGTCAGAAGGCTGGTGTATGAAGTCTGCATGGACCTGACAGGCCTTGCATCATTTGGCATACTGGATTGCGTCCGCGATCATAGTGGGCCAGTAATAGCCCTTTCTCCTGATACAATTTTGTAGCTTAGGACCTGATTGATGCGCCCCGCATACGCCATTGTGAGCTTCGCAAACGATCTATTGTGCTTCGTCCTTAGAGAGACATCTCAATAGCAGTCCGTCGTAGGTCCAGCGATATAGGCATTATGAAGATGCATCGAAGTAGAAGCGTAATGATCGTCTTTTGACGGATGCTGCTTCTTTGGGGTCCTCCGACAAGATTCCGTATGCCACGAAATCTTTAAAGGGACTTCTCTAATCTCTTGTAAGAGGATCGATGTTCACAGCATAACTGCATTCGATGTGAGCATTGTTCTTCAGGCAAAATAGATCTCTGTTAAGAAGGATTACCGAATTCTGCCTTCTTATAGGAGTAGCTGAATCTGCAGCTAGACTGGCTAGGACATCGGCTTCCAGATTCTGAGATAAAGGTAAATGCTCTAGGAAGAATCCTTTGAATGTCACGGCTATCTCGACCATTGCTTGGTGATAGGGGACGAGGTCTGGATTCCGGACTTCATATATTCCCCTGACTTGATTGACGATAAGCAGAGAATCACCAAAAGCTTCCAGAGATTCGACCCCCAGCTCTTTAGCGACTTAGAGCCCGATTAGTAGAGCGTTGTACTCTACCACATTGTTGGAACAGGGCTCATTAAGAGAGTATGCTCGATAGATGACGAGTTTATCGTGAGTAACCAGGATAATTCCTACTACTGAAACCACGTTTTCTTTGGGACCAGTCCTGGAGGCGCCGTCGAAGAACAGTTACCATGCGTCACTTTCCATTGCGGAACTACATTCTGCAACCTCGTCGGGAATGTCCTAGTATAATTTGGAGGCCTCCGGGATCGGATGAGCAGCTAGGAAGTCAGCCAATGCTTGGCCTTTGATGGACTTCTGAGGGACGTACACAATGTCATATGGTGTCAATAACATCGCCCAAGTTGCGAGTCAGGAGTTAAGAACACTTGGCTTACTCATCAGTACCCGAAGAGGATTAATCTTGGAGATGATGTGAATAGTCTGGCCGGTGATATAGTGCCGCATCTTTTGGATAGCGAACATCAGAGCCAAACATTCTTTTTCCACCGGATTGTACCGGTGCTCAGCTCCGATCATCATTATACTTAGATAGTAGATAGCCTGTTCATGTCCCACATCATTTTTCTGCGCGAGAAGAGCTCCCAGAGAATGGTCCATCGCTCGAACATACAGGAAGAATGGTCTTCCTATGACGGGAGGCACCAGAACTGGCGGACTAGTGAGGTAGCGCTTGATATCCCCGAACGCTTGCTGACAGGCTTCGTCCCATATGAAGGATACACCTTTCTTCATGAGACGAGAAAAAGGCTGGCATCTTCCAGAGAGGTTGGATATGAATCTCCGGATATAGGCCAGACGACCTTGAAACCCCCTGAGTTCCCTCAGATTATGGGGTGGTCGTATTTCTAAGATGGCCTTGACTTTATCAGGGTCCACTTGAATGCCTTTGGCGGTAATAACAAATCCCAAAAATTTGCCACTAGATACACCCAAAAAGGACTTTGTAGGATTCATTTTGAGTTGATGTTGGCGTATCAGCTCAAATACCGTCTTTAAGTCTTGGATGTGATTGACCCTGAGGCAGCTTTTGACAGCTATATCGTCTACGTAACATTCCACTGTCTTGCATAAATGCTTGTGGAATATGTTACTCATAGCCCGTTGGTAAGTAGCTCCGACGTTCTTCAACCCGAAGGGCATGACCGTATAGCAATATACCCCCAGTGGTATCCGAAAGGCAGTATACTTCTCGTCTTCAGGATGCATCTTAATTTGATTGTATCCTGAGAATTCGTCCATGAAAGACATACGTTCGAAATTGCAGGTATTGTCGATCATGATGTCTTTGATGGGAAGAGAAAACTTGTCCTTGGGGCAGGCTGCATTCAGATCTCGGTAATCGATGCAGACTCGTACTTTCCTATTCTTCTTCATGACCGGAACAACATTGGCGACCCAGTCGGGATATTGTTCCTCCCGGATGAAACTGCAGGCTATCAACTTCTTGACTTCAGCTTCAATGGCGTCCATCATATCCGGGCGGAACCGACGTTGGTGCTGCTTCACAGGCTTTGAATCGGGCAATATGTTGAGTTTATGAGTAGCCACCTTTGGATTAAGTCCTGGCATATCCTCATAATTCCACGCAAAGACGTCGATGTATTCTCTTATCAGTTGAATGACTTCTTCCCTTTCAGCTGGGGAAAGATTGTTACTGATAAATATCGGCTTTGGTAAAAGTTCATCCCTAACTTCATCTTTGGTGGAAGGTTCTCTCTGCTCGAAGCAAAATTCCCACTGTGTATCCATTTGCTGAGCCCAAGCGTCATTCTCGAATAGTTCAGATTCTTGTTCGTCTGATTCAAAGGGATCCGTCACTACCATATTTACTGGTAATGTTTGCTCGAGAGCACGAGATGAGTTGGAGGGCGACGAGCCGTCTTGAAAAAGGGAAAATGTGTCCTCATCTGACTTGGAAGTCGTAAGGGAGGTGGCATACCCTAACCCGAAATGAGTTTGTTCATAGTGGGGATTACCGTACGGCGGTATTCGTCGACCTTTCCCATAGTTGAGACCTGGCTTCAGTTTCAAGTCATAACCCATATTTTGCATGATCTTTAAGGCTTGCGGGCTGTACCTGTGAACTTGTATTTCACCAGCATCGTCATTGAAGGAATCTTCTCGTATAGTCGATTTGTTGTACGTTCGGCCGAAGACTATTGAATGCTGACTGTTGCGGGCAGGCGGAACAATGAAGATAGACTCCTCATGGGGTCCATATGTCGTGACGACATTGGATGATGACACTACTTTCTATATGTACGGATGATAGGAATCTATAGCTTCCAAGAATTTTTGTGCTATAGGTTCTATGTCGTCATGGGGAAAGGATTCCAGATTTGGAATCTGAGCGTCGATATACTGGAAAAGAGGATGTTTATTATCATCTGGAACTCCGTTCCTGGTTGTATTTACATCAGTCGGCTGCTTGTTATGCCGAAGGTTGACGACCAAGGGTGGAGGCTTCTGGTTCAAAGTGATCACTTGAGGATCACCCCCTTTTTCTGACCTAGTTTTGTTCAGGTGGATAGCCATAGGCTCCATGGCTTTTGGACGAGTAGTTCGCCCTTTCACTCTGATTGACAGTGGTCGTTCGGCAGAGGGTCCTTCAGGCTCCCGATGGGATTCCTTCTCTGCTTGGGCTGACACCTCCTCCGCGTAGTCTTAAGAGTATAATACGGCATCGGAATAGTATGATTCTATTCCTTTGAATGGATTTAGGTTAGCAACCTCCGTTTGTACTGTCCCTTGGACGTCTACATATTTAAGGCATTGATGTAGAGTTGAAGGAACGATGTTGTGGTCATGGATCCACGGTCTACCCAGCAAAATGTTGTAGGATACCTCTGAATCGATGACATAGCATGTAGCCACCGATCTGAGGTTGCCAATCTGGATCCTCAGGCAAATTTTCCCTAGCGGCTTACTTCTTCCGGCATTGAAACCCACGATCGTAGTGGTAGTGTAAGCCAATTCGCTGGTAGGAATCCTCAGCGGTCTGAGTAGACTATGAGGAATGATGCTGATTGATGATCCCGGATCTATGTGGATCCGGTCGACCTCCATGGAACTGGCGTATCCGGTATAATAGAGGGGTCTGTCATGCCTGTTATGTTTTAACAGCATGTCATCTTGTGTGAAAGTGATGTTCGGTACCACCTCTATCATACTGCGGCATTGAGGACACGCCACTGGTTTCTCGTCAGGGGACTTGAGCTGGGTCAAGTATGCTTCTGCCTGTATCAGTGCTTCACTCAGGGCTAGACGAGTATCTTGGAAGATCCTGAGTAGCTCAAAGATGGACAACCTAGCTGGTGTATTGGCCAGTTGGGCCAGGATGTCAAAGTTGTATGGCTTCTCTAAACCTTTATTTTGAATAATTTTTACACGTTTATCGAAGCGTACTTCTTTCTGCTTCCCCTTGTCTGCCAAAGTCGGTCTTGCAGGATCGGCCTATGGTATAGCGGGCTCTGTAGCTGAAGCGTCTGCCGGTGCATCTTTCGGAATTGCTCCGTAGTCCTTGAGGTAAGCTTTCCCTGAACGGGTTGCGGCCAAAGCCTCATCTTCGTCTGATGGCGAAGAAGTTGCAACCATATGGCATGGCTTGCATTTGGAGTTCTTTCTAGACTTAGCCTTAGCAGCATTAGTCTCTTTCTCGAGTTCCGATACTAAATCTGGATGAACCCACATGATCTCGCCCCGCCGGGTGGTTAAGGGTACCAGGTCATGATTTTGACCCCTAGCTGGAGGAAGATTGACGATGTTCATCGTTGTCCGAGAAATAGGTGTCACACCGTCTGGGAATTCCTGGGGAGGCAGATTGCTAAATTACAGGGAGATCATATTGGCCGTGACCGTCTTCTCGGTGTTATACAGAGTGATGGCTTTAGCATCGATCAGCCCCTAGATCTTCCTTTTTAGTATGTAACACACCTTGGTCGGGTGGTTTACGTATCTGTGGAAGATACAGTACTTGGGGTTGTTGGCACTGCCGGCTTTACTGGGCCACTTCTCCTCCGGAAGGGTGATCTGGCCACTCTTGACGAGACACTTGAATATACTCGGAATATCGTCGTCGTCGAAAGAGTATACTTCGACGGGCCTGGAAGTCCCAGGTTTCGTTTGCGTGGTTGCCGCAATCTTTTGTCTGGACGTGTTGATTGCCAGAGCTTCTTTTCCTTTGGAAATGCGAGGATGGTCGCCATTGGGGGATGACCTTTTGCCTATGTCGGAGGTAGAGATCATAATGCCATTGTCGCGCGCCTTGCGACTGTTGTCATCGGCGGCCACTGCTGAGATGATGAACGAGGGCCAATCGTGGAACTGATATGGTCCTGTGAATACCGAGACCACGGGAAGGAGGTTCTTCCTACAAATGTCCACTAACGCAGAGTCTGGAACTCCTGGAGGCATCTGTAGCGTGGCTTGACGAAAATATTCGATGAAGGAGCGAACGTCCTCTTTTTCCCTCTGCTTGACTTCGATGAGAGAGGACATAGACATGTCCATTCGTCCCTCGTAGAATCGTGTGAAGAATAAAATCTTGAAGTCTTCGAAGGAAGTAATGCAGTTGTCCGCCAGGCTGCGGTACCACTGGTAAGCCACTCCTGAGAGACAGCCCTTAAACACCCGAGTGAGGAGGGCGTCATTCCCTTGTAGCAATACCGTCATCATACTAAAATAGTTTATGTACTGACTTGGCGATGTTTTCCCCTCAAACAGAGCCATAGTCTGAGGTTTGTACCTTGGAGGGAAAGGGACCTCTTCCCAGATAGTCGAGTAAGGCTGGTTGATTGCCAACTTCTTGAGCTGATCTTTGGGCTTCAAGGCATCAAATTGGGCTCTCAACTCCCGTACTGCTTGCATCGGATTTTTAGCCGGTAGTGAGACCACGGATTGGTGCGGAGTCGGTTGTATCATGATTACCGTAGGAGGTAATGCATTCTCCGAGTGAGGAAGTAGAGGACCAGCTGACTCTTGATCTAGAGCAGATTCTTGGACCGTGTTGGATGGTGGCAAGTCCACCCCCACATGTATCTGTGCTGGCGGGACTGATATTTGAGCCATAGCAGCCGCCTGTTGAGTTAGCATCATCTGGTGCATGTTCTCCATCATGGATTGCATTTGTTTCAGAGACGTCTCCAGTATAGTGATGCGCTGTACCTCGCTTCCTGACGGCGAAGCTTCCTTATGTTCATCTCCAATGGCGTATACTCCCATTTCCCTGGGCATTGTCGAAGGATGTGTATAGGTCACTGCAGAAGTCGACTCTATACTCTCAGTATTCGATTCAAGAGAAAGGCGACCCCCAGCGTCGGAATCAGAGGAGTAAGAAGTAAGTTGTTGTGACCTCGAACGAGTGTTCTGGAACACCCCGTCTTCAGTGTCTCTGAGGAGTATGTTGGATCTCCTTCGGCTCAGAGTTCCAGAGGACGGACGTCTTGAGCCTGAGCTTCTTCCAGGTATATATGAAGCCTTGTTCACAGATGCATGCGTGGGCTCTTCTTCTAGGAAAGATGGAGAGTAGCTCAGTCGGTCAAAAACTGGCCGTTTTGCTTTAGAATAGCAGCAATTAATTACAATCCTGTGACCATCACAATAGTGCTCGCTAGGAGGCGTAATAGCCATGCTGGAAGATTCCCTCTCCTTGCGTCTATGGATTAGATATTTGCGCAGGTCAAGAGAAGTTGCAGAAGAAGACGAAGAAGACTGCTCGTTCTTTTATGAGGACGATGGGGATCATAGTCTCCCTTCTGCCACTTGTATACAACAGATTGGCCATCTGGGTGGCGGATAATCTCCGAGGAGCGCGTCTTTCCGTCAATCGAGCCTTCTGTACGCTTAGGGACTTCACCTGGCATAATTTCGAGCTTCGCTCTGGTTGGCGTAAGGCTGAGGATGCCCTTAGGCGGCCATCAGCTTCTCGCATAATTTAGAGGGCGGGTAGATTGTTCCCTTGCTGGCGTGAATGCCGAGAAGTTAAGTAGCTCGCTGCTTGCTTTTTCTTACGGAGATCACGGGTGTCATCGGGTTCCCCATAGAGGTCAGATGTTGTCTTACGCGCGGAGCGTGCTTTATACCGATTTGGCGCTGAGGCATCAACAGAAGTTTTGTCTATTCCGCCATGGACGGGAGACTGGTTTCTACGCGTAGAGCACAGTGCACACCTCTGGGTTAGCGCTGAGGCTTTGCCCGAAGTTTTGTCTGTACTGCGCATAGCGGAAGAATAGTTTCTACGCGTAGAGCACAGTGGATACTTCTGGGTTAGCGCTGAGGCTTTGTCCAAAGTTTTGTCTGTACCGTACATAGCGGAAGACTGGTTTCTACGCGTAGAGCACATTGGATACTTCTGGGTTAGCGCTGAGGCTTTGCCCGAAGTTTTGTCTGTACCGCTCGTAGCGGGAGACTAATTTTTACGTGCAGGGCATGGAGGGAGCAATGCTGTAACCTTATTGGTCGGAGAGATCGGAGAGTCCACAGGAATGGTAGAGGATGTCTTGGGCATCCAGAACTTGCGCAGCTTCTTGTTGTTTAGTACAGAGAGAGAGTGAGAGCTACCTCCCGTCTGAAGCATGTCTTCGTTGGCAAACTGGTCGAACTGGGCGACCAGTGTCTTCTTCACGGATCCCACGGATACTGCATCGTGTTGAGCAATCGCTTCCTCATCAGAAGAGAAAAATGTCCCCAGCAGAGTCGCCATCTTGTTTGTGGTATTAAACGAAAGAACGAAATGTATATAATACGAGGTTTGCACGAAACTCGCCTTCTTTGGTTTACAAACAAACTTGTACAATTTGATCCTATACAAGGATGTAGGAGTACAATTTATTTAATCTGGGTAGATGATTGCTATAGGTGTCTGATCTACAGTCGATCACTTTAGCCCTTGGACTACACGATGGTGAATAAGTGTCGTGGAAGACGGAAAGCAGCTTCGTAGGTGGCGGAAGAGAGTGGATGCACGATGCCAATATCGTCGATCGCTACTCTTCGCCTGAGCTCTGGATGCTTCTCTCTCTCTCCCTAAGACTCTTCGATCTCTCCTCAATCTCCAATGTTTCGACCCGTGGTTCGATCTTCTTTCAAAGCTTCGCCCTTGCTCGATTTTTAAAGTCTCGACCTTTGTTCAATTTTTTGACCTTCTCCTCTGTTGATAGAGGTCTCTATTTATAGAGTTTTGGTGACAGTGACCACTCAATCGGTGTAGAAACCGAGTAGTGGAAAGTACATCACCCTTTTACAAAACGGTTAAAATAACCAAAGCCTGCGTATAGATGATCTTTTGAATGAGCGTGTGACGCGGGTCCAACTAAGGGACAAAACGCGTATAATCGCTACAAAGATCACGGCGTAGAAGCCACGTAGGTAGGTATCCCTCATGTAGAAGAGGTTGGCATAGAAGCCAATGTCTGTCACCATGGCGTAGAAGCCAAGTAGGCATAGAAGCCGAGTAGGCGTAGAAGCCTGATGGCATAGAAGCCGAATAAGCACAGAAGGCCGAATGAGCATAGGAGCCGAACGAGCATAGAAGCTGATGAGGCGTAGAAGTCGAGCGGGCACAGAAGCTGAATGGGCGTAGAAGCCGCTGCGTATCGTACCAGAGTGGTCGTAGAGGCCGAGCAGTCACAAAAGCTGAATAGGCGTAGAAGCCGAGGTGATGTGGACGTCTTTAGCCGAAATCACGGCTCTGGGAGATATAATCAAATCTTCCGCATTAAATATAGAGATCCGCCATCATCATTAATTACATAGACGTGTTCCGAGGGCCTGCCACCATTCTGAGCATTAGGTGCAGAGACGTGCCTCGAGCCCTGTACGAAGAGCAGCTTTTGACGTGGCAGTCTATTTGTCTTCCGCGGAGCATAAATAGTTCACGTTTGCCTGTGTAAAACAAGGCAGCGTATCCCCTTGTATGCGTAAAAGCAGTCTCCGCTGAGGGGATGTCAGTAAACGACGGTTCGGTGATATTTAATCAAATCCTCTGCATTAAATGCAGAGATCCGCCATCATACTTTGGGGCGCGTCCCGAGTGGTCTGCCATCTTTTCAGTCGTCGTCTGGGTAGCCGTGCAGCACTTTTTGTCAGGAGTCAGATGTCAGGTTCACTGCGTGACTTGACAGGTTCATTTCGGGGAAGACGAAGCGTTCCTCGTACGCTTTAATGCTGCTATGAAAGCGAATGAGTTTTACGCCATGGAGGCGATGAAGCACCCCATCAACGCTGAAGCGGCCTAGACATACTATATTTTACACGGATGGTCCCATCATATTTTACGCCGTGCTCAGCGGAAAAGCTCCGTTGTACTCTTGATGGCCTTGAGGTCCCCTGCTTATGCTGTCCTGCATCACCATGTTACGTAGAGCTATCCAGCGTATTTTTTATGCTTCTACAACTGCTACCACCACCGCCGGCCTCCAAATCTTGACCATAACCTCCTCCATCTCGACTTCACTCCGGCAAACCACCACGACCACCTTCCCATCACTACCATCATCACATTACCTCTGGCGTATAGTCATCGTAGCTCCACACTCGTACTACCACGTCATCTTCAAGCTTAAGAGCAACAGCTCCTGACCGGAGCTCCACCAGCACTGCCTCCTACTTCGGCCAACCGTCGTGTCTTTCCCGACTTCTACTCCTCTTCTCCCATCGCTGCTCCTCCGCCTTTTCTGCTGCTGCTTCCTATTCGTGGTCTCCTCCAACTGCTGTTGGCGAAGCAACTATAGACCGAGCAAATGAAGAAGATGAGGAGTGATAAGAAGAGTTTGTTGAGGTCGGCTACATTAGCAAGGTTCATGGGTTGAAAAGAGAGCTCCGGGTCAAACTCACTACGGACTTCCCGAAACTTCGATTCTCACAGCCAGGGAGGTGGTGGCCGAGGACTCGACTTTATGGAAAAGATGTGATGTCCGAAGTAGAGCTGTTGGCCGGGAGATCCTACCCTGGGCAGAAGAGCTGGATTATAAGCCCCCAAGGGATTGATGATGTCGGCAAGGCTAAAAAAATTGTTGGTTCCACTCTGCTAGTAAGAGGCGAAGACAGGCCAGAATTGGAGGAAGATAAAATTTACACTCCTGATCTTGTTGGAATGAGGGTTCTTCTCAAGGAAACAAGTAGACTGGTGGGAAAGGTAGTCAATGTGTTTGGTGATAGTGATCTTCTCCAGGTCTTGCTTAAGTCAACTGAGGAAGAACTCGACCATTAACACCGAGCTCCACCACTATTGCACCGATCATTTCCATGATGACTCTGGCGTGCAGCAACCTCCCCGGCGTGCCTCCACACCGCCACCGAGGTGAACTCTCCCCCTCTCGATGAGTAGTTAAATGTTGTTTATGTTATTTACATATAACGTAGTTAGTTTTAGAGTGGTGTTATATGCATTGAGTTCAGGGTGTGATTGATATAGATTAAGACTAGGGTTTATGAATGATAGGTGTGAGATTTTAGGGTGTTATATTTAGTCCATGCTTATTAATTATTATTGAGGAGCAGGTTTAAGTATTATGAAATGTTGTGGTGATATTAAAATATTGATTAGTATCTAGGAGAAGGATTAATTATTGTGAAATAGTGTTGCGATATCAAGAATATTGAATATTTTTGAGGTGCATATTATCGTATAATGACGTTGTGCTATCAAAGCATTGATTAATATTAAGAGCTAATATTATTAATGATAAAATACTGATGGAAATTGAGTAGCAGGTGATTGTTGTGTACTAGTGTGTAATATTGAACCAATAACCCTTTATTGATGTTTGATGAATAATAATGAACTTAATTGAGTAGTAGCTTTATTGTGAAATGGTAAAGGTTGTATATCATTGAGTATTTAATAAATAATTATTTATTTATTTCGAGGATGATAATTAATTGTACATATTAACGTCTGTGAACACCGGGGTGAAACCTGAGGATTGATCATGGCTTGAGATACTGATAGACACCGGGGTGAGATATATGATTGAGGATTGTCTTATGATAGTATACTGTGATAGATCGTATTAGATGTAACCTACCTTGGTCAACCCTCTGGCTTCGTGTCTAGGTGAGTTGTAACTGAGATTGTAGCCTATGTTTAGGCGTGTGTCACATCCCTGTTTTCTGCGTGATAGTTTATTGATTGAGTTTGTATCTCATCTCTAGGTACTACGGGACTTGCGAACTTCGACGTTGTACCGGATTCCCATCTTCAGCAGTCGAACGCAGGCAAGTGTACCTTGCCACCCTGTATTTTAGTTACAGATATTTTAATATTTTATTATGTACATTGTGCGCATATTTGTTTATGATCGATACTTCGCGCTCGGATCATAATCGGGTGCAGACGTTCGTCGTAACGTCTTAGAGTGATTATTAGATGTTCGTAATACCTCGATGTACGTACCTAAGTATACTGACACCCCAGGACACTCATACACTATAATTGTTTTGGATAATATAAACGAGAAAAGATTTGATGAATGCGGAAAACGAGGTCTTGTACGAAGACCCGCCCTTCTTTTATGTTTACAAATAAGATTGTACAAATTTGATCCTACACGAGGATGTCTAAGTACAATTTATTTAATCTGGGTGAATATTGCTATAGGTGTCTGATCTGCAGTCCATCACTTTAGCCCTTGGACCACACGATGTTGAAGAAGTGCCGTGAAAGATAGGTAGCAGCTTCGAAGGTTGCATAAGATGGTAGATGTCCGATGCCAAAGTCGTCGATCCCTCCTCTTTGCCTGAGCTCTGGACTCTTCTCTCTCTTTCTCTCTCTCCCCAATTTGTCGACCTATTTCAGATCGTTCGACCAATTCTTCGACCTTCAATCTCCCCTATTTTTCCTGTTCCTCGTTGATAGAGGTATCTATTTATTGAGTTTTGGTGACAATGACCACTCAATCGATATAAACATCGAGTAGTAGAAAGTACAACACCCTTTTACACAACGATTAAAATAACCAATGCCTGCGTATAGATGATCCTTTGAATGAGCGGGTGACGCGGGTCCAACTAAGGGACAAAATGCGTATAATTACTACAAAGATCACGGTGTAAAAGCCACGTAGGTAGGTATAACTCGTGTAGAAGAGGTTGGCATAGAAGCCAATGTCTGTCACCATGGCATAGAAACCGAATAGTTATCAAACCGACATAGAAGCCTAATAGGCATAGAAGCCGAGTGGTCATAAAGGCCAAGTAGGTGTAGAAGCTGAGTGGTCATAGAGGCCGAGTAGGCATAGAAGCCGAGCAGGCACCGAAGCTGAATGGGCGTAGAAGCTGAGCAGGCACCGAAGCTGAATAGGCGTAGAAGCCGAGCAGGCACCGAAGCTGAATGGGCACAGAGGCCGAGTGGATGCGGATGCTTTAGCCGGAATTACGGCTGTTGGAAATATAATCAAATCCCCAGCATTAATTGTGGAGATTCGCCATCATCCGGTGCACTAAACGCAGAGGCGTGTTTTGAAGGTCTATCACTTGGCCTGCGCATGGTGCAGAGACGTGTCTCAGGCATCTGTCAGTTTTCGGCGCTTCAGATGCAGAGACATGCCTCGAGAACCTGTCACCGCTATGTGCATAAAAATATAGAGACGTGCCTCGAATCTCGTACGAGGTGCAGCTTTTGACGTGGCAGGCAGTTTGTCTTCTGCGGAGCATAAGGAGCTCTCATCTGCCTGTGTAAAACTAGGTAGCGTATTCCTCTGTGTACGTAAAAGCGGTTTACGCAAGGGCAATGTCAGTAAATGACAGCCTGGGTTGTAGTGCCGTGCCATCATTATAGCCGTCGCCTGGGTAGTCGAGCAGTATCCCTTTGTCAGAAGTCGAGACGTCAGGTTCATTGCAAGATCTGAAAGGTTCATTGAAGGATCTGACAGGTTTATTGTAGGCTCTGACAGGTTCACTTCGGAGAATACGAAGCGTCCCTCGTACACTTCAATGCTGTATTGAAAAGAGGATGAGTTTTATGCCATAAAGGAGATGAAGCCCCTGTTTACGCTGAAGCAGCCTGGACGTACTATCCTACGCGGATGGTCCTTGAGCCTATATTTCTCACTGTGCTTTGGCGGAGAAGCTCTGTTTGCACGTTTGAAGGCTCTGAAGTCCTCTGTTTACGCTGCTTTGCATCAATATGCTGCGTAGAGCATCCAGCGTATTTTTTATGCTTCTACAAGATCCCTTTCAAAGCTTTTAAATGTCTCGTAATTTGAAATACTTTGAATGAAGTATGAACCGCTCCTCGTAACTCAAAACATTTTTTAATTGGAGTTTTGAAACGGTCGATGCTGACTTTATGGCAGATTCATTAGGGATCGGTGCTCTCTCTCGCCTATAAAAAGGCTGAGGAGTTCTTCTGTTATTCCCATACTTCCTTCATCATACAGAGATGATGGCCGTAGTTCGTCGGGTCGACTTGAGGAAGAAGGAGATCATGCTCTTCCGGCATGTAAGGAGCCAAAAAAAATGACGTCTTCAAGCAAATGTCCTCTGCAACGATGGATCATGGAAGGATATCATAGCCTCCTTTGCTCGGGATAATCAGCAACTTTGTATGGTGGTTCTTCGGGAGAGACGAAGAATCGTATTTCACCACGCTGCTTGCAAGTGGAACCTTCTCCCGGTATCTCCGGGGATGAGAGCAGCAACTAGCTCTGACCTCGGGTATTGAGTTGGATGAAATACCTTAACTCAATCTGTCATGGTGCACGGAGCATAGGATCTACATAATTTAGGCAGGCCCAGTTCCGTATTCTCCCTCCATTTACCCTTTTAGTCGGTTGCGGAAACCGACCAACTGCTGGAGGAGAGATGAAGAATTGGCGCCCATGCAAGAACCTAGTAGAGCAGATTCTGGGGGTGGCCTTCCGACGACGACGAGAGAAAAATCCTTTTGTAGACGGGATTTCCCTCATATGTAGTCATGGAAAATAAAGAAAAACCCTTGTAGACTGGATTTCTCTCATATGTAATCATGACTTTAATCTTAATAAAATCGTCTTTCTTCTTCATATGATCATGTTGCCATACTTTGCTGTGAAGTCTGAATATGTGTAGCTTCGATACGTCTGATTCTTTACGCCGACTCTGTTTAGAAAGAGTGGTAGGTCTTGTCCTGTCTTTTACGCATAACTAGGGATGCGTAGAAAGCCGCTTTAGCATTTGAGTGTTTGAACTGTCCTGCTGTTTAGGAGTGAGGAACCGCATAGAATCCTGAACTGTTACTTCTGATAAACAAAATTTCTTTGTTCAGACATCATCTCCAAGAATGATTTCTCAAAAAATCCCTTTGGAGCAGGGCGAGAAATGGCTGTCAAGCTGATTTGCCATCTTGGTAGATGATTTCAGACTGGAGTCTGGATGAACTTCGAATCGACCCATGAAGAAGAGTAATTTTTTCAGTGTTTGAACTCTGTATGCTTCGGGTACTTGGGATATCTTGAGGTCAAGAAGGAGTATCTTCTGTGTGAACTCCTATAATTGACCGCATTGAGGATCGTTCAGATATACGCGTACTCTGGCCTACATATCTTTCAGATGTGCGGGAAGTCATAGAGCACGAAATCATAAGTTGGCAGCCTCTGAGCGTAAACTAAACACCATCGATCGTGAAATCTTAGACTTGTAGTTCCTGAGCGTGAAGTCGTAGGTTTGTAGCCTCTCGAGCATAAAAGCTACCAAGCACAAAGGCATCCGGGCGTAAAACTCGACTTGTAGCTGTCGAACGAAAAGTCGTAGATTTATAGCCGTCGAGCGTAGAAAGCTCTTTAGCGTAGAACTGTAGATTTGTTGCTTCTGAAATTTTTTTTTTTTGAACGTGAAGTCGTGGATCCGTCGCCTCCGAGCATAAACTATGCGCCACCGAGCGTGAGATCATCGATTTGGTATCTGCTGAGCGTGAAGTCATAGGTTTGTAGCCTCTCGAGCATAAAAGCTACCGAGCACAAAGGCATCCGGGCATAAAAACCATAGACTTATAGCTTGCGAGCGTAAAACCGTAGATCTGTTGCTGTCGAGCGTAGAAAGCTCCTTAGCGTAGACACCACGAACTTGCTTTGCGCAAAAAGTTTTCGAATTCGCCGACTGTCCGCCTTCTCTGAATAAATAGGCTGACGTGGGACCCAATCATAACCGAATATTAATTAAGAGATTTGGTTCGCGGTCCGAAGAGTCCATCCGAACTCTATATATATCCCATGTTTCTGAGAGAAAAACTTTCCATCCGTCTTCTGCGAGAGAAAGCTTTCGACTGTTCGAGTTCTTCTCTGTTTCTTCTTCGAGTCTTCAAAGTTTCCAACAATGGCTTGGAAACAAACTTCCTCCGCCAAGGGAAAGAAGGTTGATTCTTTTTCTCGTTCCTCAGCCCAAGCGAGAGCGTCTCTGGTTGGACAAGGCGAACTTCATTCTGAACGGAGCATCCCGCCGACGAGTAGTGCACCCGGTCTGGAAGGTAGAGCTTTTGGGAAAAAGAGAATGACTAAAAATCCTTCGCACACGTTGAACGTGACCGCATCCTAGGAAGATATCGTGGACGTTGACCCCCGATCTTCACGGGAAGCCAGGGAAGATCTTTCATCTGAGAGGAGCTGACTAGGGGTCGTTTGTCAGCCGCCCTTCTGGCTCTATGACGCTGTTCAGGGGGCTGTACCCGTGCAGTGTCCCGAGTGAAGACAGTTTGGTGATCTAGCCGGTCCAGTTATCGACTTTCTGTAATAATTTTATGGGGCGTGGGGGAGTATACCCTAAGGTGAACCTTCGGTGTGGCGGGTGGATCACCCCTTCAAATCTTCGATGGGCTCGCTTAGTTGATTGGGCCTTGAAACATTTCCAGACCAAGTTGGAGAACTTTGGTCTGTTTGCAGCTGTGAGTGCTACAAGTGTTGGGTTACCTCCTAACCCTAACCTGTTTCTGGCACTGATGGAGCGATATATTTTACTTACCGGGACCTTCGCCACTCCACTGGGGGAGTTGGAATTGGCCCTGTATGAGATGACAGAGATCTCAAGACTGTCGATGGGGCATACTCCATACGAAGAGTATGTTCCCACGAACCGAGAGCTGGAGGGTTCAGACCCTCGAGTAGTGGAGGTCTATCAGGAGCTGATGTGCCACTACCTTGCTTGCACCACTTTTTATGACGAGCCATCAGATTTGGCTCACATCAGCAAATGGACGTCCTACCTCTTCTTTCATTGGTCCAGGACTGCCAAGCCTGAGAAGGTATTGGAGGGCAAGAATCTGCCTATGAATCCCCTGAGTGCGCTTAATGCCCAGGTAGTTGACGATCTTATAGTGGATGCTGGTGCTCCGGACCGGTTCCTCGACGAAGGGACGGGAAAGTATCCTGAAGGCACTAAGGCCTATAGCTATTTGAGGCGCTGTCGCAGTCCTCTGTCCAGGGAGGCTCAACTGGCTGGCTTCCTCTCCATATGGCTGCGCCGAGTAGTAGTTCCTGGCGTCGCATCTGCGGACCGCATTCACCACAACACGCTCTGGCTCGCAGTACGTCTGGTATTCGGGGTGAGACTGGGCTTGCTCTCTGCCATGGTATGCCGTATACAAGCTGGCCTGAGGGCCATGACTGACGGGTTGCTCGTCGATAAAATTCGGCGGGATAGCTTTCCCAAGATAGAATTACCATACCTGTATTTGATGGGGTGGTTAATTCTCCATAACCCTCGGGTGATGTCTCCCGGTTCCGGGAGTAGTTCGGGGGGTAGTTTCTTGTTGAACTATCGGAAGTCTTCCTGGAACGTGAACATAGTTATAGACTATCGGCGGGCGCTAGGCTTCAGTCATAGTTGGAAGCTTTTCTGCACCGTCCCTCCTGTACATCGCAATCAGTCGGGGATTAGGCTCGAGGATTCGGGTAGAGAGAAGACCATTCTTTCTCCCGAAGCTTTTAATTGGTTGGTCTGTATTAGACCATCCCATCTGCTGTACAGAAGCGAAGATCATTGCTTCTTGGAGCCCTACTTGCCCAGTCGGTTTGACCGACAGTTTGGGTATGATCAGTTGCATGTGGGCAATGCCGTCACCAACTTCAGGTCCAGAGGTGGACTCATTGATGGGACACGGGGATGGCAATATTTTATCATGGGCTGCACTGGAGAAATTTTTATTATGCCCGTCATTACACTCTCCACGGAGCTGTACATCCTGCATTCGTATGCCCAGTTCTATGTGGCAACGAACACCTTCCATCGCGATTTTGATATGCATGAAAGCTTTAGGGTGCCCTCTTCCAAGCCTGGGGAAAGAGTTAAAGTCCCCACGGTCTCTTCCGAAGAGGGTGAGGAGTCCGTTACTCCGGATAAGCCACTGGTGTCGGTCCCTAGGGGTAAAGTACCTCCGCCTGCATGGGCTTTGGTAGTTTCTTGGAAGCGAAGGGCTCCTGCTCCCAAGGAAGCTTCCTCTCGTTAGAGGAAGAAGAAGACGATAAATTATTCTCTCCAGATTCCTGGGAATGATGCTCCTGGAGGTGAGCTTGCATCTCTCCGTGCTGGGGACAATTCTTCGATTGGAGGTTCCTCTCCTTTTAGAGAGGGATCTTCTACAGTTCCTGCTGGTGGTGCCGGAGAATCTCCGCTGGACGCTGGTGTCGCTGCTATTGCTTCAGGTAGTGGAACGAGGTTACCTTCGTGGCTGAGTATAATAAAGTTCCGTATACCTCTAGCCGGATCAGTGTCGGGAGGGACTTCCGCCGTGCCCGCAAGCACAACTAGCGAGATTCCAGCCGATGAGCCTCGGTTGGATTTTGGGGAGGACTTGGAAGACTATCTGTCGGCTTCTGTTAGCAGACCCCCTTCCCCAGGTATAACAGCTTGTCTAGCATCATTAAGAAATAATTTAGCTGTACAAGCTGCAGATGCGACATATATGCCGTCGGCCAGGGGTAAATGTCGTCTTTTATGCCTTTTCTTTGGGAAAATTAATATTACGTTGATATTAACTTCCTTTTGTCTTCTTTTTAGGGGAAGACCTCTTCGGAGAGGGTGATGTAGATGCCCCCTTTGGCTCTGTGTCAGGTCCTAGTGGTGACACGGAGGTACCCGATTTTAAAGAGAAGAAATCTTCGGGTGCTGGCTGGCCAGTCGAGGAGACTCCGATATCTCAAGAGAAGGACGAGCCTGTTATTGCGACAGTGCCTCTTTTGAGCACGCCGGTCACTTCGTCCGGTGTTGGCGATTCTTCTTTCGTCGCACCTCCGGTCGAGGCGACGGCCGTGGCGACATCTTTTGTGGTTATTCCTGGAGGAGAAGTTGCCACGATCGCGGACACTCCCCGCGTTCATGCGGACCTAGTTGCGCTGACCGAGCAGTACACCGGGATCTTCTATACCACTTTGAGAATGCTAATGTCAATAGTGTTGGCGAAGAAGCAGGACTTTGCGTCGCTGAAGAGGTCCTCTCGGTTCTCGATAGAGGCGGTCAGGGAATTCGGTGATACCGGGGTGGCCGACGCGTTGGAGGCGATGGTTAATGGCTTGGAGCAACCGATTAATGAATACCTGCAGCTAGCTCGAGGCAATATTGAAGCTCTGGTCCAGGCCAGATATGACTCCTTGACTGCGCATCTTGTTGAAAAGAAGGAAGGTCTAAATAAATTCATTGAGACCAATCAGCAGGAGATGGATAAAGGGAAAGTCGTCTTGGAGGAGACTCTCGCCCTTCAAACGAAATGTCAGGCCGAGCATGACGGCAATGTAGCGAGGGTCCGCAAACTGGAGACGAAGCTTGCCCTGGCTAAGGAGTGGGCTTCTCAGTTGTCGAAAGGTCTAGATGTGGTGAATGGCCGACTAGTCGCAGCACAACAGAACTTAGCGAGTACAGGAGTCGCCCGTGCCGGTCTCCTTCGGGCTAGAGCCGAACTGTCCCTCCTGATAGATGACGAGGCACGGTTGGAGCGGGTCCGCGCTGATGTCTTGGATTCCGGGGCTGAGAGGATGGCCGTACTGGCGCAGCAACTTCATGACCTGACCGCTCCCCCTTCATGATGTACTTTTGCTTTTTGCTTTTCAAATGTACTTTCGCTCTTTTCTGGGAATAATAAAGAGGCTATTTATCTGACTTTATGGACCCATCATTTCGGAACGTAAATGACAGGTTTGGGTGAAAGTGATATCAGAGGTGGCATGGACATGATATACTTTCGGTAAGTTTTAGCAGAGCATATCTATTCAGAGGTCATATAGACATGACAGAATATGATCCAACTAGTTTCATTTTGGAAGTAGTTTTGTCAGAATGAGATCACCTTATTCCACTTGAGCATAGGAGGTTTAAGCATAGTACCTCTTCAGGAATTTGCCATTGATAGGAGCCATTAGCAGGTCTCCATTAGGCTGGGCCAACCTGTAAGCGCCGTTTGAGAACGTTGCCTCGATCACGTAAGGGCCTTTCCATTTGGGCTGGAATTTGCCTCTACTCCTATGAGTAAGAATCATCGGCCTTCTTACAGCTAAAACCAGCTCGCCGACTTTGAACACCCTTTCATTTACTTTTTGATTACAAGTTCTGGAAATGCGTGCTTGGTATAGCGCGATGCGCTGCTAAGCTTGGAGGCATTTCTCGTCTAATCCTTCTAGCTCTTGAAGCCTTAACAGGTCATTCTTTTCTCGAGTTAACTCGTTAGCCACGGCTATCCTGAGTGACAGAATTTGAATTTTGATAGGAAGGACTGCTTCGCTCCCGTAGACCAATGAGAATGGCGTGCAATCTGTCGGTGCTCGTACCGTTGTGCGGTATGCCCAGAGATATTCTCCTAGCTTCTCATTCCAATCTCTCTTGTTTGAAGAGACGAACTTCTTCAAGAGTTTGATAATGGTTTTGTTGAAGGCTTCCGCCAACCCATTAGTAGCTGGATAATATGCCGTGGAGGCCACATTTTGTATTCGATTTTTATCGCATAATCGGTGAAACACATCGCTGATGAACTGAGGCCCATTGTCATGGATTATCCTTCGGGGAACCCCGAAGCAATAAATGACGTGATGCTTGATGAAGCTGGCCATGTTAGATATCTTTACCTCAGCAAGAGGGATCGCCTCTACCCATTTGGAGAAGTAATCCGTGATGGCCAGTATGAACCGGTGACCTCTGGAAGAAGACGGGTGAATAGGGCCAATGATATCCATACCCCATGCTTCGAAAGGCCAGGATACAACCGTAGGGTGTAGATGTTCGGACGGTTGATATATGAAGTCTCCATGAACCTGACAGGCTCTGTATCGTCTGGCATACTGGATTGCGTCTGCGATCATAGTGGGCCAGTAATAGCCCATTCTTCTGATACGATCCTATAGCTTAGGACCGGGTTGATGCACCCCGCACACGTCGTCATGAGCTTCATGGATAATCCGCTGTGCTTCATCACTAGAAAGACATCGTAATAATAGCCCGTCATAAGACCGGCGATATAGGCATTATGATGATGCGTCAAAATAGAAGCGTAATGATCATCTTTTGACAGATATTGCTTCTTTAGGATCTTCTGGCAAGAGTCCGTATGCTATGAAATCTATAAAGGGACTTTTCCAGTCTCTCCTGGGCAGATCTGCGTTCACCGTGTAGCTATGTTCTATGTGAAAGTTGTTTTTCACACAGAATAAGTCTCTGTTAAGAAGGATTACGGAATTCTACCTTCTTACAGGGGTGGCTAAATCTGCAGCTAGACTTGCTAGGGCATCAGCTTCCAGATTCTGAGATCGAGGTACATGTTCAAGGAAGAAACCTTTGAATGTCATGGCTATCTCGACCGTTGCTCGGTGATAGGGGATGAGGTCGGGATTCTGGACTTCATATATTCCTCTGACTTGGTTGACGATCAACAGAGAATCACCGAAGGCTCCCAGAGATTCGACCACCAGCTCTTTAGCGACTTGGAGCCCGATTAGTAGAGCATTGTATTCCGCCATATTGTTAGAACAGGGCTCGCTAAGAGAATATGCTCGGTAGATAAAGAGTTTATCAGGAGTGACTAGGACGATCCCTACTCCTGACACTACGTTTCCCTTAGGACCAGTCCTGGAGGCGCCATCGAAGAATAGTTGCCATGCCTCGCCTTCCGTTGCAGAATTATACTCCGCAACTTCGTCAGGAATGTATTCGTATAGTTTAGAGGCCTCCGGGATGGGATGAGCAGCTAGAAAGTTGGCCAATGCTTGGCCTTTGACGGACTTCTGAGGGACGTACACAATGTCATATGGCGTTAATAACATCGCCCAAGTCGCGAGTCGGGAATTAAGGACACTTGGCTTGCTCATCAGTACTCGAAGAGGATTAATCCTGGAGATGATATGAATGGTTTGGCCCGTGACCTAGTATCGCATTTTCTGGATAGCGAACATCAGAGCCAGGTATTCTTTCTCTACAGGGTTGTACCGGTGTTCGGCTCCGACCATCATCCTGCTGAGGTAGTAAATAGCTTGCTCGTAGCCCATATCGTTCTTTTGTACGAGAAAAGATCCCAGATAATGATCCATTGCTTGAATATATAGCACGAACGGTTATCCTATGACGGGAGGTACCAGAACTGGCGGACTAGTGAGGTAGCGCTTGATATCTCCGAAAGCTTGCTGACAGGCTTCGTCCCATATGGAGGATACACCTTTCTTCATGAGACGAGAGAAGGGCTGACATCTCCTGGAGAGGTTGGATATGAATCTTCGAATATAAGCCAGACGACCTTGAAATCTCCTAAGCTCCCTCAGATTGTGGGACGGTCGTATTTCTATGATGGCCTTGACTTTATCAGGGTTCACTTAAATGCCTTTGGCGGTAATGACAAATCCCAAAAATTTGTCGCTAGATACCCCCAGAAAGGACATGGTAGGGTTCATTTTGAGTTAATGTTGGTGCATCAATTTAAATACTGTCTTCAAGTCTTTGATGTGACTATCCCTGAGACGGCTTTTGATAGCTACATCATCCACGTAACACTCCACTGTCTTGCGTAAATGCTTATGGAATATGTTACTCATAGCCCGTTGGTACGTAGCCCCGGTATTCTTTAATCCGAAGGGCATGACCGTATAGCAATATACCCCCAGTGGTGTCCAAAAGGAGGTATGCTTCTCATCTTCAGGTTGCATCTTGATCTGGTTGTATCCCGAGAATCCGTCCATAAAAGATATACGTTCAAAACTGCATGTATTGTCGATCATGACGTCTGTGATGGGAAGAGGGAACTCATCCTTGGGGCAGGCTGTGTTTAGATCTCGGTAATCGATGCAGATACGTATTTTCCTATTTTTCTTCATGACCGGGACAACATTGGGGATGTTGTTCCTCACGGATGAAGTCGCAGGCTATCAACTTCTTGACTTCAGCTTCAATGGCGTCCATCATGTCCGGACGGAACCGGTGTTGGTACTGCTTCATAGGCTTCGAATCGGGCAGTACGTTGAGTTTATGAGTAGCCACCTTTGGATCAAGACCTGGCATATCCTCATAATTCCATGAAAAGACATCGATATACTGGAAAAGAGGTCCTTTATTATTATCAGAAACTGCACTCCTAGTTGCATTTACATCACTCGACAGCTTGTTGTGCCGAAGGTTGATGATTAAGGGCGGAGGCTGCTGTCTGCTCAGAGGTAATATGGACATGGCTATTTTTGTGGAATTAACACTCTGGTGTACTTATGGCTAAGCACGGATGTTAAGTGTAGATGACAACCGACATCAGAGGTAATATGATAGTCGATAGCCGAAAGTTTATTCAGAGGTGATATGAATATGACAAACTTTTGATTATGACTCCATTGGGGATGGAGGTACACGTCTGCTCAGAGGTTATATAGACATGGCAATTTTTGTAGACTCAACACCACTAGCATACTTAGAATTAAGTATGGGTGCTAAGTTGAGATGACAACCGATATCAGAGGTAATATGAACATGATAATCGATAGCCGGATCAGGGAGGTTTGTTCAGAGGTAATATGAATATGACAAACTCTCTGGTTGTGACTCCATCGGGGATGGAGGTACACATCTGCTCAGAGGTTATAAGGACATGGCAGTTTTTGTGGACTCAACACCACTGGCGTACTTAGAATTAAGTACAGGTTCTAAGTTGAGATGACAACCGATATCAGAGGTAATATGACATGATAATCGATAGCCAAAAAACTCGAAAAGTTTTACGTTCTTTGGAAAGATTGTCCTTGTCGCATCATTTTTGGATTCCAAGGGAATTCTACCCCCGGCCTTGGATGCTGCCTTGTTCTGTCGAGGTAAGTTACCCCCAGACATGCCGTAGCCTCCGGCCATAGAAACTGTTTTAGCAGGAGCTGCCTCTGGTTGTACAGGATTAGATTTTGAAGTTTTGGGTCTCGTCAGAGATACAGTATATCCCAACCCGAAACGAGCTTGTTGATGGTGAGAATTACCCTGCACCGGTGTTCGTCTACCTCTTCCATAGTTGAGGCCTTGTTTCAGCTTCAAATCATAACCCATGCTTTGCATAATATTTAATGCTTGCGGGCTATATCTGTAGGTTTATATCCTGCCAGTTTCAGACTCGCAAAATTCTTCATGTTTGATCGAGGTGTTCCGCCTGCGACCGAAGATTATTGGATGCTGATCGTCGCGAGTTGGTGGAATAATAAAGATGGAATCTTCGTGTGGTCCACCTGTCATGACGACATTAGACGTTGATGTATCTTCCCATAAGATCTCCCCGCGTTTGACCGTTAGGGGAACTGAAGTCTATTTATGACTCTTGTCTTTGCATTTCTGGATCAGATAATCCCGCAGGTCAGGAGGAGTTACAGAAGAAGAAGATGATGGCTTGTTCCTTCTGTTCTCATCGGTGGGCATGCGAATGATGGAAACCCTAGTCTTCCCTGTGCCATCCGTATACAACAGGTTGGCCATCTGGGTGGCGGATAATCCCCGAGGAGGGTGTCTTTCCGCAACTGGAGCCTTCTTTACGCCTAAGGACTTCGCCTGGTGTAATTTGGAGCTTAGCTCTGGTTGGCGTAAAGCTGAGGATGTCCTTAATCGGCCATCAGTGTCTCGCGTAATTCGGAGGGCGTGCAGATTGTTCCCTTGCTGGCGTAAATGTCGAGAAGTTGAGTAGTCCGCCGCTCGCTTTCCCTTGCGTAGATCACAGGGATCATATGGTTCTCCGTAGAGGTCAGATGTTGTTTTACGCGCGGAGCGTGTCTTGTACTTCTGATTTGGTGCTGAAGCTTTACCAAAAGTTTTGTATATTTCGCCAGGGACGGAAGACTAAATTTTACGCGCAGATCCTGGAGTATACTTTTGGGTTAGCGCTGAGGCATTACCAGAAGTTTTGTCGATTCTGTCAGAGACCAGCGACTGAATTTTACGCACAGGGCGCGGAGGGAGCAATGCTACAACCTCATTGGTCAGAGAGATCGGAGAGATCGAAGAGTCCACAGGAATGGTAGAGGATGTCTTGGGCATCCAGACCTTACGCAGCTTCCTGTTGTTTTGGTCAGAGAGAGAGTGAGAGCTACCCCTTGTTCGGAGCATATCTTTGTAGGCAGACTGGTCGAACTGGACGACCAGTGTCTTCTTCACAGATCCCACGGATACTGTTGTAGAAGCATGACAAATACGCCGGATGGCTATACGCAGCATATTGATGCAGAGCAGCGTAAACAGAGGCCTTCAGAGCCATCAAGCGTGCAACAGAGGTTTTTTTGCTAAACACAGCATAAAAAAATAAACTCAAAGGACCATCGGCGTAAGGCAATACGTCCAAAACTGCTTCAGCGTAAACATGGTGCTTCATCGACTACTGGGCATAAAACCCATCCTCTTTCCAACGCAGCATTGAAGTGTACGAGAGACGCTTCGTATTCTCCAAAGTGAACCTGTCAGATTCTGCAATGAACGTGTCAAATCCTGCAATGAACCTGACGTCTGGACTTCTGACAAAGGGATACTGCTCGACTACTCAGACGACGGCTATAATAATGGCACAGCACTGCGACCCAGGCTGTCATTTACCGCCATCTCCTTTGCGTAAACTGCTTTTACGTGCACGAAGGCAGACATGAGCTGTTTATGCTCTATAGTAGACAAACCGCCTGCCATATCAAAAGCTGCACTCCGTACGGGGCTCGAGGCACATCTCTACGTCCAATGCACAGAGCGATGACAGTTGCTTGAGGCACGTCTCTACGTCTAATGCACAGAGCGTTGACAGTTTCTCGAGGCACGTCTCTGCGACTGATGCACAGAATGGCTGCAGACCTTCAAAAATACGCCTCTGTATTTAATGCACAGGATGGTGGCAAATCTCTGTATTTAATGCAAGAGATTTGATTATATCTTCAAAAGCCTTAATTTCGACTAAGACGTCCACATCAGCACTCTGGTACGATACGCAGTGGCTTCTACGCCCATTCAGCTCCTGTGCTCACTCGGCTTCTACGCCCATTCGACTTCTACGCCTATTCGGCTTCAACGCCCACTCGGCCTCTATGACCACTCGGCCTCTATGACCACTCGGCTTCTACGCCCACTCGGCCTCTATGACCGCTCGGCTTCTACTCCTTTTCAGCTTCGATGCCTGCTTGGCTTCTACGCCATGGTGACAGACATTGGCTTCTACGCCCACCTCTTCTACACAAGGGATACCTACCTACGTGGCTTCTACGCCGTGATCTTCGTAGCAATTATACGCGTTTTGTCCCTTAGTTGGACCCGCGTTACACGCTCATTCAAAGGATCATCTATACGCAGGCATTGGTTATTTTAACCGTTGTGTAAAATAGTGCTGTACTTTTTACTCCTCGGTTTCTACACCGATGGAGTGTTTATTGTCACTAAAACTCTATAAATAGAGACCTCTATCAATGAGGAAGAAGGTCGACAAAAAATTGGAGGATCGAAGGAATTGGTCAAAAAACTTCCAAGAAAGATCGAACCAGAGGTCAAGAGAGAGAGAGAAAAGAATCCAGAGCTCAGGCAAAGAGTAGGGATCGACGACTTTGGCATCGTGCATCCACCCTCTTCTGCAACCTTCGAAGCTGTTTCATGTCTTCTACGGCACTTCTTCATCATCATGTGGTCCAAGGGCTAAAGTGATCGACTGTAGATCAAACACCTATAGCAATATTTACCCAGATTAAATAAATTGTACTCCCACATTCTCGTATAGGATCAAATTGTACAAGTTTGTTTGTAAACCAAAGAAGGCAGGTTTTGTGTAAATCCCATCTTGAATACATTTTCATTCTTTCGTTTTCCACCATAAACCAGATGGCGACTCTGCCGGGGACGTCTTTCTCTTCTGATGAGGAAGTAATTGCTCAACACGATGCGGTATCTGCAGTAACCATGAAGAAGACACTGGTCGTCCAATTCGACCAGTCTGCCTATGAAGACATGCTTCGAACCGGGGGTATCTCTCACCCTCTCTCCATCCAAGACAACAGGAAGCTGCACAAGGTCTGGATGCCCAAGACCTCCTCTACCATTCCTGTGGACTCTCCGATCTTTCCGACCAATGAGGTTGTAGCATTGCTCCCTCCGTGCCCCGCACGTAAAATTCAGTCTTCCGCTACGCGCGGTACAGACGAAACTTCGGACAAAGCCTCAGCACTAACCCAGAAGTATCCACTGCGCTCTACACGTATAAACCAGTCTCCCACTACGCGCGGTACAGACAAAACTTCGGGCAAAGCCTCAGTGCTAACCCAGAAGTATCCACTATGCTCTACGCGTAGAAACCAGTCTCCCGCTATGAGCGGTACAGACAAAACTTCTGATGATGCCTCAGCACCAAATCGGAAGTACAAATCATGCTCCGTGCGCAAGACAACATCTGACCTCTACGGGGAACCAGATGAGCGCTGTGATCTCCGCGAGGGAAAGCAAGCGGCAGAGTACTCAACTTCTCGGCTTTTATGCCAGCGAGGGAGCAATCTGCCTACCCTCCGGATTACACGGGAAGCCGATGGCCGACTGAGGACCTCTCCAACTTTACGCCAGTCTGAGCAAATCTCCCAATTATGCCAGGCGAAGTCCCATGGCGTAAAGCAAGCTCAGGTTGCGGAAAGACACCCTCCCCGGGGATTATCCGCCACCCAGATGGCCAACCTGTTATACATAGGTGGCACAGGGAAAACCATGGTGCCCAATCTCCGCATGCCCACTGATGGGAACAGAAGGAACAAGCCGTCGTCTTCTTCTTCAACTCCTCCTGACTTGCGTAAATATCTAGTCCAGAAGCGTAAGGAGAGGGGACCTTCCAACATGTCTATTACGCCCCCTGGCGAGCAATATTATAATAGTCATAAGATTGTGATTGACTGCTGCTGTTCTAAAGTAAAACAGTCAGTTTTCGACCGGTTGAGCTACTCTCTGTCTTTCCAGGAAGAAGAGCCCGCGTATGCATCCGTGAACATGGCTTCACACATACCTAGAGGAGGGTCGAGCTCAATACGTCATCCCTCTAGGCCTCCGAGCCGAAGGAGATTCGAAGACCTCCTCAGGAACGTTGAAGCTGGGGTATTCCAAAACACCCGTGCAAGGTCACAGCAACAAGCTTCGTACTCGTCTTATTCCGACGCTGGGGGTCGCCAGTCTCCCGGATCAGATGCTGAGAGTATAGAGTCGACTTCTGCAGCGACCTATACTAATCCTTCAATGATGCCCCAGGAAATACGAGTTTATGCCGTTGAAGATGAACGTGAGGAAGCTTCGCCGTCAGAAAACGCGGAATAATGTATTACTATACTGGAGACATCTCTGAAACAAATGCAATCCATAATGGAGAACATGTACCAGATGATGCTAACTCAGCACGCAACTGCCATGGCTCAAGCATCGGTCCCACCAACTCAGATAGGTGTGGGGGTGGACTTACCCCCATCCAACCCGAGCCAAAAGCCTGCTCTAGATCAAGAGTCAGCAGTTCCTCCGCTTCCTCACTCGGAGAATATATTACCTCCCGTTGGAGTCACGATACAACCAAATCCGCACTACACCATAGTCCCGCTTCCAACTGAAAATTCGATACAGGCAGTACGGGATTTGAAAGCCCAGTTTAACGCCTTGAAGCATAAAGATCAGCTCAAGAAACTGGGAATCAACCAGCCTTACCCAGCTATCTGGGAAGAGGTTCCTTTCCCTCCGAGGTACAAACCTCAGACTATGGCTCTGTTCGAGGGAAAAATATCACCAAGTCAGTATATGAACTATTTTAGTATGATGACGGTGTTGCTACAAGGGAACGACGCCCTCCTCACTCGGGTGTTCAAAGGCTGTCTCTCAGGAGTAGCCTATCAGTGGTACCATAGCTTGGCGGACAACTGCATTACTTCCTTCGAGGACTTCAAAGCTTTATTTTTTATACGATTCTACGAGGGAGGAATGGGCATGTCTATGTCCTCTCTCATCGAAGTCAAGCAGAGGGAAAATGAGGACGTTCGCACCTTCGTCGAACGTTTTCGCCAGGCCACCTTACAGATGCCTCCAGGAGTTCCAGACTCTGTGTTAGTAGACATCTGTAGGAAGAACCTCCTTCCCGTAGTCTCGGTATTTACAGGACCATATCAGTTCCATGATTGGCCCTCGTTCATCATCTCGGCAGTAGCCGCCGAAGACAACAGTCGCAAGGCGCGCGACATTGGCATCATGATCTCCGCCTCTGACAGAGACAATAGGTCATCTCCCAGCAGCGACCATCCTCGCAGCTCCAAAGGAAAAGAAGCTCTGGCGATCAATATGGCCAGGCAAAAGACTGTGGCAATGGCACAAGCGAGACCCAGGAATTCCAGGCCCGTCGAAGTCTACTCTTTCGACGACAATGATATCCCAAGTATATTCGAGTGTCTCGTCAAAAGTGGCAAGATCACCCTTCCGGAGCTGAGGCGGCCCCAAGAAGTTGGCAGCACTAACGACCCCAAATACTGCATCTTCCACAGATATGTACACCACCCGACAAAGACGTGTTACATACTGAAAAGGAAGATCCAGGGGTTAATCGATGCTAAGGCCATCACTCTGCACAACACCGAGAATACGGTCACGGCCAACATGATCTCTCTGTGATTTGGCAATCTGCCTTCCCAAGAAGTGTCGGAAGGTGTCTCACCTATTTCCCGGACCACGATAAACATCGTCAATCTCCCTCCAACTAGGGGTCAAAATCATGACCTGGTATGCCTAACCACCCGGCAGGGCGAGATTATGTGGGTTCATCCAAATTTGGTGTCATAGCTCGAGGAGGAGACTAAAGCTACTAAGGCTACGTCTAGAAAGAGCTCCAAATACAAACAATGCCATATGGTCGCGCAACTTCTTCGCCATCAGACGAAGACGAGGTATTTGCTGCAACCCGTTCAGGGAAAGCCTACCTCAACGACTACGGAGCAAGTCAGGAAGATGCACCGGCGGACGCTTCAGCTGCCAAACCTTCAGGACCAGGCCCTATCGTACCAGATGCTGGTCCTTCAAAACAAACTCCGGCGGACAAGGGGAAGCAAAGAGAAGTGCTCTTTGATAAACCTTTGAAAAATATTCCAAACAAAGGTTTAGAGAAGCCATACAACTTCAACATACTGGCCCAACTGGCTAATACACCAGCCAGGCGGTCCATCTTTGAGCTACTCAGGCTCTCCCAAGACACTCGTCTAGCCCTGAGTGAAGCATTGATATAGGCGGAGGCATGCTTGACCCAGCTCAAGTCCCCCGACGAAGAACCGGTGACATGTCCTCAATGCCACAGTATAATGGAAGTGGTCCCAAATATCACTTTCACTCAAGACGATATGCTGTTAAAACATAACAGGCATGACAGGCCCCTCTATTATACCGGGTACGTCGGTTCCATGGAGGTCGATTGGATTCACATAGATTCGGGATCGTCGATCAGCATTATCCCTCACAGTCTGCTCAGACCGCTGAGGATTCCTATTAGCAAATTGGCTTACACCTCCACTACAATCGTGGGTTTCAACGCCGGAAGAAGTAAGCCGTTGGGGAAAATTTGCCTGAGGATCCAGATTGGCAACCTCAGATCGGTGGCCACATGTTACGTCATCGATTCAGAGGTGCCCAACAACATTTTGCTGGGAAGACCATGGATCCACGACCACAACATCGTTCCTTCAACTCTACATCAATGTCTTAAATATGTAGACCCCCAAGGAACAGTACAAACGGAGGTTGCTGACCTAAACCCGTTTAAAGGAGTAGAATCCTACTATTCCGATGCTGTGTTGTACTCTCAAGACCACACGAGAGAACTGTCGGGCGAGGCAGAGAAGCAATCCCACTGGGAGCCAGAAGAACCCTCTGCCACACTACCGCTGTCAATCAGAGTGAAAGGATGAACCACTCATCCAAAAGCCATGGAGCCTATGGCTATTCACCTGAACAAGACCAAGTCAGGAAAAGGGAGTGATCCTCTAGTGATCACTTTGAACCAGAAGCCTCCACCCTTGGTCATCAACCTTCGGCGCAACAGGCAGCCGACTGATATAAATACAACCAGGAACAGAGTTCCAGATGATAATAAACATCCTCTTTTCCAGTATATTGACGCTCAAATTTCAAATTAGGAATCCACTCTCCGTGACGAGGTAGAACCCATAGCACAAAACTTCTTGGAAGTTATGAACTCCTACCGTTCGTATGTCTGGAAAGTAGCGTCATCATCCAACGTCGTCACGACGTATGAACCACATGAGGATTCTATCTTCATTATCCCGCCTACCTGTAGCAGCCAGCGTTCAATAGTCTTCGGCCGTATGCACAATCAACCGGCTATCCAGGAAGATTCTTTCAATGATGATGCTGAAAAAATACAAGTTCACCAATACAGCCCGCAAGCGTTGAGGATCATGCAAAATATGGGCTACGACTTGAAGTGGAAGCCAGGCCTCAACTATGGAAGAGGCAGACGAACGTCGCTGCGCGACGACCCCTACTATCAACGAACTCATTTCGGGTTGGGGTATGCAACCTCCTCTAAGTCGGACGAGGATATCTTTCCATCTTCTCAGAATAGCTCGTCACCATCTGATTCACCTGATGCTCTCGAACAAACATTATCAGTGAATATGGTAGTGACAGATTCCTTCGAATCAGACGAACAAGAATCTGAACTGTTTGAGAATGACTCTTGGGCCCAACAAAAGGATACACAGTGGGAATTCTGCTTCGAGCAAAGGGAACCTCCCACCAAAGATGAAGTTATCCAGGTTGATGTTGGGGTTAAACTTTTGCCAAAGTCGATATTTATCAGTAACAATCTTTCCTCAGCTAAAAGGGAAGAAGTTATCCAGCTGATAAAAGAGTATATCGATGTCTTTGCATAAGATTATGAGGACATGTCGGGCCTTGACCCAAAGGTGGCTACTCATAAACTCAACATATTGACCGATTCAAAGCCTGTAAAGCAGCACCAACGCCAATTTCGCCTGGATATGATGGACGCTATCGAAGCTGAAGTCAAGAAGTTGATAGTCTGCAATTTCATCCGGAAAGAACAATATCCCGACTAGGTCGCCAACGTTGTCCCAATCATAAAGAAAAATAGAAAAATACGTATCTGCATCGATTACCGAGATCTGAATGCGGCCTGCACCAAGGACGAGTTCCCTCTTCCCATCACGGACATCATGATCGACAACACATGCGGTTTTGAATGCATGTCTTTCATAGATGGATTCTCAGGATACAATCAGATCAAGATGCATCCTGAAGACAAGAAGCACACTGCCTTCCTGACCCCGTTGAGGGTATATTGCTATACGGTCATGCCCTTCGGATTGAAGAACGCCGGGGCTACATACCAACGGGCCATGAGTAACATATTCCATGAATATTTATGCAAAATAGTAGAATGTTACGTGGACGACATAGCCGTCAAGAGCCGCCTCAAAGATGATCACATTCAAGACTTGAGGACGGTATTCGAGTTAATGCGCCAACATCAACTCAAGATGAACCCTACGAAGTCCTTTCTGGGTGTATCTAGTAGCAAATTCCTGGAATTTGTCATTACCGCCAAAGGCATCCAAGTGGACCCTGACAAAGTCTAGGCCATCGTAGAAATACGACCGCCCCGTAATCTGAGGGAACTCTGGGGCTTTCAAGGCCGTCTGGCTTATATCCGAAGATTCATATCCAACCTCTCGGGGAGATGTCAGCCCTTTTCGCATCTCATGAAGAAAGGTGTATCCTTCATATGGGACGAAACCTGTCAGCAAGCGTTCGAAGATATCAAGCGCTATCTCACCAGTCCGCCAGTTCTGGTGCCTTTCGTCATGGGAAGACCATTCTTGCTGTACGTTCGAGCGATGGATCATTCGCTAGGAGCTCTTCTCGCACAGAAGAACGATATGGGTCATGAACAGGCTATCTACTACCTCAGCAGGATGATGGTCGGAGTCAAACACCGGTACAACCCAGTGGAGAAAGAATGCTTGGCTCTGATGTTCGCTATCCAGAAGATGCGGCACTATGTCACCGGACAGACTATTCATATCATCTCCAGGATCAACCATCTTCGAGTACTGATGAGCAAGCCAAGTGCTCTTAATTCCTGACTCGTGACTTGGGCGATGCTGTTAACACCATATGACATGGTATACGTCCCGCAGAAGTCCATCAAAGGCCAAGCGCTGGCCGACTTCCTAGCTGCTCATCCAATCCCGGAGGCCTCCAAATTATACGAGGACATTCCCGACGAAGTTGCAGAATATAATTCTGCAATGGAAAGTGACGCATGGCAACTATTCTTCGATGGAGCCTCCAGAACTGGTTCTATAGAAAACGTGGTTTCAGGGGTAGGAATCGTCCTGGTCACTCCTGATAAACTCGTCATCTACCAAGCATATTCTCTTAGCGAGCCATGCTCCAACAATGTGACAGAGTACAACGCTCTGCTAATCAGGCTCCAAGTCGCCAAAGAGCTGGGGGTCGAGTCCCTGGAAGCTTTCGGTGATTCTCTGCTTATCGTCAATCAAGTCAGGGGAATATATGAAGTCCGAAATCCAGACCTCATCTCCTATCACCAAGCAATGGTCGAGATAGCCATGACATTCAAAGGGTTCTTCCTAGAGCATGTACCTCGATCTCAAAATCTAGAAGTTGATGCCCTAGCCAGTCTAGCTGCAGATTTAGCCACTCCTATAAGAAGGCAGAATTCGGTAATCCTTCTTAGCAGAGATTTATTCTGTGTGAAGAACAACCTTCACATAGAACGCAGCTACGCTGTGAACACAGATGCCCTAGAAGAGACTGGAGAAGTCCCTTCATAGATTTTGTCGCATATGAAATCTTGCCGGAGGACCCCAAAGAAGCAGTATCCGTCAAAAGACGATCATTACGCTTCTACTTTGATGCATCTTCACAAGGCCTATATCGCCGAACCTACGATGGAATGCTATTGAGATGTCTCTCTGACAACGAAGCACAGCAGATTATCCGAAAAGCTCACGACAGCGTATACGGAGCACATCAGCCCGGTCCTAAGCTACAGGATCGTATCAGGAGAATGGGCTATTACTGGCCCACTATGATCGCAGACGCGATCAACTATGCAAGACAATGAAGAGCCTGTCATGTTCATGCAGACTTCATATATCAACCATCTGAATATCTACATCCTACAGTTGCATCCTGGCCTTTCGAAGCATGGGGTATGGATATCATTGGTCCTATTCACCCGTCTTCTTCCAGAGGTTACCGGTTCATACTGGCCATCACGGATTACTACTCCAAATGGGCAGAGGCGATCCCTCTAACTGAGGTAAAGGTGTCTAATGTAATCAGCTTCATCAAGCATCACATCATTTATCGCTTCGGGGTACCCCGGAGGATAATTCACGACAATGGGCCTCAGTTATCAGCCAAGCGTTTCATCGATTTTGCGATAAAAATCGAATACATAATATTGCCTCTACGGTATATTATCCAGCTGCTAATAGTTTGGCAAAAGCTTTCAACAAAATCATTATCAAACTCTTGAAGAAGTTCGTCTCTTCAAACAAGAGAGATTGGAATGAGAAGCTGGGCGAATGTCTCTGGGCATACCGCACAACGGTACAAACACCGACAGGTTGTACCCCATTTTTACTGGTCTACGGGAATGAAGTAGTTCTCCCCATTAAAATCCAGATCCCGTCACTCAGGATAGCCGTGACTAATGAGCTGACTCAAGAAAAGAATGACCTGTTAAGGCTTCAAGAGCTAGAAGGATTAGACGAGAAACGCCTTCAAGCTCAATAGCGCATCACGCTCTACCAAGCACGCATTTCCAGAGCTTTCAATCATAAATTAAAGAAAAGAGTGTTCAAAGTCGGCGAGCTAGTTTTAGCCATAAGAAGGCCGATGATCCTTACTCACAGGAGTAAAGGCAAATTCCAGCCCAAGTGGAAAGGCCCTTATGTGATCGAGACAACGTTCTTAAACGGCGCTTACAGGTTAGCCCAGCCTAATGGAGACCTGTTAATGGCTCCTATCAACAGTAAATTCATGAAAAGGTACTATTCTTAAACTCCTCTTCTCAAGTGGAATATAGCGAGAATCTCAATTCTGACAAAACTACTTCCAAAATGAAAACTAGTTGGGTCATATTCTATCATGTCCATATAACCTCTGAATAGATATGTTCGACTAATTTGGAAAATGCGATACCTATCACGTCCATATTACCTCTGATAGCATCTTGTCTACTAACTTTAGTCAAAGCATATTCTATCATGCCCGTATGACCTATGAATAGATATATTCTACCAAAGCATATTCTATCATGTCCGTATGACCTCTGAATAGATATGTCCTGCTAAAAGTTTATCGAGAGTCTATCACGTCCATACTACCTCTGATATCACTCTCGCCCAAACCTGTCATTTATATTCCGAAATGATGGGTCCACAAAGTCAGAAAAGAGTCGCTTTTATTTATTTCCAAAGAAAAAAGAGAGCAGAATTACATCTGGGAAGCAAAAAGAAGAAAGGGTACATCATTATGGGGGAGCGGTCAGATCGCGAATCAGCTGCACCAGTGCAGCTATCCTCTCATTTCTGGAAACCAAGGCATCAGCGCGGGCCCGCTCCAACCGTGCCTCAGGATTGCTCATAAAGGACAACTCGGCCCTTGCCTGAAGAGAGCCAGCACGGGCAGCTTCTGTACGCTCCAGATCCCGGCGTGTTGTGCTCAGTCGACCAGTCGCTACATCTACACCTGCCAACGACTGAGAAGCCTACTCCTCTGCCAGGGCGAGTTTTTCCTTCAACTTGCGGGCCCTCGCTACGTTCCATTCATGCTCGGATTGGCACTTCGTCTGAAGAGCAAGAACAGCTTATGTGCTTTGATGGAGTTATCTAGGCTTTCCTGCTGTTTAGTAAGCCGCGCAATCATGAGGTCGTATCTGGCCTGGACCTCATCTTCAAGGCTGCCCCGAGCCAGCTGCAAGTATTCGTTAATAGGTTGCTCCAAACCATTAACCATCGCCTTCAGGGCGTCAGCTACCCCAGAATCGTCGAACTCCCTGACCGCCCCGATCAAAAATTAAGAAGACTTCTTCAGACGCTCAAAGTCTAGATTCTTCGCCAACACCATTGATATCAACATTTTTAAACTGGTACAAAAGAGGCTGGTATATTGCTCGATCAGTGCAACTAGATCCGATTGGATGCCAAGAGTGGCCGCGATATTGGCGAGTCCCCCTCCATGAATGATTGCAGACGAGGTGCCCACAGCCGCCGCCTCGACGGGTGGTGCGACCGAAGGAGGTGCGACAACGACGGTCGAAGTCATCGGCATACTCGCGAGAGGCGAGGTCACGATAACAGGTTCGTCCTCCTCTTGAGATGACGAAACCACTCTGGGCGAGCTGCCCCCCGAAGATATTTCATCCTCGAAGTCGGGCGCCTCCGTATCATCGCCAGTAGCCCAAGCAGAGCCAGAAGGCACTTCAACGCTATACTCCCCGTGGACGCCGTCCCCTGAGAAGAGGACAAGAAAGTTGATATCAATATGATGGTAATCTTTCTAAGAGGAGACATAAAGATGATATTTATCCGTAGCCAACGGTATATATGTCGCATCTGCAGCCGATGTAGCTAAATCATGCCTTAATGACGTAATATGAACTGTCATACCTGGAGAAGGGGGTGGGCCAACCGACATCGCCAGGTGCTCTACCGAGCCTTCACCAAGACGCAGTCGAGGTTCGTCAGCTGGAATCTCGCTAGGCATGCTCACGGACACGGCAGGAGTTTCATCCGTTGCTGGTCTAGGGAAAGATTCTCTCATTTGCCTCGACCACGCAGGCGATTTTGTTCCACTATCGGAGGCGATGGCAGCAACGGCAGACTCAAGCAGGGGTTCTCCGGCACCGCCAGCCGAAACTGAGGGTCCCTCTCCGAAAGACGAGGAACCTCCAATCAAAGAGACATCCCCAACAGGGGAGACAGCAGGATCCTCCCTAGGAGCCTCAATACCAAGAACGCAGAGAGGACGAGCAACCGTCTCCTTCTTCCTCTTACGAAGAGAAGCCTCCTTGGAAGCAGGAGCCCTTCGCTTCACAGAGACTACCAAAGCCCCCACAGGCGGAGGCACTTCACACCTCGGCACCGATAACAGAGGCTCATCCGGAGTGACGAACTCCTCACCCTCGTCAGAAGAAACCGAGGGGACTTCGACTCTTCCTTCGGGCTTGGGAGAAGGCACCCTAAAGCTTCCACGAATGTCAAAATCGTGGTGGAAGGTGTTAAACGCCACGTAGAACTGGGCATACGAATGGAGGATCCGTAGCTCCGTGGAGAGTGTGATGACCGGCACGATAAAGATTGCTCCCGTGCAACCCATGATAAAATACCGCCATCCTCTGGCTCCATCAATGAGTCTGCCCCTGGACCTGAAGCTGGTGACGGCATTGCCCACGTGCAGCTGATCGTACCCAAACTGCCTGGCAAACTGACTGGGCAAGTAGGGCTCAAAGAAGCAATGATCTTCGCTTCTGTACAGCAAATGGGAGGGTCTGATGCAGACCAACCAATTAAAAGCTTCCGGAGAAAGATTGGTCTTCTCTCGACCTAAATTCTCAAGCCTAATCCCCGACTGATTGCGATGTACAGAGGGGACAGTACAGAGGAGCTTCCAGCCGTGACTGAGGCTCAGCACCAGCCGACAGTCTAGAACTGTGTTCACGTTCCAGTGAGAGTCCTTGTAGTTCAGCAAGAAACTAACCCCCGAGCTACTACCAGGGCCGGGAGACATCACCCGGAGGTTGTGGAGAATTAACCATCCCATCAAGTACAGGTATGGTAACTCTACCCGGGGAAAGCTATCACGCCGAGCTTCATCGACGAGTAGTCCATCAGTCATGGCTCTCAGGCCAGCCTGTATACGGCACACCATGGCAGGGAGCAAGCCCAGTATTTCCCCGAACACCAGACGCACAGCAGGCCACAGGATGTTCCGGTGAATGCGGTCTGCAGATGCGATACCGGACACCACTACTCGACGCAGCTATATGGAGAGAAAACCAGCCAGACGGGCTTCCTTAGACAGAGACCTGCGACAGCGCCTCAAGTAATTGTAGGCCTTAGTGCCTTCAAGATACTTTCCTACCCCGTCATTGATAATATGATCTGGAGCCTTAGCATCCTCCATAAGATCCTCGACGACCTGGGCACTGAGCACCCCAAACAGTTCACAAGCTCATTCTTGCCCCCCGAGACTTTCTCCGACTTGGCGGCCCTGGCCTGGTGGAAGAAGAGGTAGGACGCCACTTAGTGGTGTGAGCCAAATCAGATGGCTCTTCATAAAAAGCAGTACACGCGAAGTAGTGCCAAATCAGCTCCTGATATACTTCTACCACCCGAGGGCCCGAGTCCTCCAACTCCCAGTTGGTGGGAACATACTCTTCATATGGGGTATCCCCCATCGGCAGTCTCGAGATCACTGCCATCTCATGAAGGGCCAACCCCAACTCCCCCAGTGGAGTGGCGAAGGTCCCGGTGAGTGAAATGTATCGCTCTATCAGTGCCAGAAACAGGTTAGGGTTGGGAGGCAACCCAACACTCGTCGCACTCACAGCAGCATACAGTCCAATGACCTCCAACTCTCTCCTAAAATGCTTTAAGGCCCAATCAACTAGGCAAGCCCATTGGAGGTTTGTTGGGGTGATCCACCCGTTGCGCCGAGGATTCTCCTTGGTGTATACCTCCCCTCGCCCCATGAAGTCGTTGTAGAAAGTCGGCAATTGGACCGGCTGGATCACTGAACTGTCTTCACTCGGGACGCTGCCCGGGGACAGTCCCCTGAACACCGTCACAACGCCGGAAGGACGGCTGACAAATGACCCCTCGCCAGCTCCTTTCAAATGAAAGATCTTCCCCGGCTTGCTGTGAAGATCGGGAGTCAGCATCCACTACATCCTTCTGGGATGTGTAGCATGGGAGAAAGTTGAGATAGGATAATCTCTCGGCATCGTAGGCAGAAACAAGACCACACTCTCGGCGGGGAAAACCCAGGTTCTTTCTTGGGCTTCGTCTGGGACTGTTTGTCAATCATGTCCCCAAAGAAAAAAGCCGGCTTGATGTACTGGTCCCTGTCTATGTACGTCAGGGGCTCTTCGTTAATCAGGTTCAGCAACGTCCGCTCGCCCTGAGCCGATATCAAGATCTCCCTTCCATAAGGATACTGGGGTCCGGAGATAGGAAATGTCACGTAGGACAGATCCTCCAGATAGTTTGAGTGCAGCATCCCGGCAGCAGAACCCATCACCTCGGCCAGTGGAGACTCATGCAAGTTAACTGCAAAAGTACAAGGAAAACACATCATTACGAATCTTGTAACATAAAGACCAAGAAACGACAGTCTGTGCTTTATGCCAAGACTGTACAAAATTTGGTTATTTTACGCCGGAAGTCACATCCAGAAGCGTAAATTGGCGGTATACGGTCCGTGCTTTATGCCAGACTGCCAAAATTCTAGTTATTATGCCGGAGGTCCCATCCACAAGCGTAAAACTAAAATTTTATAGTATACACCAAGTTTTCAGCAGTCAGAGCTTTTATGCTCAAAACTGCGAAAATATGGAGTTTTTATGCTGGCACATTAGAAATGTGGGCATAAAAGATGAAAATGTCTCCGTGCGTCATCTTTCTCAAAGGGGCTATCAGCACAGAAGACGACCTAGCGCGGTCACGTTCAACGTGTGCGAAGGATTTTTTGTCATTCTTTGTCATCCCAAAGGCTCTACCTCTAAGGCCGGGTGCGCTACTCGTCGGCGGGATGCTTCGCTCAGAAGAAAGTTCACCTTGCCCGACCAAAGACTCTCTCGCTGGGGCAGAAGAACGAGAAGAAGAACCTATACTCTTTCCCTTAGTGGAGAAGATTTGTTTCGGCGCCATTTCTGAGAACTCGGAGTGCTCGGAGAAAGAACGAGGGAAAAAACTCAAACAATCGAAGGCCCTCTTTCGCAGAAGACGGATGAAAAAGTTTTTCTCTCAAAAGCTTGGGATATATATATAGAGTTCGGGTCGACTCCTCGAATCCTCGGACGGACTCCTCGAAACCCTAACCAAATCTCACAATTGATATTTGGTTATGATTGGGTACTACGTAAGCCCACTACTCTCGAAAGGCGGACAGTCAGTAAATTCGAAGAGTTTTTCGTGCAAAAGCAGATCAGCGGTTCTTACGCTAAGGAGCTTTCTACGCTCGACAGCAACAGATCTACGATTTTACGCTCGTAAGCTATAAGTCTATAGTTTTATGCCCGGATGCCTTTGTGCTCGGTAGCTTTTATGCTCGAGAGGCCATAAACCTACGACTTTACGCTCAGTAGATACCAAATCGATGATCTCGCGCTCGGTGGCGTTTAGTTTACGCTCGGAGGCAACAGATCCACAACCTTACTTTCGAAAGATTTCTTTTTCACAGGCTACAAATCTACAGTTCTACGCTAAGAAGCTTTCTACGCTCGACAGCTACGAATCTACGGTTTTACGCTTGTAAGCTATCAGTCTATGGTTTTACGCCCGGATTCCTTTGTGCTCGGTAGCTTTTATGCTCGAGAGGCTACAAATCTACGACTTCACGCTCAGAAGCTACAAATCTACGATTTTACGCTCGGTGGCTTTCTACGCTCAATAGGCTACGAACTCAGGATTTTCAGCTCATCTACACTACGGATCTCTGACTTTCCGCATATTCGAACAGTTCTCAAGGCGGTCGATTACAGGAGTTCATACAGAAGATACTCCTTCTTGACCTTAAAATATCCCAAGTACCAGAAACATACAGAGTTCAAATATTGAGAAATTACTCTTCTCGGGTCAATTGGAGGTTCATCCAGACTCCAGTCTGAATATCTCGTCTATTAAGATGGCAACCCAGTTTGACAGCCATTTTTTGACCGTGTTCCAAGGGATTTTCGAGAAATCATTCTTGAAGACGAAGTCTGAACAAAAATTTTGTTCATCAGAAGTAAAAACAACAGTTCAGAGCTCTACGCGGTTCCTCAGTCCTAGCAGCAGGACAGTTCTAAATGTTCAAAATGCTCAACAGTGTTCTATGGACTATTCGTTATGCGTAAAAAGACTGGACCTAGCACTCTTTCTATACATAGTTGGCGTAAAGAATCAGACGTGTCGAAGCTACACATATTCAGACTTCACAGCAACGTATGGCAAAATGATCATATGCAAAGAAGAAAGACGATTTTATTAAAGATTAAAGTCATGATTGTCATGACCCACACCCGGTTTAGGGGCACGAGTGCGTGGGTACGTCCAGCCTACGCCGCAGCATCGGCGGTAGAACGCTGTCAAGGTCTTGATACTATCTAACTAATGTCACGCAAACATCCAATCTCCATTAGGAGGCACGGATGACACAAATAAGATGAACATATACTCAATCACAGGATTACAGCACGATAAGATTTTGAAACAAAAATTAAAATTAAACACAACACAAGTCCACAAGTAATATTCTAACTCAACAATATCCAAGAATCATCAAAATGCCGGAGACAAATCCGGTACCAAAATAGTCTACTTAAAGAACTAACAATAAATAATAATTCCGGCTAGACCTTCCAGAATCACAACTACTACCAAGTCTGCAGCTACTCACCATATGGTCCATAAAGTGTCGGACAGCGGTCCTCTATGGCATAGTCTGGAAAAATATTTCCAGTCAGGAAGGAGCAAAGCAACACTCTCAAATAACAGTTCCATTAATTTATAATGTCTATAATACAATAAAATATGTCATGCTAGCTACTGAGAAGACAGTGAAATAAATGCAATGGCAATTAAAGAAAGGCAGGCAATGCAAAGAGACAGGCAATAGACAATATGGTACAGTCAGTGCATGTATGAAAATGAAAGAACAAAGAACAGTATCATATACGGGTGATGTAGTATATGATTTAAATAGGGAACTGTAATCTATTCTAAGTGTTTGAAATAGTAGTTTCAAAATGTGATCGGCTTGGGAACATGTACGATAGCTACAAGGCCTGGCTAATCATGGGTGAAGAGCATGATTAACACTTACAATTTCTATACTACAATAAGAGGTTATGATCATATTTCTTACTAACTACTTCCCCGCCCCCAACTAGTACTGTGGATCCAACCATGACACGTCACGATACACGAGCAAGTCAAGTCTATCATGTACGATGTCTAAATATACATGTCGTGTACAATGTCAATACGATAATCAAGATAACATCTCATGACTGCAGATCCAAGCTATACTAGTCCGTGTAGGACAGTGTCAAAGATTCAGTTGTAACATTTCAAGATCATTGAACTTATAACAATTATCAAGAATTGGAAATTATTAGAGAATGTACTTGCCTTGGGTCCTTAGCTGGTATTTATGGATGTCCTGTTCCAGAGTATCCCCTGGGTAAACCAACAGTCCTATAAACACATCACAATTACAACACTTGTATCAGATGCTATCCTAACACACAGAAGAAATATACTGGACTCAGGGCTATGCCAGGCAGGGCACTAGTCAACTAGGGTCATCTAATAGGAATTCTTATATACATATCTTAATAACATATATACTTACAATATATCTATTTATATCAAATTAAATACATATGCAATGTATATATATATTAAAAATATACTAAAGGTTATACAAAATATATCTACACATACGAATTAACAAAATACACACATAGACTAATTACATATATATACTCATATATACCAATTAAAATATACAATACTATATCCAGGTAAATATACCAATTTATTATATATACAACCCAATACGAAAATATAATCTACATATATATATTTGTACCAAAATACGGTTTTATATATACCAATTTATTATACCTTAAAAATATGCTAAGTATATATATATTTAAAATACTTATAGTAGAACACGTATTTACATCTATCAAATTAAACACATATACAATATATATGTATATACATTAAAAACATGCCAAGGGTTTATAAAATATATATATACATTTATATATGCCAATACATTATATATATAATATTAAATACTAAAATACATATTTAATACATGTTTAACATTTAATGAAAAATAAAATATACATGTACATATATTAAAATATACATCACTAATTTCTTATATACTATACATATTCATGTATACCAATACATTATTTTACATATGATATTAAATATGTATATGCAAAATATATATATATGTTTGCCTACATATACATAAAAATAGAGAACATATGTATATATATATAAAATACATACACAATACTATACATTTATTAATATATATACAAAATATATACTAGTATATACATTAATTAATTAAATGCTATACATATACATGCTAATATTTACATACACTTATACATCGATTAACAATATACAATTATATTCACATTAATTAAATACCTACAATACATATACATGTAGTATATATATACTCATATATATATATGTACGTATATATATACGCATATATATATATATATATATATATATATATATATATATATATAGATATATATATATATATATATAAAGAGGGAAGGGGAGAGAGAAGGAATCTCACTGTGAGGGGGTCGGCCTTGGCCGGAGTACGGCCGGAACTCGGTTGGCCGCACTGGAGGTGGTGGTACTGCTGCAGATGGAGATGGTGAAGTCAGCGAGAGGGGAGAAGACAGCAGCGGGGTAAAGTTGGCCGGAAAAGGAGTGTAGGGAGGTGGTGGTGTTAGTTGTTGCGGGGGAGAATGGAGGGTGGCCGGCTGGAGGAAGCCAGCGGGAGAGAGGCGGAGGATGGGGGAGCGCCGGCTGATGGTCGGGTGATCTCGGCCTGGAGGAGACCGGGCCGGATGGGTGAACGCAGAGGGAGGAGAATGGAGCGCCGGCGTGGGGTGTCGGCCTGGAGCAGCCGCCGGTGCACAGGGGTAGTCGGGGAGTACACAGAGCCGCCGGCCGGAGTCAACTGCGGGTCGCCGGGGGATCGGCTGAGCGATGGGGAGTGGGGGCAGTCGGCAGAGGTGGGAGCCGCCGGCCGGGCTGAGCAATGGGAGGACAGGAGCGACCGCCGGAAGCACAGTAAGGGCCGGGGATGCACAGTAACTTCAAGTTTCCCCTCCCTCTTAGTTGAATTTGAATTCAAAAAAAACAAATAAAAGAAGAAGAAGAAAAAGAAGAAGAAGAGAAAGAAGGAAAGAGAAGGAGAAAGGAAGAAGGAGAAGAGAAGAAGTTTTCCAACGTTGGGTTGAGGGGAGATGGAGGCTTGAGGAGGGTGGTGTTTTCTAGGTTGCCTAGGGATTACGGTTTGATGTAGACATTATATAGGGATGAGGGTGTTGGAATGAAGGGTTGGGATTGGCCCATTAATTGGGTGGTCCAGATTGGACATGAGGGGAATTAATTCATGGGGGATTTAGGGTGAGGTTTAATTAAAATATTAAGGATTCCTCATTGGTTAAAATAATTTGGTGAGGCCACAAAATACAAATTTACAATTTAACCCCCTTAAATTTGGGAAATTGCACAAACACATGAAATGACGATAATTTGGCGGGCGATTCGGGGTCCGGTGTTTTGTAGGGTCAGGGGGCGCTGTATGATTGGTACGGGCTCAATCTACAGGGCACTGGAATAAAATTGGAATTGACGGAATCAGATAAAATGGTATCCTCAAATTAATTAGAAATAAATGCAAGTTGTGTTCAACAATTTATTAGGAGTACATGGGGCCAAAATCAGGTCAGGTCATCAATACCAAAAATGAAGAAGACTCAGAACAGAATATTTCCCTAATTTGGGCCGCATAAAAAATAGGTCAAGATGGCCTCCAATTTTCGATTGGAACGCACAACAATACAAAAATAGGAAATTAAAAATAACGTCCGCGACGATTTTTGTGCGGCTAGAAATAATGCACATCGAGCATAACTATGAGTTGCAAAAATAGCAGAATTGAAGGCGGGCATATCTAGGGCAAGATGGTAAAATTTGTTGGAAGACAAAAGTCTGGATAGTGCTCCATATATCGAAGCAAAGGCAAAGCGCAAAATATTAAATAAAATACAGTAATTAATTACACCTCCAATGAATTAATTCTAAAATAAAACAATTTACCTCAAAATTCCATAATTTCGACAGGTGCTCATCTACTGGCTTCTAGGTCAAGTCTACCATCACAACACAAATGAACACTGTCTATAATACTATATTTAATTACACATCACACATATTTATTTAAAACCAAATATACTATCATGCAATCAATTAATTAATTATAACTACAATAATATTAAATATTACAAAAGGTCGAAAATACCCCTGTTTTCAGAATGTGGTAGTGACAAGTCTACCCACCTTAAAAGAATTTCGTCCTCGAAATTTAAAATCCTCATAGTAGTGTTTATTCATACACGTTATTATTCCCTCAAATTTTTAAATTCATTAACCATGAAATCTTTTAATAATCCACAATGTCCTTTCGCAATTTCAAAATTCTAAAATTGTTGTATAACCTGGAAATCCTCAAAGTAAAATCAAAGTCCATCAAAATTTCCTTAAAAGTTTTTGTAAATAATTCAATACTCGGAATTTAATATGCACTCCTTAAATTTGATTTTTCAATGCACCAGTATAATGTAATCTCGTTCAAAAAGTTTGAATTAAACATTTATCCATAAAAAATTTATTTCTCGATTTCCTCTTCCTCAAATTACTCAACAAATGCGACACTTAAGGATTCTCCAAATGCAACATCTCATATAAAATTCTAAAATTTCATAACTTGCAACCAAATAAATATAATGATAATCTCCCAAAATTTTCAATTTTAATAACCAATTTAATCATGTCATAATCTTTCTGGAATTAATAAATCATCCGTTATGCCATGTTAATTTCTTAACCCTCTATTTAAATCAATGGTCATCCTCGAATTTAATCACCTTGCCTATCTTGTCACGTCATAACCCCTTCGTGAATCTTCATCATGGTCAACCCCAAGAATCATGGTCTAAGAAGTCTTCCTATAATCATACAACATGCAACCTAAGGGAATATGTACGGTCATGGTGTCTTGTCATGGTATTGCAGTCTCTATATCAGGGTGTGCTACTAACTATATTATAACAAGAAGATCATACATGCAAGCTACGGTACTAAGAGATCAATCAATCAATCAAATAGATAGGAACAGAATGAAGGAAAGGGCAGAAACTGCTAACACATTACCTGCAGTATCGGTCTCCTCGACCGTCATCGCAAATGCCCGCCTTGCTGGGATGGTTCCCTTTGCGGGTGCTGAGCAATATACGGTTCCACAGGTAGCCTAACTGGATCTCTATAGGCTGAAGCTGCACGCTGGTCGGGGAGATAAGGGGCTATAAGACAATCCCTTACTCGATGTCCCGCAGTGCCGCAGTGCAAACAAAGTCCTAGCCTCGTTCTACAGCTCTCCCAAAGGTGACCTGGCTTCTTACAAAAATGACAACTCTGCTGTGTCTCTCTTGGAGGCTGTTGCTGATCCTGCTGAACGCGGACTGGTGCCTGGTACTGTTGTTGATACTGATACTCCCATGGATGTTGTTGGATAGGAACTGGTGCTAGGTACTGCGGTGGATGCTATAATGTCCATGGTTGTTGCTGAATATGGAGTGGTACTTGGTACTGCTGTTGGTGCTGAATACGGGGATGCTTGGTTGGTCCTGGGCTACCATTCGTACCTCCAAAAGCATTGTGACTCCTCTTAGGCCTGAGATCCAGATCCTCTTCTACAATCTGGGCATCCATCAAGATAGCCTCAAAGGTAGCGGTACGACGACCAGAAGTGCGTGACCTAATCTCTCTTGTCAGCCCCTTTCTAAATTTTCGGGCTCGATCTCCTGGGTCTCGAATCATGGACGATGCAAAACGGCTCAATCTACAAAATTCTGCAGCGTACTCGTCGACCGACATATTTCCTTGAACTAAGTCATGAAACTGACTTTCCAAGGTTCCCAATGCCACGTCGGGAAAGAACTTCTCTTTGAAGAGTTCCTTGAAGGTCTCCCAAGTAAGTCCTTATGCAGTAATTCTCGGCTCCGTGCGATACCACGTGAGTGCGATATCGAACATCTGACTGCCAGCGGCTTCTACTTACAAGTTCTCCGGAATCTGGGTCAATCGCAGACTTCTCTCTATATCCTCTAACCAGTCGTCAGCGTAGAGTATCCCTTCGGTGCCTTTGAACTCTCGAGGCATCATCCTTTTGAAATCCACTATAGTGCCTGATTTTTGCTGTTGCTGGCCAGGAAACTGCTGGTACCGTGCTACTTTCTCCAAAGCTTGGAGAGTCACTTGATGAGCATTCTCCATGTTTTCTTTCATCAGCTCGGTTTGTGCCTGGTACGCTTCTGCTTGCACCCTCTGAGCCTCAGCTTGAACTCGCTGAGCGTCTGCCGTCACTCTCTGGCCATCTACCATGCCTTGGATCAAGGTAAACATCTGCGTTCCGTCAATGGGCAAACCTCCGGGAATCGGAGTCGGTGGAGGAGGAAGGTTGTCCGTCACAGCTGCGGCAATCTTCTTAACAGGTGGAGGAGGAGGATCACCTACGTGCATCGGAGATGTAGGAGGAACTACGGCTGTCTGTCCATCAGGTAGAGAGGTGGCAGACCCCTCTAAAGCTGATGTTCCCGCTCTCATAGACCGTGTCTGCGGCGACATCCTGAAGACAGATCCCAAAGAATCAATTTAGGCAAAATGCGATATCATCAAGGAAGGACAGTACAGTTCTAAGGAAGCAACATTCAAGATAAATAGATTGGAAAGAAAATCCTAGTCGTGATTGCACAGGTCAAGGTGCATCTAAGGTCTGATACCTCTATCCCCTAGGTATCACAGTTCTATCACAAACACACTCACTGCTAGCTTCCTTACCTACTGCATCAGTTGATGCTAGTTATCCTTATCACTCAAGTGCATAACAATTACAACACACTATACTAAGTACTGCTCTCTCTCCAATACAATCCTCGATGACCACCTAAGCCAGTTGGCAGCGTAATCTCAAATATGCTCAAGTCAACAGATCCTTACACATGCATCTTATATACTTATATACTAATATCTCTCTCACTATGAAATCCTTTCCTCGAAATAATTCCTCAAAATAACTCCTCAAATAAATTTACAGTAAAAATGCATACACCTTCCTCAAGGTTAATTATCTAAATACTGAAATAAAACTTAATCACACAAAATCCTTACAGACTTGTCTAGGTTTACTGAATCGAATCTGAATTCCTCAAAATAAATTTTTAATAGCCATATTTCAACTCCTCAATTTTAAAGTTTTTGCAATTCATTGAAATCTTCAAAATAAATTTTAATAACAATCTCAATCTTCTCAGAATCCTAAAATTTGAAATTCATTTTCAATCTTTAATTAAAAATTTAAATCCACCTTCTGTAGTCCAATAGCTCTAATGTTAATCATTCTCACTGTCCTCATCGACATGCGTCATCAGGTAATACCATAAATCAGTCTGCAAGTTCATCTTGATATAAAATCCAGCCCTACTATGAAACCAAAAATCCTAACTTAATAACTAATCAACAACAATCAAATCAATATCAACAAATAAGAATGGACGGAACAAGAAAATGATTTTAAATTGGAAATTATAACAAGATTCTCAGGGGTCATCCCAGGAATCTCTCAAGGAATTGTGATTGAGTATTTGCTCTCGTCCTAGTATCCTATGTCCTAGATTCTATCGCAAGCACGCAGTAGTATAACAAGGATGCCACACTACTACGATATCGCACAACTCGCAAAGTCTGACCTGCATGGGCCACCAATAAAAACGTGTCACGACCCGCACCCGGTTTAGGGGCACGAGTGCGTGGGTACGTCCAGCCTACGCCGCAGCATCGGCGGTAGAACGCTGTCAAGGTCTTGATACTATCTAACTAATGTCACGCAAACATCCAATCTCCATTAGGAGGCACGGATGACACAAATAAGATGAACATATACTCAATCATAGGATTACAGCACGATAAGATTTCGAAACAAAAATTAAAATTAAACACAACACAAGTCCACAAGTAATATTCTAACTCAACAATATCCAAGAATCATCAAAATGTCGGAGACAAATCCGGTACCAAAATAGTCTACTTAAAGAACTAACAATAAATAATAATTCCGGCTAGACCTTCCAGAATCACAACTACTACCAAGTCTGCAGCTACTCACCATATGGTCCATAAAGTGTCGGACAGCGGTCCTCTAAGGCATAGTCTGGAAAAATATTTCCAGTCAGGAAGGAGCAAAGCAACACTCTCAAATAACAGTTCCATTAATTGATAATGTCTATAATACAATAAAACATGTCATGCTAGCTACTGAGAAGACAGTGAAATAAATACAATGGCAATTAAAGAAAGGCAGGCAATGCAAAGAGACAGGCAATAGACAATATGGTACAGTCAGTGCATGTATAAAAATGAAAGAACAAAGAACAGTATCATATACGGGTGATGTAGTATATGATTTAAATAGGGAACTGTAATCTATCCTAAGTGTTTGAAATAGTAGTTTCAAAATATGATCGGCTTGGGAACATGTACGATAGCTACAAGGCCTGGCTAATCATGGGTGAAGAGCATGATTAACACTTACAATTTCTATACTACAATAAGAGGTTATGATCACATTTCTTACTAACTACTTCCCCGCCCCCAACTAGTACTGTGGATCCAACCATGACACGTCACGATACACGAGCAAGTCAAGTCTATCATGTACGATGTCTAAATATACATGTCGTGTACAATGTCAATACGATAATCAAGATAACATCTCATGACTGCAGATCCAAGCTATACTAGTCCGTGTAGCACAGTGTCAAAGATTCAGTTGTAATATTTCAAGATTATTGAACTTATAGCAATTATCAAGAATTAGAAATTATCAGAGAATGTACTTGCCTTGGGTCCTTAGCTGGTATTTATGGATGTCCTGTTCCAGAGTATCCCGTGGGTAAACCAACAGTCCTATAAACACATCACAATTACAACACTTGTATCAGATGCTATCTTAACACACAGAAGAAATATACTGGCCTCAGGGCTATGCCAGGCAGGGCACTAGTCAACTAGGGTCATCTAATAGGAATTCTTATATACATATCTTAATAACATATATAGTTACAATATATCTATTTATATCAAATTAAATACATATGCAATGTATATATATATTAAAAATATACTAAAGGTTATACAAAATATATCTACACATACGAATTAACAAAATATACACATAGACTAATTACATATATATACTCTTATATACCAATTAAAATATACAATACTATATCCAGGTAAATATACCAATTTATTATATATACAACCCAATACGAAAATATAATCTACATATATATATTTATACCAAAATACGGTTTTATATATACCAATTTATTATACCTTAAAAATATGCTAAGTATATATATATTTAAAATACTTATAGTAGAACACGTATTTACATCTATCAAATTAAACACATATACAATATATATGTATATACATTAAAAACATGCCAAGGGTTTATAAAATATATATATACATATATATATGCCAATACATTATATATATAATATTAAATACTAAAATACATATTTAATACATGTTTAACATTTAATGAAAAATAAAATATACATGTACATATATTAAAATATACATCACTAATTTCTTATATACTATACATATTCATGTATACCAATACATTATTTTACATATGATATTAAATATGTATATGCAAAATATATATATATGTTTGCCTACATATACATAAAAATAGAGAACATATGTATATATATATAAAATACATACACAATACTATACATTTATTAATATATATACAAAATATATACTAGTATATACATTAATTAATTAAATGCTATACATATACATGCTAATATTTACATACACTTATACATTGATTAACAATATACAATTATATTCACATTAATTAAATACCTACAATACATATACATGTAGTATATATATACTCATATATATATGTACGTATATATATACGCATATATATATATATATATATATATATATATATATATATATATATAAAGAGGGAAGGGGAGAGAGAAGGAATCTCACTGTGAGGGGGTCGGCCTTGGCCGGAGTACGGCCGGAACTCGGTTGGCCGCGCTGGAGGTGGTGGTACTGCTGCAGATGGATATGGTGAAGTCAGCGAGAGGGGAGAAGACAGCAGCGGGGTGAAGTTGGCCGGAAAAGGAGTGTAGGGAGGTGGTGGTGTTAGTTGTTGCGGGGGAGAAAAGAGGGTGGCCGGCTGGAGGAAGCCAGCGGGAGAGAGGCGGAGGATGGGGGAGCGCCGGCTGATGGTCGGGTGATCTCGGCCTGGAGGAGACCGGGCCGGATGGGTGAACGCAGAGGGAGGAGAATGGAGCGCCGGCGTGGGGTGTCGGCCTGGAGCAGCCGCCGGTGCACAGGGGTAGTCGGGGAGTACACAGAGCCGCCGGCCGGAGTCAACTGCGGGTCGCCGGGGGATCGGCTGAGCGATGGGGAGTGGGGGCAGTCGGCAGAGGTGGGAGCCGCCGGCCGGGCTGAGCAATGGGAGGACAGGAGCGACCGCCGGAAGCACAGTAAGGGCCGGGGATGCACAGTAACTTCAAGTTTCCCCTCCCTCTTAGTTGAATTTGAATTCAAAAAAAACAAATAAAAGAAGAAGAAGAAAAAGAAGAAGAAGAGAAAGAAGGAAAGAGAAGGAGAAAGGAAGAAGGAGAAGAGAAGAAGTTTTCCAACGTTGGGTTGAGGGGAGATGGAGGCTTGAGGAGGGTGGTGTTTTCTAGGTTGCCTAGGGATTACGGTTTGATGTAGACATTATATAGGGATGAGGGTGTTGGAATGAAGGGTTGGGATTGGCCCATTAATTGGGTGGTCCAGATTGGACATGAGGGGAATTAATTCATGGGGGATTTAGGGTGAGGTTTAATTAAAATATTAAGGATTCCTCATTGGTTAAAATAATTGGGTGAGGCCACAAAATGCAAATTTGTAATTTAACCCCCTTAAATTTGGGAAATTACAAAACACATAAAATGACGAAAATTTGGCGGGCGATTCGGGGTCCGGTGTTTTGTAGGGTCAGGGGGCGCTGTATGATTGGTACGGGCTCAATCTACAGGGCACTGGAATAAAATTGGAATTGACGGAATCAGATAAAATGGTATCCTCAAATTAATTAGAAATAAATGCAAGTTGTGTTCAACAATTTATTAGGAGTACATGGGGCCAAAATCAGGTCAGGTCATCAATACCAAAAATGAAGAAGACTCAGAACAGAATATTTCCCTAATTTGGGCCGCACGAAAAATAGGTCAAGATGGCCTCCAATTTTCGATTGGAACGCACAATGATACAAAAATAGGAAATTAAAAATAACGTCCGCGACGATTTTTGTGCGGCTAGAAATAATGCACAGCGAGCATAACTATGAGTTACAAAAATAGCAGAATTGAAGGCGGGCATGTCTAGGGCAAGATGGTAAAATTTGTTGGAAGACAAAAGTCTGGATAGTGCTCCATATATCGAAGCAAAGGCAAAGCACAAAATATTAAATAAAATACAGTAATTAATTACACCTCCAATGAATTAATTCTAAAATAAAATAATTTACCTCAAAATTCCATAATTCCGACAGGTGCTCATCTACTGGCTTCTAGGTCAAGTCTACCATCACAACACAAATGAACACTGTCTATAATACTATATTTAATTACACATCACACATATTTATTTAAAACCAAATATACTATCATGCAATCAATTAATTAATTATAACTACAATAATATTAAATATTGCAAAAAGTCGAAAATACTCCTGTTTTCAGAATGTGGTAGTGACAATGATTACATATGAGAGAAATCCAATCTACAAGGGTTTTTCTTCATTTTTATGATTACATCTGAGGGAAACCCGTCTGCAAAGGGCTTCCGCATCGTCGTCTAAAGATCACACAGAAGCTGTTCTGACAGGTTCTTAATGGGCTTCAATTCTTCATCCATCTTCTCCAACAGTCAGTCAGTTCCAGGGAATTGACTGACATGGCAATGATCAACGGCGGGAGAATACAGAGTTAGGGCTTGCATAAATTATGCAGATCCCATGCTCCGTGCGCCATGATCGATTGAGTTGATATATTCTATCCAAATCAATCCTGAACAGCAGCCAGTTTTGCCTGCCCTCGTCCACCGATAACGGGAGAAGACACCACTTGCAAGCAGTGTGGTAAAATATGATCCTTCCTTTCTCCTGGAAGAACCGCCATATAAAGTTGCTGATTATCCCGAGCAAGGGAGGCTAAGATATCCTTCCATGATCCATCGTTGCAGTAGACACTTGCTCGAAAATGCCGTCTTCTTCGGCTTCTTACATGCTGGAAGAACATGATCTCCTTCTTCCTCAGGTTGACCCGACGAACTCCGACGATCATCTCTGCGTGGTGATAGAAATGTGGGGAGAACGGGTTAACCCTCCAGCCTTTTTTATAGGCGAAAGAGGTCACACCGGTCCCCAATAAATCTGCCATAAAGTCGGCATCGACCGTTTCAATGCTCCATTCAGAAATGTTTCGAGTTACGAGGAGCGGTTCATGCTTCATTCAAAGCATTCCAAATTCTGAGGAATTTGAAAGCTTTGAAGGGGGTCTTGTAGAAGCATGAAAAATATGCTGAATGGCTATACGCAGCATATTGATGCAGAGCAGCATAAACAGAGGCCTTCAGAGCCATCAAGCATGCAACAGAGCTTTTTTCGCTAAATATAGCGTGAAAAAATAAACTCAAAGGACCATCCGCGTAAGGCAGTATGTCCAAAACCGCTTCAGCGTAAACAGGGTGCTTCATCGACTTCTGTGAATAAAACCCATCCTCTTTCCAACGCAACATTGAAGTGTACGAGAGACGCTTCATATTCTCTGAAGTAAACCTGTCAGATTCTGCAATAAACCTGTCAGATCCTGCAATAAACCTGACGTCTGGACTTCTGACAAAGGGATACTGCTCGACTATCCAGACGACGGCTATAATGATGGCACAACACTGCGACCCAGGCTGTCATTTACCGCCATCTCCTTTGCGTAAACTGCTTTTACGTGCATGAAAGGATACGCTGTCTTGTTTTACACAGGCAAACATGAGTTATTTATGCTCTGCAGTAGATAAAGCGCCTGCCACATCAAAAGCTGCACTCCGTACGGGGCTCGAGGCACGTCTCTACGTCCAATGCACAGAGCGATGACAGTTGCTCGAGGCACGTCTCTACGTCAAATGCACAGAGCGGTGACAGTTTCTCGAGGCACGTCTCTGCAACTGATGCACAGAAGAGATGCAGACCTTCAAAAACACTCTTCTGTGTTTAATGCACAGGATGGTGGCAAATCTCTGTATTTAATGCAAGAGATTTGATTATATCTTCAAAAGCCGTAATTCCGGCTAAGACGTCCACATCAACACTCTGGCACGGTACGCAGCGGTTTCTACGTCCATTCAGCTCCTGTGCTCACTCGGCTACGCCCATTCGGCTTCGACGCCCATTCGGCTTCAACGCCCACTCGGCCTCTATGACCACTCGGCCTCTATGACCACTCGGCTTCTACGCCCACTCGGCCTCTATGACCGCTCAGCTTCTATGCCTATTCGGCTTCTATGCCTGCTTGGCTTTTACGCCATGGTGACAGACATTGGCTTCTACGCCCACTTCTTCTACACAAGGGATACCTACCTACGTGGCTTCTACGCCGTGATCTTCGTAGCGATTATACGCATTTTGTCCCTTAGTTGGACCCGCGTTACACGCTCATTCAAAGAATCATCTATACGCAGGCATTGGTTATTTTAACCGTTGTATAAAAGGGTGATGTACTTTCCACTCCTCGGTTTCTATACCGACGGAGTGGTCACTGTCACTAAAACTCTATAAATAGAGACCTCTATCAATGAGGAAGAAGGTCGACAAAAAATTAAAGGATCGAAGGAATTGGTCTAAAAACTTTCAAGAAAGATCGAACTAGAGGTCAAGAGAGAGAGAGAGAGAAGAATCCGGAGCTCAAGCAAAGAGTAAGGATCGACGACTTTGGCATCGTGCATCTACCCTCTTCTGTAACCTTCGTAGCTGCTTCCTGTCTTCTACGGCACTTCTTCATCATCGTGTGGTCCAAGGGCTAAAGTGATCGACTGCAGATCAGACACCTATAGCAATATTTACCTAGATTAAATAAATTGTACTACCACATCCTCGTATAGGATCAAATTATACAAGTTTGTTTGTAAACTAAAGAAGGCAGGTTTTGTGTAAACCCCATCTTGAATACATTTTCATTCTTTCATTTTCCACCACAAACAACTGTATCGTGTTGAGCAATCGCTTCCCCATCAGAAGAGAAAGACGTTCCCAGCAGAGTCGCCATCTTATTTTGGATAATATAAACAAGAAAAGATTTGATGAATACAAAAAATGAGGTCTTGTACGAAGACCCGCCCTTCTTTTATGTTTGCAAACAAGATTGTACAAATTTGATCCTACACGAGGATGTCTAAGTAGAATTTATTTAATCTGGGTGAATATTGTTATAGGTGTCTGATCTGCAGTCGATCACTTTAGCCCTTGGACCACACGATGTTGAAGAAGTGCCATGGAAGATAGGTAGCAGCTTCGAAGGTTGCTGAAGAGGGTGGATGTTCGGTGCCAAAGTCGTCAATCCCTTCTCTTTGCCTGAGCTCTGGACTCTTCTCTCTCTCTCTCTCTCTCTCTCCCCAATTTGTCGACCTATTTCTGATCGTTCGACCAATTCTTCGACCTTCAATCTCCCCATTTTTTCTGTTCCTTGTTGATAGAGGGCTCTATTTATAGTAGTGGAAAGTACAGCACCTTTTTACACAACGGTTAAAATAACCAATGCCTGCGTATAGATGATCCTTTGAATGAGCGTATGACGCGGGTCCAACTAAGGGACAAAATGCGTATAATCGCTATGAAGATCACGGCGTAAAAGCCACGTAGGTATGTATCCCTCGTGTAGAAGAGGTTGGCATAGAAGCCAATGTCTGTCACCATGGCATAGAAGCTGAATAGTTATCAAACCGGCATAGAAGCCGAATAGGCGTAGAAGCCGAGTGGTCATAAAGGCCGAGTAGGCATAGAAGCCGAGTGGTCATAGAGGCCGAGTAGGCGTAGAAGCCGAGTAGGCACCAAAGCTGAATGGGCATAGAAGTCGAGCAGGCACCGAAGCTGAATAGGCGTAGAAGCCTAGCAGGCACCGAAGTTGAATGGGAACAAAGGCCGAGTGGATGCGGATGCTTTAGCCAGAATTACGGCTGTTGGAAATATAATTAAATCCCCAGCATTAATTGTGGAGATTCGCCATCATCCGGTGCACTAAAGGCAGAGGCATGTTTTGAAGGTCTGTCACTTGGCCTGCGCATGGTGCAGAGACGTGTCTCAGGCATCTGTCAATTTTTGGTGCTTCAGATGCAGAGACGTACCTCGAGAACCTGTCACCGCTCTGTGCATAAAAATGTAGAGACATGCCTCGAATCTCGTACGAGGTACAGCTTTTGACGTGGCAGGCGATTTATCTTCTGCGGAGCGTAAGGAGCTCTCATCTACCTGTCTAAAACTAGGCAGCGTATTCCTATGTATACGTAAAAGCGGTTTACACAAGGGTAATGGCAGTAAATGACAGCCAGGGTTGCAGTGCCGCACCATCATTATAGCCGTCGTCTTGGTAGTCGAACAGTATCCCTTTGTCAGAAGTCAAGACGTCAGGTTCATTGCAGGATCTGACAGGTTCATTGCAGGATCTGACAGATTTATTGCAGGCTCTGACAGGTTTACTTCAGAGAATATGAAGCGTCCCACGTACACTTCAATGCTGCATTGAAAAGAGGATGAGTTTTATGCCATAAAGGCGATGAAGCCCCTGTTTACGCTGAAGCAGCCTGGACGTACTGTCCTACGCGGATGGTCCTTGAGCCTGTATTTCTCACTGTGCTTTGGCGGAGAAGCTTTGTTTGTACGTTTGAAGGCTCTGAAGTCCTCTGTTTACGCTGCTTTGCATCAATATGCTGTGTAGAGCTTCCAGCATATTTTTTATGCTTCTACAGTGATCGTGCCAGATTCCTGTATCTTGATACTGACATCATGATCAGAGGCTGGGACGACCTTAGGGTCGTGTTTGTTGAGTTATTTCTGTGTGTCGAGACTGTTAGATAGAGGTTTAGGTTGCACCATCGTTGACCATTTGGGATAGGGAAGACAGTTACTAGACGTTTGGGCTCCTCTACACGCGCTTATATATATGTATATGTACTGTATCTGTATTGATCTTGTATCTATTGTAGTTGTATCACCCATGTGACTTTTTGCCAGGAGCTACGGTTTTATTTTGGATACCCCATGCATCAAAAATTATCTTTAAACTGTGTCTCACTTGTTTGGTTATGATAGATTACCCAGTCGTTGCACATGTACTTTCTGTTATACTTGGCATGCTGTATTTTTGTACCTTGTTACGTCCCTTTGAGGACCTGGTCCTCTGCCAATTTTGTAGCATAGACGATTATGGAGCATTGGAGTTGCTGATGGAGTTGTACTTCTTGCGGGCACTGTAACAGGTACTCATATCGTTTCTACCGGCATTATGGTTACTTTATTCATATTGATTATTCATCTGCTGTCGTAGCCTAGTTTTTGTAGACTCATCTCTTCTCGAGTCTATTCGAGTTTGTGTGTTATTGGGTGGTCGACTTTAGCACATATAGCTCCTTCTTGTATACTGCTGTACATTATGGATTGAGACATAGAGGTTTATATTTATGGATTATCTAGATAGTGCCTTTATATTATACATCTTAATTCAGACCAAAGTCTGGTCGAATACGTAGCTGGCATGTCACGTATCCCTGGTCCTACGTATTTTGGGACTGGGGCGTGACATATTTTTGTGGTGGCCCATGCTGGTCTGTTTTAAATCATCTTGGTCACCTGACTGTGCCAAGCGAGCCTGCAAATTAGGAATAGATATTATGATTGTTGAATAGGATCTCAATCCATAATCGATTTTATAAACTCATCTTGTATGTAAATATTGCCCTTGGACTTCCAATTTGTATTCGTTCAATTTCCTTCAATATTGTTATTATTGTTTCTCATCCCCTATTGTTCGGGAAGGCGAACGCTTGTGCCTGATGATTCCCTCCAGAAGAAGCTCATAGTTCAGACGATAGAAGGCAGATTTTGTATACTAATCTCTGAGAAGATTGTTACCCTGAGTAGGATAGATCGATAGGTTCTTTTGGATTCTAGAAATAGTATGGAAGGGTAGCAAGAGAATTGGACCCAGTAGTACCCTACCCGTGCTTGAGATAGCAGTGATCTTGGAAGTACTGGGAGCTGGAAGGATTGTTGATCATGACCTAGAATAATTTATGGAAATGCATAGCCTGATGATGGAAACTAGTGGTTGTATATGATAGCAATACTAGGAACGATGATTATGAGCTAGAGGAGATAAAAATTTTAGGATCTCACTTGGAAGATAATGATCAGATTCCAGGAATTCTAGTATGTGCTTGAGTGATACGATTATTGTACTTGTGACTTGGAGAGAGAAATAACGAAAAGAAGAAATTTGAGGAATAAAATTTTAGGAAAAACCTTGAGGAGAAGAGAAATTATACATTAGGCGAGGAAATTTTTTTCTTTTGAGGATTGATGTTAGAAACAGAATGGAAGAAATTATTATGAGGTTTAGTCTAGACTATGACCTTATCCTAGACATGGTTTGGTGGAGCCAATACCATGCGATGCTGGATTGGCGATGTGGTTGTATTATTTTTTTTGGCCTCCAGTTACCCTGAGTTGAGTTTCCTCAAGGAGCCCAGGAGTATGGTGCCCATCTACCTCAGGGGCACACAATACAAGGTAAACCAGTATAGCCCGCATTATATCATAGTATGAAATATGATTCTCGAGAACCTTCAGGGACTGCCACCTGACAGAGAGATAGGGTTTTCTATAGAGTTGACTCCGAGAGCCGAGCCGATTATTTGCCCGTCATCAGACTAGCACCGATAGAGTTGGTTGAGTTGAAGGTCCATAGTAGAGGATCACGTAGACAAGGATTTTAGTCGGGCTAGTGTTCTCCATGGGGAGTACCCATCATATTGTACCGAAGAAGGACGAGACGGTACGCTTGTGTATCGATTATAGGGCGTTAAATGCTGTAACGATAAACAACAAGTATCTACTGTCATGCGTCGATGATTTGTTTGAACAGCATAGTGGTGCACGTGTATTCTCGAAGATTGATCTCAGATCCGATTATTATCAGATCAAGGTACGGAGAGAGGACATTCCGAAGATGGCTTTTCGGACTAAGTATGGATACTATGAGTCTCTAGTCATGCCGTTTGGCTTAACCAACGTGCCAGCAGTATTTATGATCTTGAGGAATAATGTTTTCCACTAGTACTTGGATAAGTTCGTGGTGGTAGTTATCGATGATATCGTGGTATATTCTAAGAGCCAGGAGGAGCACGAAAGACATCTCAGGATCGTGTAGGAGACGTTAAGGCAGGAGAGGCTGTACGCCAAGCTCCACAAATGTGAGTTATGTCTGGATAGAGTACCCTTCCTGGGACATCGCATTTTTGGCAGATTATACAGGAGAGCCTAGGAACTCATCTCAAGTTCAGCACTGCATATCATCCATAAACTGATGGCCAGTCAGAGCGCACGATATAAATATTAGAGGATATGTTGAGAGCGTGCATGATTAATTTTGGAGGATCTTGGGAGGAACACCTAAACTTGGTAGAATTCTCCTACAATAACAGCTACCGGGCTAGCATACAGATGGCACCTTATGAGGCACTGTACGGTAGGAAATATAGGTCACCAGTATGTTGGAGTGACGTAGGAGAGCGTCAGATACTTGGTCTAGAGTTGGTGACACAGACAGTGGAGAAAGTCAAGCAGATTCAGAGCCACCGGCGTGCAGCACAGGACAGACAGAAATATTTGGCAGATGCACACCGCAGACCATTGGAGTTCAAGGAAGGTGACCATATATTTTTGAAGATATCGTCTACTCGTGCTACCATCAGATTTGGAGGCAGAGGCAAGCTGAGTCCGAGGTACATCGGGCCTTTTGACATATTGGAACAAGTTGGCAAAGTGGCTTATCGTCTTGCATTGCCTCTATTATTAGAAGGAGAGCATGACGTATTTCACGTATCGCAGTTGAGGAGATATGTGGCAGACCCTAGCCACGTGCTTGATCATTCGGAGATTACAGTCGGGCCCAATCTATCTTACGTAGAGCAGCCAGTTGAGATCCTCGAACATAGCGAGAAGACTTTGAGAGGGCAGACTATTCGACTGGTCAGAGTTGCATGGAAGCATCATTCGGTAGGCGAGACTACTTGGGAGCGCGAGAATTCTATTCGACAGCAGTTTCTGTATTTATTTCAGGAGCAAGGTACGAATTTACGTACGACATTTGATTACTAGTTTTTTTTTAAATTCTCTTAGCTATTATCGTGCTTTACTTTTAATTTCGGGGACAAAATTTTTCTAAGTTGGGAAGGATGTAAACCCCCTCGATTAATTCTATAGATAGTCAGGTTTGTGATGGAAAATTTTGGTTTAGCAGCAGATGTTTGAGGTTTAGAGTAGGGTTGCAAATGTCTGTTATGTATTAATTAAACCCTTGGCATGCCCTACCATTGTTGAATTATTCGAAGCCCAACATCAGCCCGTAAATTCCATCGGACTATTGTACTTTTGACTTGACTCGCCAATTTAGGCACTGAATTTTTCCGTCATACAAAAATCAAATTCGTTGTGCCCTAAATTAATTGCACAACTTCCCTAATCCAAAATCCCATATTTAAATTCCGTGTCGGACACCTGTATCGTTACCTTCAATTTTGAGATACCAACTTAACCCGTTTAGCCGGACCTATTAAAGGGTCCAAGACTGAAACCAAGCCTACACCTTTCATGACCTTGGTGTAACTTATAATTATGCTCTCTTGTGCTTTATTTTAGCCGTGCAATATTCGTCGCGGACGTTTATTAAATTTCTAAATAAAATCCAACTTTGTATCGTTGTGCGTTCAAATCAAAATTGGAGACACAATCTTGACCCATTTTGTGCAACCCAAATTAGGGTAATACTCTATTCTGAGCCTTCCTCATTCATGACACTTTTGTCCCACTTAATTTTAGCCCCATGTATTTCTAATTAATTTTAGATCACCGCTTGCATTTATTCTAATTAAATTGGGGATACCAACTTTGACTAATCCTATTTTAATCCCAATTTAATTCCAATGACCATTTAATTAAGCCCATGCAAAACACACAATACCCCCTCACCCTATAAAACATCAAACACCATTTCATCCACAATTTTTCCATTATTTCATGTGTTTGTGCAATTATCCAAACTTAAGGGACTAAATTACAAATGTTGGGACATATGGCACACCCTCATTGGTCAAGGCCAAATAAAGAGGCCAACCCTCTTCATTGACCGTGGTCAACAATTCCCCCCTCTCATTGCATGAAGAAATAAATTTCCTTCATGTGAGATCTCAACCCCACATTTGAAATAGGTAAATCTCCACCCTCCAATCCCTACACACTATCCTATAAAATGTCCCTATCCCTACACACAACCCCATGCCGGCCCTAATCCCAAGGGAGCTTTAAAAACCTTACCCCCTCTCTCTCTCCTCCCTCCTCCACCTTGAAAACCGAGCCCTCTATTTATTTCCTTCTTCTTCTTCTTCTTCTTCTTCTTCTTCCTGGAGAAGCTAGCTGCTGGCCAAGCTTAGCACCGCCCAAGCCTAGCTCCGACCGACCCCCACAGCCCCACAAGCTTCTCCACCACACCCGAGTTTCGGCAGTCGAACGCTGCTACGGACAGCTGCACCCCACGGCTCCGGCCTGCTTTCCCCACACCGAGACCCTCCGGCCACCGACTGCGAGCTCCGGCGGCCCGCTGTGCAACCGCCACTCCACGAGCTGTCCGTTCCTACCGCCTCCAGTCCATACTCCCACCACCACGAGCCCGCATCCGACCACATTCTCCGGCTTATCGAACCCCCATTCCACCACCACGAGCCCGCATTCGGCCACCCGCATCGACTGCTACCACCACCGCCGGCCTCTAAATCTCGACCACAACATCCTCTATCTCGACTTCACTTCGGAAAACCACCATGACCACCTTTCCATCACCACCATCATCACATCACCTCCGGCGTGTAGTCGTCGCAGCTCCACACTAGCACCACCACGTCATCTTCAAGCTTGAGAACAGCAGCTCCTGACCGGAGCTCCACCAGCATTGCATCCTTTTTCGGCCAATCGCCGTGTCTTCCCCGACTTCTACTCCTCTCCTCCCATCGCCGCTCCTTCGCCTTTTCTGCTGCTGCTTCCTATTCGTGGTCTCCTCCATCTGTCATGCCCTAGTCCCAAATTACGTAGGACCAAGAATACGTGGTACGCCAGCTACGCATTCGTCCAGACTCTGGTCTGACTCAAAAACGTATAAACTGTAATATAAAAGGGCACTATCCAGATATCCCATAAATGTAAACCTCTATGTCTCAATGCACAATATACAATAGTATACAAGAAAGAGCTATATATGCTAGAGTCGGCCGCCCAATAACACACTAACTCGAATAGACTCGAGAAGAAGTATGAGTCTATAAAAACTAGGCTACAACAGCAGATGAAATAAACAATAACCATAATGCCGGTAGATATAATGTGAGTACCTGGTACCATGCCCGCAAGACATGCAACTCTAACAGCAACTCCAATTGCTCCGTAATCATCTATGCTGTAAAACTGGCATAGAACAAGGTCGTCAGAGGGACATAACAGGGTACAGAAATATAATATGCCAAGTAAACAGAAAGTACAAGTACAACAACTGGGTACTCTATCATAACCAAATAAGTGTGACACAGTTTAAAGACAACGTTCGATGCGTGGGCTTTCTAAAATAAAACTGTAGCTCCGAACACAGAGACACACGGGGCGTACCGTAGCTCCGAGCACAGAGACACACGGGTGATACAACTACTCCAAAATACAGGATCACTACATATACATATATAAGCACGTGCAGAAGAGCCCAAGCATCTAGTAACTGTCTTCCCCTTCCCAAGCGGTCAACGATGGTGCGCTGAACCTGAACCTCTATCTAACAATCTCGACACATAAAAATAACTCAACAAATGCGACCCTAAGGTCATCCCAGTCTCTGGTCATGATGTCAGTATCAGGATACAGGAATATGGCACGATCATAGTGTATGAGTGTATCCTGGGGTGTCGATAAACTCAGGTATACATATCGAGATGCTACGAATCATCCAACAATCTTCCTAAGACGTTACTATGTACTTCTTCACCCGGTTGTGAACCGGACGTGAAGTACCGAACGTCAGCATAAATATGTGCACAATGTACATAACGAAACAATAAATATCTGTAACTGAAATATAGGGTGGCAAGGTACACTTGCCTGCATTCGGCTGCTGGTGACGGGGATCCGGTACCACGTCCATGTCCTCAGGTCCCGTAGTACCTAGAGATGAGATACAAACCCAAATCAAAAATCTATCACACGATAACCAGGGATGCGACACACATCTATACCTAAACTCAATCTCAGCCATGACTCACAGGGACAAGACGCTAGAGGGTTGACCATAGTTGACTATCGGTACGATATATCAAATCAACTAGTAATTTGTACACTATCATCGACCAATCCTTATTCTTACCATATTCATCACGTGGTTCAGGTATGCTCATTCCTCGACAGTAATTACTTATTAAATATTAGGTCTTCCTTTATACAACCATCATTATCATTTTATCCAAAATCACTGCTCATCCATACAAATTAACATGCACATAAATCAATATGATAAACCCTAAATCTCAATGCCTACCATTTAAATCTATTTTATGAACTTATGAAGAACAATCCCTAAACTCACCTCCATAATTTAATCCTCATTAATTTGTTTAGAATTTTACCACCATGCAATATATATCCAGGACATTTATTTAATATCAAATCCTAAACTCCATGAAAATCCTTTATCAATTTATAATTTATTTAGCAACCCCTAAACTAAAACCTCCATGCAAAACATTTAAACTCATTTTAGTTTATGCAACCATAAACCCTAACCTACATTAACCCTATCAAATATACATACATATAGGCTCAAAGAAAATGCTACACTACACTACATAAACCCTAAAAACACATTAAACCTCATTAACCCAATCTCCAGTTATTTTCCCATGATCATCATCAACACAAAACAATTAAACATTAACACTTAAACCTTAGTTAAAGAACTCAACATAACTATTAATCAAGAGAGGGGGAGAGAGTCGACCTTGACGTGGCGGAGTCCACCATGGTTTGGCCGGAGAACAAGCTGGTCAGCCGGGTGGTGGTGGTGGTGGTGTCGCAGCTTGTGGAGAAACTCGCCGGGGAAGAACGGGGATGCCGGAGCCCGTGCTCGCCGGAGTGGTGGTGGGAACAACAGGCTGAGGGAAGAATGGGGCAGCCGAAGATTGTTGGTGTACGATGGAGTCGATACGTCGGGGTGCAGGTGCGGCTCGACGTTGGAAACTGTGGGCCGTCGGATCTCGCCGGTGTGGCCGGAGTCAAGGGAACTCGTCGGGGAATGTGATAGCAGTGGTGATGGTGATGTGGGGGAGTTCACCGGTGAGCTGGAGCTCGGTGGAGGATCCGTCGAACGTTACCAGTACCCGCTGAGGAAGCCACGCGAGGCTGAGGTACCCGTCATCTCGTCATCGACGACGAAGGTCCGCCGACACTCGATCACTAGTGCGTCACTCCGGAGAGCACCGCCTCCTCTATGGGTGCTGTTCTGCGGTACCGATCGAATCAAGGGTGTCAACTGAAAGCAGCTGGGCGGAGGAGTGCTCGCCTGGTGGTTCCATTATAGGGGACGGGGCCGAGATGGGTAGGCCGGAGTGACGACAGCGACAGAGAAACTGCAGCCGTGTCCGGACGGGGTGGAGGTCCGAAGTGGTAGTGGACAGGGGAGGTCGGATGGGAAGAAGTAGGTCGGAGCAATTGGAGGGGTAGGCCGGAGGAGGGAGGCCGCACAGTGGAGTCGGGGTGGTTGCAGACCTGAGCGGCGCTGGGGGAGCTGCTCTGCCGGAGTTGGAGGACTGCAGCGGAGCTGCGCAGGGAGTAGCCGGAGCATTAAGGGGGTTGCACGGTGGAGTCGGGTGGGGGAGTCGCATTGGAGCCACCGACAGCAGGCCGGAGCCACCGGGGGTGCATGACCTGGCCGGCCGGTTGGTCCACAGGAAGAAGGGAAGAAGTAAGGAGAAAGGAAGAAGAAGGAAATTTTTTTAGGGAAAAATAATATGGAAGAGGGAGGAGAGAGAGAGAGGGAGGTTTTTCTAGACATGGGGATTTGAACTTGCCTTGGGGGAAGGGATGTGATGTAGACATTAAATATGGCAGGTGATGTGGGAATGTGTGGTCAGGATTTGCCTATTTTAAATGGGTGGATGTGATTACATATGGAAAAGTAAATTCTTTATCCAAATGAAAGGGAGAGGGAGGCTTGACTTGGTCAAAGGAGAGGGGGCTTCTCCATTTGGCCTTGACCAATAAGGTTAGGACACCTATTTTAATAAATTACAACTAAGGCCCTTAAATTCGAGAAATTGCACGAACACATAAAATGATGCAAAAATTATGGAAAAAATTGTGGTTGATGATTTGCATGGCGAGGGAGTGTTGGTTGTTTGGCACGAGTTTAATTTAATGGCCATCGAAATTAATTATGGAATAAAATAGGATTAGGCAAAATTGGTATCCCCGATTTAAATAGAATTAAAGTGTCCCGCGCTTTTGAATTAAATGGGGGCACTTGGGGTCAAAATCAGGAAATGATACAAAGGTCAAAAATGGTGGGGGCTTGGAGTCAGTCTTGGACCCTTTAGTTGGTCCGGCTCAACGGTTTAAGTGGGTATTTCAAAATTGAGGGTAACGACAAAGGTGTCCGACACAAAATTTAAATATGGATTACGGTTTTGAGAAGATTATGCAATTAATTTTTGACAACGAAATCTGATTTTGAGTGACGGAAAAGTCCAGTGCCTAATTTGGCGGGTCAAGTCAGAAGTACAATAATCCGATAGAATTTATAGGTTGATATTGGGCTCCGAATAATCAAGCAATGATAGGGCATGCCAAGGGTTTCATTAAATGAATTAAAATACCAGACAAACTTAACTCCACTCTAAACCTCAACATCTGTTGCTAAATCCAAATTTTTCCAAACCAACCTGACTATCTATAGAATTAATCGTGGGGGTTTACACCATCTGCTGTTGGCGAAGCAACTATAGACCGAGCAAATAAAGAAGATGAGGAACGAGAAGAAGAGTTTGTTGAGGTCGGCTACATCAGCAAGGTTCATGGGCTAAAAGGAGAGCTTCGGGTCAAACCCACCACGGACTTCCCGGAACTTCGATTCTCACAGCCAGGGAGGAGATGGATGAGGACTCGACTTTATGGAAAAGAAGTGATGTCCGAAGTCGAGCTGTTGGCCGGGAGATCCCACCCTGGGCAGAAGAGCTAGATTATAAGCCTCCAAGGGATTGATGATGTCGACAAGGCTAAGCAAATTGTTGGTTCCAATCTACTGGTAAGAGGCGAAGACAGGCCAGAATTGGAGGAAGACGAAATTTACACTCCTAATCTTGTTGGAATGAGGGTTCTTCTCAAGGAAACAGGTAGACTGGTGGGAAAGGTAGTTAATGTGTTTGGTGATAGTGATCTTCTCTAGGTCTTGCTTGAGTCAACTAAGGAAGAACTCGACCATTAACACCGAGAACCTCCACTATTGCACCGGTCATTTCCATGACGACTCCGGCGAGCCTCCACACCGCCACCGAGGCGAACTCTCCCCCTCTCCATGAGTAGTTAAATGTTGTTTATGTTATTTACATATAACTTAGTTAGTTTTAGAGTGGTGTTATATGCATTGAATTCAGGGTGTGATTGATATAGATTAAGTCTTGGGTTTATGAATGCTAGGTGTGAGATTATAGGGTGTTATATATAGTCCATGCATATTAATTATTATTAAGGAGCAGGTTTAAGTATTGTAAAATATTGTGGTGATATTAAAATATTGATTAGTATAGAGGAGAAGGATTAATTATTGTGAAATGGTGTTGCGATATCAAGAACATTGAATATTTTTGAGGTGCATATTGTCGTATAATGACGTTGTGCTATCAAAGCATTGATTAATATTAAGAGCTAATATTGTTGATAATGAAACACTGATGGAAATTAAGGAGCAGGTGATTGTTGTATACTAGTGTGTAATATTGAACCAATAACCCTTCATTGACGTTTGATGAATAATGATGAACTTAATTAAGTAGTAGCTTTATTGTAAAATGGTAAAGGTTGTATATCATTGAGGGTTTAATAAATAATTATTTATTTATTTCGAGGATGATAATTAATTATACATATTAACGTCTGTGAACACCGGGCTGAAACCTGAGGATTGATCATGGCTTGAGATACTAATAGACACCGGGGTGAGATATATGATTGAGGATTGTCTGATGATAGTATACTGTGATAGATCATATTAGATGTAACCTACCTTGGTCAACCCTCTGGCTTCGTGTCTAGGTGAGTTGTAACTGAGATTGTAGCCTATGTTTAGGCGTGTGTCACATCCTTTTTTTTAGTGATAGTTTATTGATTGAGTTTGTATCTTATCTCTAGGTACTACGAGACCTGCGAACTTGGACGTTGTACCGGATTCCCATCTTCAGCAGTCGGACGCAGGCAAGTGTACCTTGCCACCCTATATTTCAGTTATAGATATTTTATTATTTTATTATGTACATTGTGTGCGTATTTGTTTACGATCGATACTTCGCGTCCGGATCACAACTGGGTGCAAACGTTCATCGTATCATTTTAGAGTGATTGTTAGATGTTCGTAACACCTCGATGTACGTACCTGAGTATATCGATACCCCAGGACATACTCATACACTATGATCGTGCCAGATTCCTGTATCCTGATACTGACATCATGACTAGAGACTGGAACGACCTTAGGGTCACGTCTGTTAAGTTATTTCTGTGTGTCGAGACTGTTAGATAGAGGTTCAGGTTCAGCGCACCATCGTTGACCGCTTGGGATGGGGAAGACAGTTACTAGACGTTTGAGCTCCTCTGCACGCGCTTATATATATGTATTTGTACTATATCTGTATTGATCCTGTATTTAGGGTAGTTGTATCACCCGTGTGACTTTTTGCCCTGAGCTGCGGTATGTCCCTTGTGTTTCCGTGTCCGGAGCTACGATTTTATTTTGGATAGCCCACGCGTCGAACATTGTCTTTAAACTGTGTCTCACTTGTTTGGTTATGATAGATTACCCTGTCGTTACACTTGTACTTTTTGTTATACTTGGCATGCTATATTTTTGTACCTTGTTACGTCCCTCTGAGGACCTGGTCTCCTGCCAGTTTTGCAACATAGACGATTACGGAGCATTGGAGTTGTTGATGGAGTTGCACGTCTTACGGGCACTTTAACAGGTACTCATATCATTTCTACCGGTATTATGATTACTTTATTCTTATTGATTATTCATCTGCTATCGTAGCCTAGTTTTTGTAGACTCATCTCTTCTTGAGTCTATTTGAGTTTGTGTTTTATTGGACGGCCGACTGCTGTACATTGTGGATTGAGACATAGAGGTTTACATTTATGGATTATCTAGATAGTGCCTTTATATTATACAGCTTATACGTATTCGAGTCAGACCAGAGTCTGGTCGAATGCGTAGCTGGCGTGTCACGTATCCCTGGTCCTACGTATTTTGGGACTGGGCCGTGACATTCACAGATGTGGCTCTGAGTGCTCTAGAGAGCTAGTTCCTAGATCTCGTCTAGGGGAACATGATGGTAGAGGAGTATGCAATGGAGTTCTGCAGACTAGGTAGATTTGTAGAGAAATAAAATCCTCCAGGGAAGACCCAAAAGTTTTGGAAGGGTTTGATTAGGGCGATAAAATCTCTTACTAGAGGATACCGCACAACGATATTTGAAGATATCCTGATGGACACACACAGAGCAGAGGATGACTTGGAGCTTAAATCTCAGAGGATTCAAGACACATCAGGAGGATCTAGTAGTAGTGCTGGTGTCACCACCCCATTTCCAGAGCCGAGTTTTTATTTTTATTTTTAATTTGGTTAATTATGTATTATTTATAATTAATTGTATTTATAATTAATTAATGATTATATTATATTTTATTGATTGTTTTAGGATTTTGGCTAGCCTGGACCCATGTCAGACCCTAGTGGACCCATGTCCGACCCAGCCCACACCCCTGTGAGACTTATTTTTGGGTTTAAAATATTTATTATATTTTTAGAAGATTAGTGGGAGATATTTGGAGCTAGTTTGAGTGCTTTTGGAACCCGGAATCCGAAACCAAGTCAAGTAGGGGCGTTTTGGGTATTTTGGAACTTGTAAACCCTTATGTGTGTTGTGGCCGGCCCCCTCCTCACTCCCAGACCCGTGTGGACAGCAGCCCCCTTCTCCCATTCTCTTCTTCTTCTTCTTCTCCTTCTTCTCCACTACTTCTTCTTCTTCCTTTCTCCTTCACAAGTAAGTTTCTCCATTTTTTTCCTTCCTCCTTCCATTTCTTCTACTTGTGTTAACCCTAACCCTACTTTTTTCCCAACCTAGGTGGGTAGAGCCTAGATTTGGTGTTGGAGCTAGATTTTGGAGCTTGGAAGCTAGTTGAGGTAGATTTGGAGCATTTTTGAGATTTTGGCTTGGGATTCCAACTCCCAAGATGTAAACCCTAATTTTTTCTCTTGTAATTATTTTTATATAGTGTAATTAATAGTTTAGAACCTTCCTAGACCCTTAGGCTACCCGTGGGAGGAAGTTGGAACTAGTTGGGTTGAGTTTAGAGACTTTAATACTAGATTTTGTATCAATTTCGGGTGGAATCCGAATTTGGCCCAATTTTGGGTGATGCCCTAGGTTAGACGGACCTAGGTAGACGTTGTCGGGTATCTTTAGGGTGAGTTCGTGTCTCCGTTCGGACACGGGAAGCCGTGTCGCAGAGAAACGGGCGTTTTGGACATTTTTGGGGCTTTTCGTCGTCGCCGATTCTTAGTGCGTACGCGTTTCCGCCACGGACCTAGAATCGATACGGGAGCACTTTTTTAGGATCTAGGCATCGTTTAGAGCGCGTGGGTAAATTTTGGGCCGATTCTGAGTTCGTTTGGTGTGCGTTTTAGGAGGTTTTCTGAACCGCGCACCACGTGTTCGTCGAAATGACAGAACGGCCATTTCGGCGTGGTTTTCTAGTTTCGGGCTTGTGCGCACGTTGGGTTAGTATCTGGGTGTGTGTGCTAGAATTCTCAGGCTATATTTTATATATTTATAGGTGTTTGGGCGTGTCGGGGCCGTTGGGCATGCGTTGGTGAGCGTTGTGTGCATTATTGTTTGTAGCGTTGTGTTTGTGTATATATGTCTCTCTATATATATATATATTTATATGTATGTGTGTCCCTATATATATATTTATAGATATGTGTTAGTGAGTGCTTGTGTGAGTGTGTTAGTGAGTGTGTGTGAGTGTGGGTTGGTGCTAGTGTATGTGTGTAGGTGAGTGTGTGTGTGAGTGGGAGTGAGTGTTTAGATATAGATATATATGCATATGAGTTTGAGTTTGTGTGTATATATATGTATATATATTTATATATATATGTATGAGTGTTTATGTGTGTGGTTGTGTGTTTGTGAGAGTGTGTGCTAGTGTGTGTGAGAATGTGTGTGTGAGGGTGTGTGTGTGTGTGAGGGTGTGTGAGAGTGAGTGTGTGTGAGTGAGGATAGATATATATATATATATATATATATATATATATATGTATTTGTGTGAGAGTGTATATGTATAGATATATATATATATATATATATATATATATATATGTGTGTGTATATATATATATAGATATATGGGTGTTTATATATATATATAGATATATGTATATAATTATGTGTGTGTGTGTGTTGATTTGTGTTTGAGTGTGTGTGTGTGTTAGAATGTATATAAGTTAGTGTGTATATATATCTATAGAGTTATATATATGTATATATATGTATGTATATATATATAGTGATATATATATGTGTGTATGTATATAGGAGTGTGTGTGTGTGTGTGTGTTTGAGAGAGGGGGGTGCCCAGCTGAACTGGACAGCAGCTGCAACAGCAGCTTTGCTGCTCCAACCGCAAGGAGCAGCAGCCATAGCAGCAAGGCACAGCTGCAGCAGCAGCTAGGACAGCAGCAGTAGCAGCACAGGCAGCAGGAGCAGCAGCAATTTGAAGCCAGGTAGCAGCAGCTGCAGCAAATGCGAGGTAGAGAGGGGGTATATATATATATATATATATGGATAGATAGATTAGTAGATTGGATAGAGATGCATAGATAACTAGATAGTTAGTTAGTTAACTAAGATAAATAGATAGATAGACTAATAGATAGATAGATAGGTAGATAGGTAATAAATAGATAGATATCTATAGATAGTTAGATAAATAGATACATGAATAGATATATTAGATAGATAGATAGATAGATAGATAGATAGATGGGTATCTATGTTTTAATAGATAAATAGGTATATAGTTAGATAGATTGATAAATAGATGAATAGATACATAGATAGAAAATAGATAGATAGTTAGATAACTAGATAGATAGATAATAATTAGATAGTTAGATAGTTAAATAGATAAGTAGATAGATAGATGGACATAGATAGATACCTAGATATAATAGGTAGATAGATTTATGAATAGATTGAAAGATTCATAAATAGATAGATAGTTGATAGATAGGTAAATGCATAGATAGATAGATACGATAGGTATTTAGATATATCTATCTATAGGTATAGATATATAAATACATATAACTAGATATATTATAGCTAGATATATATATGTATAGGTAAGGTAAAATACATAAGGTTTGTGTATATGTGTGTTTATGAGATATATATGTAGATACCTAGGTATATGCCTATATGTATTAGATATCTATATTTTATCCTAGATTATAGCTAGACATATATGTTTATGCATAGTTAGTTAGCTAGAGGGGTAGTCGGGTTGAGTTTAGAGTGGTATCTCAATACCTTGAGATACCAAGGTATCTCAATACCTTAAGATAACCAAGGTATTGGGTTTCGAGCGAGATTTTTGAGCAATAGCCTAGGAATAGTATTGGAGTGATTTTTATATGCTTATGTGTATATATTTACGCGTGCTAGCATAGGTTTTAGCTAGTTTAGGCGGGGTACGTGGCCTAGGACGAGGTATCGGATAGTGAGGGTATCCCGGTATCTCAAGAAGGCGAGTTTGTGAGTTTTCTAGCTTAATGACCTCGGTTTGTACTAGAATTTCAGGAGCACCCTAGTTTGACCCAGACTTGACCGTAGTTGACTCGGTTGACCGCCAAAGTCAACTTTTGACCTAGTTTTGACCCAGAGTTGACTTTTTTGACTCAGAGTTGACTTTTTGATCCAGATTTCGCCGGTTTTACCTAGAACGACCCTAGAAGCCTATTTTTAGTTATTTTATATCTATTTAACTCATTAGAACCCTGTTTAACCTTGATTTTCACAAAAGGTCCTTGCGATACCGGTTCAGATCGCTAGTTGCTCAGGACGTCAGGCGAGTACATTCTCTGATAGTTTTTATTATTTGATGATTATTATGATTCAGCTTCTAGTATAGTATCATATGAATATTCTGGCACAACACGGGACACTGACTGATATTTCTGGATTCATTTAATTGCGACACGTACATTTCATGTTTCTGGCCCCTATTCTGGAATCACTACAGGCATCACTACAGGCATCATTCATGTTCAGGCTGGACTCATCTAGATTTGCGTATCGGGTCTTGGATCTACTTGTATTAGTCGGGATGGAGAAATACTCGAGTAGACATGTAAACATTCTCATCTGGAATTATCAGGAATCACTCCCTCTAGTCTAATCTGGAATGATAGCAGCCGCGCACCCAGTGCGCGGTGAGCCGTACTTACCCCTAGCCATTTACATGTCGAAACAACTATTTCAAAGACACTGAGTTTATTCTTTATAGTCTGGACTCTCATGCATTTCTTGACTTGTCTCACTTACATGTTTTCTGGACTTGACTCACTAGATATTTTTTATGCTGGATTTACTATACGTTCATGTGCACGGACTTGATCTTAGCTTAGATTTCCTGTATCTTGTAGTTATTACTATCTTGCTCTGATATCCATGCATCTTTACCTTTATGCACCAGTTATACATATTTCTTTGTTTCATACTTGCTTCATTCTTCTTGCTACTTGCTATAACTGTTTTATAGTTTTTATCATTTAAATGGAACTGCTGTTAGAGATATACTTGCTCCAGTCCTGACTGGACATATTTTTTAGAGTATCCGGAGGATTGGTGTCCGACGTTTTATGGACCTGAGCCTGTCGATGGTGCAGACAGGGACCCTCTAGCTTAGGAGTGATTTCTGGGTTGGTAGTCGGGATCACTAGGACCTTATTGTTGTTTTTATTAGCTTTAGCACCGGATTTGTCTCCGGTTTTGGTTTGAGACCTTGTATTGTATATTATTTTGGATGTTGTATTATTATTATTGATGTTGTGGTTGTTGTAGTAGTTGTTGTTGGTTAGACTTTATAGTTGTTAGACTTCTTTGTCATCTTATCGTGCTTAGATTCGTGATTGAGTATATTGTGGTTATCATTTTGATATTTGCTCCTCCGTTTGGAGTTGAGATCTTGACAGGTCTATATATTGATTGTGTGGTTGCCCTCCTTTTGGAGAGGTCATGGCCAATTTTTGTGTGAGATTATTATTTAGATAGTTGACCTAGACAACGTTCTACCGCCGATGCTGCGGCATAGGCTGGACGTACCCACGACTCATGCCCGATTTTTTGGGGGTGGGTCGTGACACGTTTTTGGTGGTGGCCCATGCAGGTCCCGATTCATAATTAGTGCGATATCGTGGTGGTACAACAACTTAGTTGTACTGTTGTGAGCCTGCTCTAGGATCTAGGATCTAGGATGAGAGTGTACTCAATCACGACTAGGAACAATTCCAATCTAATTATTCTGAAATTATTTCTTTTGAAATATTACTGTCCTTCTTTGATGATATCGTATCTTGTGCCGTATTGACTTCTTTTGATCTGTGTTCAGGATGCCTCCGAAGACACGATCTCATCGTACCGTCCCAGCAGTTGCCACTGAGAGGTCTGCTACCTCTCATCCAGCTCGTATTTAGGCAGCTGCTACCACTCCACTCACCACTCCTGCAGTTGAGGGAGCATCTGCTTCTCTCGGGGATCCTCCTTCACCTGTCGATCCGAGGACTACCCAGTCGTTCTGGTGGTTCCTCCACCACTTCCTGCTCCAGTAGATGCCACGCAGTTGTTTGCGTTCTTCAGGGAGATGATGGATGCGCAGCACCGTCAGGTGGATGTGATGAGATTGGACATTGAGAATGCCCACCAGGTGGCCATGACAGCAGTGGATAGGGTAGCTCAGATTCAGCCACAGGCAGATCAGATACAGCATCCGAGGCCGGGCAGCATCATTGACTTTCAAAGGATGCGGCCCAAGGAGTTCCGTGGTACAAAAGGGATCCTGTACGTGGATGACTGGATAGAGCAGATCGAGGGGATCTTCAGGCTGGCGCAGATTCCAGACAGTATACAGATAGAGGCAGCGGGTATTCATATGTTCGACCTTGTCTTGACATGGTATCGCACTGATACGAGGATTACAGTGCCCGGGCTTACTTGGGAGGCTTTCAAGAGGCTTTTTAAGGAGTAGTTTTTCCCAGATGTGGCGCTCAGTGCTTTGGAGAGCCAGTTTGAGGCACTCGTCCAAGGGAGCATGACGGTGGACGAGTACGCAGCAGAGTTCTACCGTCTGGGCAGATTTGTAGATGGCTTGAGTGAGGCAGCAAAGGCGAGGAAGTTTTGCAAGGGTTTGGTTATGGCGGTCAAATCTTTGACCAGGAGCGACCGCGAGGCGACTTTCGAGCAGATAGTAGGAGATGCTCAGAGAGCAGAGGATGACTTGGAGCTCAAGTCTAAGAGAGGCAGAGATGATTCAGGCAGTGCGAGTGGTAGTACGGGACCAGCTAAGCGTTTCTATGTGCAGAAGGCAGCGCAGCAGGGTCAGGATCAGAGGGTGCCCACTTGTGCCTACTGTAGGAAGGCAGGACACACTTGGGATATTTGTAGGAGGAGGTTAAAGGTGTGTTTGTTCTGTGGATCCGCTGCTCACCAGATGCGAGATTGCCCCACTGTACCTCCATTGGGTGGAGCACAGGATCAGAGAGTTGGAGCTAGGCTATCTGTGGCACAGCATCATGCCCCGCACCAGTAGAGGAATACACTCCAGCAGGGCAGGGCTTATGCGTTGACGGTCGAGGAGGCCGATGCTACAGGTGTCGGGTTAGCAGGTCTGTCTCTTTGTTCTTCTTCCTGTCCTTTTCTATTCCTTGTGGTGTGCTTCATTAGTACCTGTTAGACTTTTCTTTGTGCTGTGGTAGATAGTGTAGTGACCCTGATTGAGACTGTGATAACATAACTAGTAGGACCCTGATCTTGCATATTGTTTAGGTAGAATTTCTTGACTGTGATTATTGGGGGTTTGACCTAGAGAGAGTGTGATTGACTTTAAATTTCGAGGACAAAATTTTTTAATGAGGATAGGCTTGTCACCACCCCATTTACAGAGCCGAGTTTTTTTTATTTTTAATTTGGTTAATTATGTATTATTTATAATTAATTGTATTTATAATTAATTAATGATTATATTATATTTTTTTTGATTGTTTTAGGATTTTGGCTAGCCTGGACCCATGTCAGACCCTAGTGGACCCATGTCCGACCCAGTCCATACTCCTGTGAGACTTATTTTTGGGTTTAAAATATTTATTATATTTTTAGAAGGTTAGTGGGAGAGATTTGGAGCTAGTTTGAGTGCTTTTGGAACCCGAAACCCGAAACCAAGTCAAGTAGGGGCATTTTGGGTATTTTGGAACTTGTAAACCCTTATGTGTGTTGTGGCCGGCCCCCTCCTCACTCCTAGTCCCGTGTGGACAGCAGCCCCCCTGCGTTGGTGAGCGTTGTGTGCATTGTTGTTTGTAGTGTTGTGTTTATGTATATATGTCTCTCTCTATATATATATTTATATGTATGTGTGTCACTATATATATATTTATAGATATGTGTTAGTGAGTGCTTGTGTGAGTGTGTTAGTGAGTGTGTGTGAGTGTGGGTTGGTGCTAGTGTATGTGTGTAGGTGAGTGTGTGTGTGAGTGGGAGTGAGTGTTTAGATATAGATATATATGCATATGAGTTTGAGTTTGTGTGTATATATATGTATATATATTTATATATATATGTATGAGTGTTTATGTGTGTGGTTGTGTGTTTGTAAGAGTGTGTGCTAGTGTGTGTGAGAATGTGTGTGTGAGGGTGTGTGAGAGTGAGTGAGGATAGATATATATATATGTATGTGTGTGAGAGTGTATATGTATAGATATATATATAGATATATATATGTGTATATATATATAGATATATGGGTGTTTATATATATATATATAGATATATGTATATAATTATGTGTGTGTGTATGTGTGTGTTGATTTGTGTTTGAGTGTGTGTGTGTGTTAGAATATATATAAGTTAGTGTGTATATATATCTATAGAGTTATATATCTATAGAGTTATATATAGAATACATCTGTGCTACTCTCTCCAAAGCTTCGAGAGTCACTTGATGAGCATTCTCCATGTTTTCTCTCATCAGCTTGGTTTGTGCCTGGTGCGCTTCTGCTAGCACCCTCTGAGCCTCAGCTTGAACTCGCTGAGCATCTGCCGTCACTCTCTGGGCATCTACCATGCCCTGGATCAAGGTAAACATCTGCGTCCCGTCAATGGGCAAACCTTCGGGAATCGGAGTCGGTGGAAGTGGAGGGTTGTCCGTCACAGCTGCGGCAATCTTCTGAACAGGTGGGGGAGGAGGATCACCTACGTGCATCGGAGATGTAGGAGGAACTACGGCTGTCTGTCCATCAGGTGGAGAGGTGGCAGACCCCTCTAAAGCTGATGTTCCCGCTCTCATAGATCGTGTCTGCGGCGACATCCTGAAGACAGATCCCAAAGAATCAATTAAGGTAAAATGCGATATCATCAAGGAAGGACAGTATAGTTCTAAAGAAGCAACATTCAAGGTAAAAGATTGGGAATAAACCCTAGTTGTGATTGCACAGGTCAAAGATGCATCCAAGGTTGATACCTCTAACCCCTTAGGTACCACAATTCTATCACAAGCACACTCACTGCTAGTTTCCTTACCTACTGCAATCACTGATACTAGTTATTCCTATCACTCAAGTGCATAACAATTACAACACACTATACCAAGTAATGCTCTCTCTAATACAATCCTAGATGAACACTTAAGTCAGTTGCAGTAAAATCTCAATCATGCTCAAGCCAACAGATCCTTACACATGCATCTTATATACTTATATACCAATATATCTCTCTCACTATAAAATCCTTTCCTCAAATAAAATTCCTCAAAATAACTCCTCGAATAAATTTACAGTAAAAATGTATACACTTTCCTCAAGGTTAATTATCTAAATACTGAAGTGAAAACTTAATCACAAAAAAAATCCTTACAGACTTGTCTAGGTTTATCAAATTGAATCTGAATTCCTCAAAAATAAAATTTTAATAACATAATATCTCGACTTCTCAAAATTCAAAATGCAATTCGTTTTCAATCTTCAAATTTAAATCCATATCTAGTAATCCAATAGCCCTAGTGTTAATCTTCCTCGCTGTCCTCATCGACATGGGTCATCAATAATACCATAAATTAATCTACAAATTCATTTTGATATGAAATCAAACCCTACCATGAAACCAAAATCCTAATTTAATACCCGATCAACAATCAACAAGTGAGAATGGACGGAACAAGGGAATGATTTTAAATTGGAGATTATAACAAGATTCTCAGGGGTCATCCCAGGAATCTCTCAAGGAATTATGATTGAGTATTCGCTCTCGTCCTAGTATCCTATGTCCTAGATCCTATCGCAGGCACGCAGTAGGGTAACAAAGATGCCACACTACTACGACATCGCACAACTCGCGAAGTCTGACCTGCATGGGCCACCACTAAAAACGTGTCATGACCCGCACCCGGTTTAGGGACACGAGTGCGTGGGTACGTCCAGCCTACGCCACAGCATCGGCGGTAGAACGCTGTCAAGGTCTTGATACTATCTAGCCAATCTCACACATGCATCCAATCTCCATAAGGAGGCACGGATGACACAATAAAATGAACACATAATCAATCACAGGATTACAGCACGATAAGATATCGAACAAAAATTTAATACAACACAAATCCAGAATGTAATCTAACTCAACAAATATCCAAGTCTCATCAAAAATGCCGGAGACAAATCCGGTACCAAAAGTCTGCTAAAAGAACTAATCAGAAAAACTAGAAGAATTTGTGATTCCGGCTAGACCTCCCGGAATCACAACTAACTACCAAGTCTGCAGCTACTCACCATATGGTCCATAAAGTGTCGGACACCGATCCTCTAAGGCATAGTCTGGAAAAATATTTCCAGTCAGGAAGGAGCAAAGCATAATCTCAAATAACAGTTCCATTAAATTGATAAGGACTATAAAGTAATAAACATGTGATGCTAGCTACTGAGAAGACCATGAAATAAATGTAATGGCAATAAAGAGAGACATGCAATATAAAGAGACAGGCAATAGGCAATATGATATAGTCATTGCATGAATGAAAATGAAAAGAACAAGGAACAATATCATATACGGGTGATGTAGTATATGATTTAAAATAGGGAACTGTAATCTATTCTAAGTGTTTGAAATAGTAGTTTCAAAATGTGATCGGCTTGGGAACATGTACGATAGCTACAGGGCCTGGCTAATCATGGTGAAGAGCATGATTAACACTTACATTGTTCTATACTACAATAAGAGGTTAAGATCATATTTCTTACTAACTACTTCCCTGCCCCCAACTAGTACTGTGGATCCAACCATGACACGTCACGATACACGAGCAAGTCCAGTTTATCATGTACGATGTCTAATATACATGTCGTGTACAATGTCAATACGATAATCAATGTAACATCTCATGACTGCAGATCCAAGCTATACTAGTCTGTGTTGCACAGTGTCAAGGATTCAGTTGTATCATTTCAAGATTATTGAATTTATAGAAATTATCAAGAAATTGGAAATTATCAGAGAATGTACTTGCCTTGGGTCCTTAGCTGGTAATTATTGATGTCCTATTCCAGAGTATCCCCTTGGTGAACCAACAGTCCTAGAAACATATCACCATATCACATTTGCATCAGATGCTACACTAACACACAAACAAAATACCAACTCAGGGCTATGCCAGGCATGGCACTAGTCAACTAGGGTCACCTAGTAGATAGATACGTAAATATACATATCTTAATTTACATATGTACTTACAATATATATATATATATATATCAAATTAAAGACATATACAATATATATATATATACATTAAAAATATGCCAAGGGTTTATACAAAAATATATATACACATATATATATATATGCCAATACATTATATATATATATAATATTAAATACTAAAACACATATACAATACATGTTTATACCTATACCAAAAATAAGTTTATATATATGTATATATACTTACATATACGAAATGAAAATATAAATCTACATATATATATTGATACCAAAATACGGTTATTTTGAATATATACCAAAATATTGATATTCATATATATGTTTATACATATTCCAAAAATATATTTAATACGTATATACTATATGAAATTATACCAAATAAATATATGTATATTTGCACCACAAAAACATACATTTATATATAGGTATATATATTACCAAAATAATACATATTTTTTTTTATATGAAAAATATAATACAATATTCAACATATATCATTGTACGTATACGTATCTATATACATATATATATATATATACACATTAAATAATATATACAAATACATGTACATTAACATAGAATACACTAAATATATCTATATACGATACATATACATGTTAATATATACATATACGTACACCTTAAATACTTACATACATTAACATACATTACTTAATTTTATACTATATGAAAATAACCAATATTCATGCATATACATATATTTATTAATGAATACACATATATGATGTATGAATACATATATATATATATACATAGAGTACTTATATATTACCATATAGTATATACTAATACATAGATTGATTACACATATACATGTATTACAGGGAAAGGGAACAGGGAAGAGAGGAGGAGCTTACTGCGGGGTTGGCCGGAGTCTCGCCGGAGTACGGCAGGAGGTGGTGGCGCTAAAGTGATGGAGGTGGTGGTGGTGATTGGATGAAGATGGGATAGGTGGCTGACCGGGCTGGCTGACCGGAGGTCGGAGGAGTTCGGGCTCGGCAATGGAGGAGCAGGGCCGGCCTGGGTTGGCCGTCGGGTGATGGCTGCTGCGGGGTGGAGCTCACGGTGAAAGGGTTCGGGGAGTTTTGCAGCCGGCTGATGGAAGGAGGAGATGGAGGGAGGAGCACGAGCAGCTGGAAGAAGAGTGGGGAGGAGCAGCCGTCGGGTCGGGCAGCGGCCGCCGGACTCGTCGAGGCAGTGCCGCCGGGGAGCTTCGGCTGATGGTGGAGATGGCCTGGCCGGCTGTGCGCAGGCCAGCGGGAGGGGTCGGCTGAGAAGAGGGCCGCCGGAGACACCGCAGGGAGGAGTCGAGGGCTGATCAGTGGTGATGGGGGAATGAACAGTATTCCCCCCCTAACTATTTGAATTTGAATTCAAAAAGTAAAAGAAGAAGAAGAAGAAAGGAAAGAGAAGGAGTAAGAAAAGAGAAGAAGAAAGGAAGAAATTTTTCTTCCTACGGTTGAGGTTGAGGATGGAGGCTACCTAGGTTTCTCTTGGGATTAGGGCTTATGATGTAGATAGGACATTAAATAGGATGAGGGTGTGGGTAAATTAAAGGTGAGGATGCACCCAATTAAATGGGTGATCCAGACTAAACATGAAGGAAATTGTTTTCATGTAAAGTAGAGTGGAAAAATGTAATTTGGTCCACAAATAAATAACCTTTCATGTAAAGTAGAGTGGGAAAAATGCTCAGCAATGGAAGTTAATGATTGCAGGTATAATTATTTTGTCGTTAGACTTGTCTTGTATTTCTTGCTTGCCTTGATATCTCATCGTGCTTTAGTTTATGTGATTGAGTATTCCAGCATTATTTTATGATATCCACGTCTCCTTATGGAGTTGGGTATTCATGTGAGTTTGATTAGATAGCTATATGACCTAGACAGCATTCTACCGCCGATGCTGCGGCGTAGGCTGGACGTACCCACGCTCTCGTGCCCATAAACTGGGTGCGGGTCGTGATATGATGTAGATAGGACATTAAATAGGATGAGGGTGTGGGTAAATTAAAGGTGAGGATGCACCCAATTAAATGGGTGGTCTAGATTAAACATGAAGGAAATTATTTTCATGTAAAGTAGAGTGGGAAAAATGCAATTTGGTCCATAAATAAATAACCTTTCCATTTGGTCTTGGACAATGGGGTGATGACACCTACAATTGAATAATTGCAACTAAGCCCCTTAAATTCGGGAAATTGCACAAACACATAAAATGATAAAAATTTTGCGGGCGATTCGGTGTCCGGTATTTTGTAGGGTCAGGGGGCGCTGTATGATCGGTGTGGGCTCAATTAGCAGGGCACTGGAATTAAATTAGGATTTTAGAATTGGTTTAAATAGTATCCTCAATTTAATTAGAAATAAATGCAAGTTGTGTTCTAAAATTAATTAGAAGTACATGGGGCCAAAATCAGGTCAGGTCATCAATACCAATAATGAAGAAGACTCAGAACAAAATATTACCCTAATTTGGGCCGCACGAAAAATAGGTCAAGATTGCCTCCAATTTCGATTGGAACGCACAACGATACAAAAATAGGAATTTACTAAATAACGTCCGCGACGATTTTTGTGCGGCTAGAAACAAGGTACAGAGAGCATAATTATGAGTTGCAAACATAGCAGAATGGAAGGCGGGCATGTCTAGGGCAAGATTGTAAAATTTGTTGGGAGACAAAAGATAGGGTAGCGCTCCAAATATCGAAGCAAAGGCAATGCGCAATAATATTAAATAAAATACGGTAATTAATTACAAACTCCAAGAATTAAATTCTAGATAAAATAATAAAATTCAGAATTCTATAATTCGGACAGGTGATCATCTACTGGGCTTCTAAATCAAGTCTACTAGCTTAAAAATAAATGAACACTGCATCTAATACTATATTTAATCACACATCTCACATAATTATTTAATTAAAAAATATTATCATGCAATTTAATTAATTGTAACTACCATAATATTAAATATTATAAAAATCGAAAATACCCCTGTTTCCGGAATGTGGTAGTGACAACAGCTGCAGCAGCAGCTAGGACAGCAGCAGTAGCAGCACAGGCAGCAGGAGCAGCAATTTGAAGCCAGGTAGCAGCAGCTGCAGCAAATGCGAGGTAGAGAGGGGTATATATATATATATATATATATAGATAGATAGATTAGTAGATTGGATAGAGATGCATAGATAACTAGATAGTTAGATAGTTAACTAAGATAAATAGATAGATAGACTAATAGATAGATAGATAGGTAGATAGGTAATAAATAGATAGATATCTATAGATAGTTAGATAAATAGATACATGAATAGATATATTAGATAGATAGATGGGTATCTATGTTTTAATAGATAAATAGGTATATAGTTAGATAGATTGATAAATAGATGAATAGATACATAGATAAAAAATAGATAGATAGTTAGATAACTAGATAGATAGATAATAATTAGATAGTTAGATAGTTAAATAGATAAGTAGATAGATAGATGGACATTGTAGATACCTAGATATAATAGGTAGATAGATTTATGAATAGATTGAAAGATTTATAAATAGATAGATAGTTGATAGATAGGTAAATGCATAGATAGATAGATACGATAGGTATTTAAATATATCTATCTATAGGTATAGATATATAAATACATATAACTAGATATATTATAGCTAGATATATATATGTATAGGTAAGGTAAAATACATAAGGTTTGTGTATATGTGTGTTTATGAGATATATATGTAGATACCTAGGTATATGCCTATATGTATTAGATATCTATATTTTATCCTAGATTATAGCTAGACATATATGTTTATGCATAGTTAGTTAGCTAGAGGGGTAGTCGGGTTGAGTTTAGAGCGGTATCTCAATACCTTGAGATACCAAGGTATCTCAATACCTTAAGATAACCAAGGTATTGGGTTTCGAGCAAGATTTTTGAGCAATAGCCTAGGAATAGTATTGGAGTGATTTTTATATGCTTATGTGTATATATTTACGCGTGCTAGCATAGGTTTTAGCTAGTTTAGGCGGGGTGCGTGGCCTAGGGCGAGGTATCGGATACCGAGGGTATCCCGGTATCTCAAGGAGGCGAGTTTGTTAGTTTTCTAGCTTAATGACCTCGTTTTGACCTAGAATTTCAGGAGCACCCAAGTTTGACCCAGACTTGACCGTAGTTGACCGCCAAAGTCAACTTTTGACCTAGTTTTGACCCAGAGTTGACTTTTTTGACCCAGAGTTGACTTTTTGACCCAGATTTCACCGGTTTGACCCGTTTGACCTAGAACGACCCTAGAAGCCTATTTTTAGTTATTTTATATCTGTTTAACTCATTAGAACCCTGTTTAACCTTGCTTTTCGTAATAGGTCCTTGCGACACCGGTTCGGATCGCTAGTTGCTCAGGACGTCAGGCGAGTACATTCTTTGATAGTTTTTATTATTTGATGATTATTATGATTCAGCTTCTAGTATAGTATCATATGAATATTCTGGCATAACACGGGACACTGACTGATATTTCTGGATTCATTTACTTGCGACACATATATTTTATATTTCTGGCCCCTATTCTGGAATCACTACAGACATCATTCATGTTCAGGCTGGACTCATCTTGATTTGCGTATCGGGTCTTGGATCCACTTGTATTAGTCGAGGCGAAAAAATACTCGAGTAGACATGTAAACATTCCCATCTGGAATCATCAGGAATCACTCCCTCTGGTCTAATCTGGAATGATAGCAGCCGCGCACCCAGTGCGCGGTGAGCCGTACTTACCCCTAGCCGTTTACATATCGAAACAAGTATTTTAAAGACACCGAGTTCATTCTTTATAGTCTGGACTCTCATGCATTTCTTGATTTGTCTCACTTACATGTTTTCTATACTTGACTCACTACATGTTATTCATGCTGGACTCACTACACGTTCATGTGCACGAACTTGATCTTAGCTTAGATTTCCTGTATCTTGTAGTTATTACTATCTTGCTCTGATATCCATGCATCTTTACCTTTATGCCCCAGTTATACATATTTCCTTATTTCATACTTGCTTTATTCTTCTTGCTACTTGCTATAACTATTTTATAGTTTTTATCATTTAAATGGAACTGTTGTTAGAGATATACTTGCTCCAGTCCTGACTGGACATATTTTTCAGAGTATCCGGAGGATTGGTGTCCGACGTTTTATGGACCTGAGCCTGTCGATGGTGCAGACAGGGACCCTCTAGCTTAGGAGTGATTTTCGGGTTGGTAGCCGGGATCACTAGGACCTTGTTGTTATTTTTATTAGCTTTAGCACCGAATTTGTCTCCGGTTTTGGTTTGAGACCTTGTATTGTATATTATTTTGGATGTTGTATTATTATTATTAATGTTGTGGTTGTTGTAGTAGTTGTTGTTGGTTAGACTTTATAGTTGTTAGACTTCTTTGTCATCTTATCGTGCTTAGATTCGTGATTGAGTATATTGTGGTTATTATTTTGATATTTGCTCCTCCGTTTAGAGTTGAGATCTTGACAGGTCTATATATTGATTGTGTGGTTGCCCTCCTTTTGCAGAGGTCATGGCCGATTTTTGTGTGAGATTATTATTTAGATAGTTGACCTAGACAGCATTCTACCATCGATGCTGCGGCGTAGGCTGGACGTACCAACGACTCATGCCTGATTTTTCGGGTACGGGTCATGACCGCGGGTCCAGCCAAACGACCATACTTTCAATAGTAGAGACCTTCTAGCAGTAGAGACAACAATTTCATGCACCATTCCTAGCACCCGCGCAGCAGACATACCAGGCCCTGAGACCAGCACAGCAGGCCCCACAGTGTACTTATTGTAGGAAAATTGGACATACACAGGAGGTTTGCAGGAAGTAGCTTGGAGTGTGCTTCTGTTATAGAGAGCCAAGACACTAGTTGAGGGAGTGTTTAGTGGCTCTAGTTTGAGCTGGCCAGGGAGCAGTACCGGCAAAGAGAGCATCAACGAGGCCACCCTCAGGACAGTAGAGGGGACCTCCTTTACAGACTCAGTAGCAATATTTTATCTAGCATCAGCAGCAAAGAGGTACACCACGAGGGAGAGCTTTCGCCATGGTAGTTGAGAAGGAGGAGCCAGTCAAAGATTTGATATCTGGTTTATTTCTTCTTGATTTGATTCCAGCTTATGCTTTGCTTGATTCGAGTGCTTCCCATTCTTTTATATCTATATCTTTTGCTCTTAAGCATCGATTAGAGTTTGAACCTATGGCTATGACTTACGAGATTATGACTGGTGGAGGCATTATCCTAGTCAGTGATGTTAACAAGGATCAGAGATTTATACTAGAAAGCTGGGAATTAAGTGCGTAATTACTCGTAATGCCACTTCTGAGCTACGATATTGAACTTGGGATATATTGGTTGAAATATAACATGCTAGTATAGATTATGGTAGAGGCAGAGTTTTGTTTTGACTGCCAGGAGATCTAGAGTTGCCGTAGAAGCATTGAAGCAGAGCAAGGATGCCATCTGTTGAGTCATGGTGGAAAACAAGGAGTTGCCATATGCGTTGATAACATAGTTTAAATATGTTTTTTCGGAGAAGATGCCAGGTTTAAAGCCAAACCGAGATGTTGAGTTCTCTATAGATTTTATGCCAGGAGCAGAGCCGATATCTCAGCAAGTGTACAGAGTTAACAACAGTAAACTGATTGAGTTGAAGAACCAGGTGGATGAGTTGTAGGATAAAGGCTTCATTCGATCTAGTTCATCATTGTATGGTGCTCCGGTATTATTTATTCTGAAGAATGATGGATCGATAAGCATGTGTATCGACTACAGGGTTCTAAACAACCTCACTATTAAGAACAAATACCCGCTACCGAGGATTGATGATCTATTTGTTCAGTTAAACAGAGCAAGGGTATTTTCAAAGATAGACTTGAGGTCAGGTTACCACCAGGTAAAAGTGAAGAAGGAAGATATTCTAAATATAGCTTTTTAAACTCGGTATGACCAGTTTGAGTTCGTGGTGATGCCGTTTGGGTTGACCAATGCCCCAGTAGTATTCATGAATCTGATGGAAAAGTTATTCCACCATTATCTTGATATGTTTGTGGTGGTATTTATTGATGATATTCTGATATATTTGAGGACCCTGGAGTAGCATGAGGAGCATCTAGGATAGTTCTAGAGACTCTCAAGAAAGTGAAGCTTTATGGCAAGCTTTCTAAGTGTGAGTTCTTCCTTGAAAAGTTTGAATTCCTTAATCATGTGATCATAGGTTATAGGATCTCAGTGGACCTGTAGAAAATTTTAGCAATTGAGTTATGGGCTACTCCAAGTTCAGTGGCAGAGATAAGATATTTTCTGGGGCTAGCAGGTTATTACAGGAGTTTTGTACAGGACTTCTCCAAGATTGCATAGCCGATAACTAGGCTGATCCGAAAGGATGTTGAGTTTGTCTGGGCAGACGAGAGTCAGGCCACTTTTGAGGAGCTGAAAAAAAGGTTGACGACAGCTCCAGTTTTGGCGTTGCCATCAGGAGTAGGTGGATTCACTATCTATAGTTATGCTTCAGAGAAGGGTTTGGGTTGTGTTTTACAGCAGAATGGGAAGGTGATTGCCTATGCTTCCAGGCAATTATATCCTCATAGAAAGAAATACCCTTCCCATGATTTGGAGTTAGCATCGATCATTTTTGCTCTAAAGCTATGGAAACATTATCTTTACGGAGAGTGTGTGGAGTTCTTCACAGAACACAAGAGCTAGAAGTATGTGTTTACCAAAAGAGAGTTAAACATAAGACAACGTCGATGGTTGGAGTTATTGAAGGACTTCACATATCATTGCAGTACCATCCAGGGAAGGCCAATGTAGTCGTAAATGCCTTGAGAAGGTATCCAGTGGCTATGTGCTTGACTACAAATAGATATTTATTGGCCAATCTTGAGAACTTGGGTATTAAGGTGCTAGTACCAGGTGTCGAGATACAGATGTTGGGATTGCAGATACAGTCAGAGCTGATGGACATAATTTGAGCTACATAGTATAAAGATGAGTCCAAAAGGAGAATTAGAGCACAGGTCCCGATTGGATTATCTGAAGACTTCACTATTATAGAGGATGGATCACTACGGCACGGTACTAGGTTGTGTGTGCCAATTGGGATATTGTGCGAGGAGGTTCTTCAGGAGGCACATCGATCATAGTACTCTATACATCTAGGTGCCAACAAGATGTATAGAGATCTGAGAGAGCATGTATGGTGGTATAGCATGAAGTGGGAGGTAGCGAACTTCGTATCCAAATATTTAGTGTGCCAATAAATAAAGGCAGAGAGGCAGAGGCAAGGTGGTTTACTTCAGCCTTTACCCATTCCAGAGTGAAAATGGGAGCAAGTTACTATGGATTTTGTTTTGGGGCTTCCGTGTTATCCAGGAGGTAAAGATGTGATTTGGGTTATCATAGACAGGTTGACCAAATCAGCCCACTTCTTACCATTCAAAGTGGGTACGTCTACGGAGAAGCTAGCGGAGATGTATGTGCGACATATTTTTAGATTGTCTAGAGTTCCTGTGAGCATAGTCTCAGATCGGGATAGTCGCTTCATATACCACTTCTGGAGGAGTTTATGGGATAGCTTGGGCACCCATCTCAAGTTTAGTAACATATATTACCCCTAAACATACGGTTAGTCGGAGAGGACTATTCAGACTCTCGAGGATATGCTTCTCTCTTGTGTTTTAGATTTTAGCAGCTCTTGGAAGGATTATTTTTACTTGGTAGAGTTTTCTTACAATAATAGCTACCAGGCCAGTAACCAGATGTTATCATTCGATACTTTATATGTAAGGAGATGTCGCACTCCTCTATCTTGGGTTGATATAGGTGAGAGAGTCTTGTTACGACCGGAGATGATTGTGGATGCAGCTGAGAAGGTGATGCCTATTAGGGATAAACTTTGGGTGGCACAGAACATACAACGACATTGAGCCGATAGACTGAGACCTTTGTAGTTTGAGGTATAGCTTTTAGTTGTATTGCTTGTTATTATTTTATTTTAGGTTAAGTGTTATGGCTATATTTTGTTATATGTTGGCGATATGGTGTTCTTGTAGATTTTTCTGATATGAGACACTATTCATTTTGGTGGTGGCGAAAAACTTAATCTACTGTACATCGGACCCTTCAGTGTTCTTGCAAGGCTCGGTGTAGTGGCCTACAGACTTGATTTATCGCATGATGTATTTAATGTGTCGCAGATGAGACGGTATGTGGCAAATCCTAGTCACGTATTGGATCACTCGAAGATTGAGGTGGGTTCGACTCTCAGCTACCCAGAGTAGCCAGTGCAGATTCTGGATCGCAGGGAGAAAGTGCTACGGAACCAAACAATTTTTTTGGTATGCGTCGCATGGAGGCATCACTCTCCAAGAGAGTCTACCTGGGAGAGGTAAGGCTAGATGCGCAAGCGATACCCTTATCTCTTTGAGCCGTGAGGTATTATTCTTCTTGTTTGCTGTGATTGCTTATTGTAGTACTAGTCCTTCCTTAAATTTCGAAGATAAATTTTTTTAAGGGGGGTAGACTTGTCACTACCACATTTGTAGATAAGAATATTTTGGTCATTTAGTATATTTATTATTACTAATTAAATATTAAATTATATACTACAAATTAATTATATTTTTGTACTATTTAGTTATTTATAGTTTATTGGCTAACCTATGTTATTTGGACTTGTCATTAATGGACCCATTGATTATCATAAAATATTGAGCCTAATATTTAACTAAGCCCATTAGACCCTTTTTCTTATTTAATTAAGGAGATTAGTTTAATTTATATTAGTTAAGAGCCTTTTCATTATAGCCCTTCTTAATTATTATTCATAATTAGCTAGAGAGGGGCACCTAGGACATTTGATGTTGCTGGAAAAGGAAGGAAAGGGGGCCGACGACATAAAGTCTTCTTCATTCTCTCTCCTCTTTATTAGTTAATTTCAATTAGATCTCCAATTGTGTTCTTCCCAAATTGACTCATTCCTCCATAAATTTAACCCAATTCATACTAATTCCCCTCAATTTTTCATCATCAAAGAAGCATTGGAGCTTGGATTGTAAGGATCACTTGAAGAAAGAGGAATTGTCAAGGAAATCATGTTCTAATTGTGTCCATTGAGCATTTTTTTAAAATCTATCTCCCAATAGGTAAATTCTGAATCCAACCCTTAATTTAGACTCAAATCCATGCATTTAACTTTTAGGAATCATCCATTGGCTTGGGGCTACCAATAGGATCAAGAATTACGTTCATATGACTTGTACTGTAGAAGTTACATAGTAACTTATGTCCAAATTAGGGAGAATTAGGAGATTGATCCATCAATTGTGTGTTAGGAGACAAATTAGATCTAATTAGACTTAGATCGGGATTGTAAGACTAAGTACGTGTCCACAATTGGACACGAGTAGAGATTATCAGGGTATTTTATGATACAGTGTGATACGAGGTTCATTTTGGGTAATTTTTTAATATGAGTGAGATCTCTCTTCAATTTCTTTTATGACTAATCAGTCTAGTTATATTAATATGTATTTGGTGTGTATTATTAGTGATTATGTAGAATTGGGGTTTTTGCTCTTCATTTGGAGGAGCGTCTTAAGGAGTGAACACTAAGTTTTTAATTTATTATCTTTTCTAGTGTGGTGTACGTGTTCATAGGTATTTATATTGGTGTCTAGGAGCATTAGTGTATGTGTGCTAGAGATACTTGGTTGTCTATGTGCTTGTGTGAGAGAGGATAGTATGGGTACAGGTAGAGTGGGTTGTAAGGGTTACACAATGGGTAAGAGGTAAAATAGCAACAGCTAGGTGCAACAACAACTAGGTGCAATAGCAGCAATAAGATTTATTAGCAGCAGTAGCAATGCAGCAACAGCAAGATGTGTCGGTAGCAGTTGCAATATAGTAACAGCAGTATCTAGGTGCAACAGCAACTAGGTGCAACAGCAACAGGAAGATGTATTAGTAGTAGTAGCAATACAGCAGTAGAAGCAGCAAGATGTATCAGTAGCAGTAGCAACGTAGTAACAGCAGCAGCTAGGTGCAACAGCAGCAGCAAGATGTATTTGTAGCAGTAGCAATACAGCAACAGCAATACGATGTATCTATAGTAGTAACATGCTACTGTATGCATGTTGCACTCCAAGGCTACTTGAGTACTACCTGGGAAGCACTCGAGGTTTTGGGGTTTCACCACAGCAAGTAATTGGGTTGAGATGGTTACATAAAAGTGTTCTTATAGTGCATTCAGTATTACAGCCATAATTGGCAGTACATAGTTTAGTTCCAACTGAACTTGTGCAGGCTCTGGTTCACAACAAGTGAATAGGGAAGGAAGAACCTCCAATTGTAAGACTGATACCCAGGGTATCAGTGAACGTATTCAGTTAGATAGGTGTGGCCAACTGTAGGTGTATGCTAGAGTATAAGGAGCTGGAAACTGAAGAGGGTGATGGTGAGTGTCTACTACCAATGTATTGGAAGTAGGAGTATCAATGCAAGGATAATAGGGTTAAGTTCAAATGCATCAGTAAATGGCACTAGATATCTGTAAGGACCCTAATTCTGAAAATTGTATTCTATACTAATTCTGAAAATTATATTCTATAATTATGTAATTATTAGTAATGATGAGCTAAATAGAGAAAATAGAATTTCCTATTGGATCCAACCCAAAACCCGCAAAACCATTAAACCACCCTTCCTGCGTAAAGTAAAGAGTTAATCAGAAGCAGTTCACCACAACGCATAAATTTAATCGCACGTAAAATAAGGAATTAGCAGTAGCAGCCTTTCCGCGTGAAGTAGTCAACAGCAAACCGATCACCATACTGCGTATACTTCTCCGCGCGTAAATATCAACAGCAATAGCAAAAATCACTGCGCGTAAACCACAGCAGTAGTAGTATCAAACCAACCTCTGCGTAAACTTTTCTTTTTACTACGCGTAAAAATTATTAGGAGAAGAAAATATCAGCAGCAGAAGCAAAACTTAACTTTTCTTTGTTTTGCTTTCCGACACGTGTAAGTCTCTCATTCCACCACTCCGTAAAAATATCCTCAACCGCACACCTAAGCCAATAAAAGGAAAACAACAGTAGCAACAGTTTCTTACCCATTAAGTAAATTTTACCGCCTTTTTATTCCTATATATATCACAACTCTCCTAAAACCTAATTCCACTTCTTACACCAAAGCTTAACACTGTTGGAACGCTTGCACTATTCAGGACTTTTTGCTTGGCAAGTATACCTTGCCACAATACTCTTATTTACATTCCAAATGATGCATAATTCTTTTTTATTTATATATTTGTATTGGACCTTGTTTATGAGACCACCATAGTATTATGGAGTATTATTGGTTCATTTGGCTGTGACACAGTTGTTACACGAGTTGTGAGTCTCGTATAGCTCTCGGACTACATATTGGGTTGGCCGCCTGTATGTATAAGCCATGCGTTAGGGATGACTACTGATAGAAACTTTGTATGATAGTAGACCTGGCAGTTTTTTAGAGGATTTATCATGTCATGGATATGGCATGCTTAGAGCATGGGGTGGGGAGAACAATAAGTAAAATATTTGGGCTTCTTTGTACTTTTTCCTGTACGCTCGGATTCTCCACCGGAGAAACGGGTGATGATGACCACTATATATTTCTGGCGGCCTCTGTCGTTCAAAAGACGACATGCTTTGAGGCTCCTGATTCTCCGAGAGAGTCACGCCAATCCCATTATTTAGCTAGATAGCCCACTTGGTGGAAAGCTGTTCTCAAACTGCATTCACTTAGTTGGTTAGGTGACCCATTAGATGTTATTATTTCAGTACTTATTGGCTTATTTTTATGTATCTTGTTATGTCCCTCTGAGGACCTAGTCCCTTTCTAGATATGGATGAGCAGGAGTACCCACAGGAGTACTATCCGGGACCTGACTCTACGTACCTAACTGAGGAGATCCTACCCTCAGAGTATATGTAATCTATTGACGATGTTTAGTTATTTTGTGCTACTTCAGGATAGTCATTTTGTAGTAGATTTGTTTCCACCCGACTATCAGACTTGATACTCATTTTGGATACCCAGTTATTATTCAGCGTTTATTTCTACTGATTATTTGTCTGTGGATGAGACATAGATTTTGTGTGACTTGTTATGACAGTATATTACTACTGATGGATTTGCATATTCATATACAGCGTACGTGTGTATATAATTTTCACATATTGGAGTTCGTATACATACGGCTGGGCGTGTTACATATTCCTAGTCCTACGTATTTTGTCACTGGGCGTGACATGTTTTTGGTGGTGGCCCATGCAGGTCCTGAATATATTATCTTGGTTACATAACTGTACCAAACAAGCCTGTGTATAGGAATAGAGTATAAGGATCTCATCCACACTTAATTAAACTTTATTCTTCCTATCAACCATTCCCTATTTGGATAAAACCAAAGTTTACGCCAAAAAAAAAAACTATTTACCTTAAGTTGGCGTAAGAGCCAAATAACTATCTTGTTGGCGTAAACCACGTTCCAATAGTATTCTTTGTCCTGCATAGGACACGATATGTAAGCCACATAGGTAAAATATCTAGCGTAAATCAATTGATACCTAAAACCAGCATAAATAACTTGATTAGGCGTAGTGAGCGTATTATCACAGTCTTAGTTTTAGATTTCTCAGACATGACCAATTAAGAACCAAATCTTGTGCATTAAATGTAGAGATATGCCTTGAGCCCTGTGCAGAAATAGCTTTTAACTTAGCGTCTGATTTTATCTTATCTTGAGCATAAAACTTATTCCTTTAGATAGCGTATTTAGAAGCCTTAAACTTTTCTATTTAGGATGCGTAAAAATAACTTGTATCAGATATACCACAAGATGCCAACCTGGGTCCCTGTTCAAAATCATCTTCACAGCTGTCCTCTCGATCATCGTGTAGTACTTTTATCAGATGTCAAGATCACTGATTTGACTGACAAATTCGTCCGAGGAAAAACAAAAAGATCTTCGAACAACTTTACGCTATAACGTATGTTAGATTTTTACCTGCAGAGTTTATGCATTAGACTTTACGCACGGAAACTTTTACGCAGATTTTCCCAGACAGTTCTGAAGCCCTATTTTATGCGAACAGTTTTGAAGCTCTATCTTGCTGACTTCTTTGAGTCTCTATTTTACGCAGACAACTCTAAAACCTTACCTTACTCTTCTCTGCTTTACGTAGATATTTCTGAGACCATGTTTTATGCTGACAAAATTTTATCTCTCTGTTTGATTCCTGTACTCTTTATAAACGTTATGTACATCACCTACAGAGAAATGGATATGCAGAAGGTATGTACTGTCATCGATGGTGACTCAACTCCTAGAGTCAATGGTCAGACTCAAGAAGGAACCTCAACGAATCCTAGACTTTCAGGACCAGATGGACAGATTCATAATCCAGTTCTATCTAACTTTCATGTTCCACCAAATGGGAACCTCCCAGCCTCATCAACACAGCAGGATGGTCAGGCTCAACTGTTCCAATTCTTCTAGATGATAATGAAGGAACAGCAACAACAGGCCGCCACACTAGCTGCAGAGCAGAGACAACAAACAGCAGAATAGAGACAAGAGTTTCTAGCATCACTTGAAAAGATGGCTGCAAATACTACTATACCAGTTCAATCACTAGCTCTAGAAATACGAGCTAGAGTTGGTTCAGTAAAAGACTTTGTACAGATGGGTCCAAGGCTGTACAATGGTATTGAGAGCCCAGAAGAAACTACCAACTAGATCACCCATACTCGGAAGTTATTCGAAGCATCACAGCCACCTACAGAGCTGTGGATGACAGGGCTGAGAACACTTTTAGATGGTAATGCTCATCACTAGTGGGAATCCATGGAGCGCCAGCTGGGTATATACCAGACATGGGAACAATTCTTGGAGTGCTTTGAAAGGAAGTACTTCTCGGACACCGTCAGAGATGCATTATACGATCAGTTTCTCCACCTGGAGCAGGGAAATCGAACAGTGGACGAGTATGATGCTGAGTTTAGTCGCCTTAGCAAATATGGCACTGCTTTGATACCAGATGACTTGGCCAAGGCTAAGAGGTTTCATCGTGGACTGACTAAAGAGCTCCAACACTATACTAGCTCCCAGTCCCGAATTACTTATATCGAGTTACTGACAGAAGCTAGATTGCAAGAAACTATTAGCCGAGAAAAAGGAGGCCAACTGAGGACGCAACAAGGATCGGCAAGGACACAACAAGGAGGACCTATTAGACGCCCTTTAGCTCAGCAATAGCAGCACCAATATAGAGCAGGACCATACCAGATCATAGAGAAGCCTCAATACAATTATTGTGGGAGACGTGGGCACATCTCAAGAGACTGTCGGGTCCATTTGGGATAATATATGAGATGTTGTTCCGGACAGCATATATTAAAGGACTGTCCTATGCAACAAGCATTGACCCTTCCACCAACAGCACAGAGACTATCACTTCCAGCAACCAAGCCAGGTCAGCAAATAATAATACCAGGAGTACCTCGATATCCAGCAGCAGAGGGATTCCAGCGAGGACCGCCACTACCTACACATGAGGATCAATTCACGAGGGCTAGACAGGGACAACCCCAGAGAAATGGACAAGCTTTCGTAATGGAAGTGGATGACATGAATTAGGAGATTGATGTCATAGCAGGTATCAATCTTATTTTTACTTTTCCTGCTACGACATTGTTTAATACTGGAGCCACCCACTCATTCATATCATCTAGTTTTATTGCCAAACACAATATTGCCTGTACACCTTAACCTAGTCGTATTAGAATTCTTACCGGGGGAGAAGTTGTACCTATCAGTAGAATTTATAGATCGTGTCCTATAGTGATACGTGGCAGAGAAATGAATGCCTGACTCTTAGTCCTTCCTATGCCAACTTTTGATATTGTGCTCGGAATGGACTGGCTAAACAAGTACCACGCTTTCTTCGATTGCTTTGGAAGAAGCATACTTTTTAAGGTACTAGGCCAGCCTGAACTTGAGTTTACACGAGGATCCACCAAAATCCTTGATGGTATGCAACTCGCAATGGACGACATTGTTTATCATCCTATTATTTCATAATTCCCAGACATCTTTCCAGAAGAATTACCAGGACTACCCCCAGATAGAGACATAGAATTATCGATTGAATTAATACCGGAAGCAGCACCCATAGCATCACATGTTTATAGACTGGCGAAGAAGGAGATGGATGAACTAAAGACACAATTGAAAGAATTAGAAGAAAAAGGTTTCATCCGACTAAGTGCATCACCCTGGGGAGTACCAGTATTGTTTGTACCAAAGAAGGATGGATCAGTACGTATGTGCATTGATTATAGAGCCTTAAATGCAGTGACGGTAAAGAATAAATATCCACTGCCATGCATTGATGACTTATTTGATCAACTTATTTGATCAACCAGGTGAAAGTTCGGAAGGAGGACATTCCCAAGACCACATTCCAGACAGGATATGGGCACTACGAGTTTCTGGTTATGCCATTTGGATTGACCAATGCTCCAGCTATCTTTATGTACTTAATGAATCGAGTCTTCCATCAGTATTTAGACCAGTTCGTGGTTGTCTTCATAGATGATATACTTGTCTATTCAAAGAGCCACGAGGAGCACGAGAAGCACCTGCGAATTATCTTGGAAACATTAAGGAGAGAGCAGCTATACACAAAGCTCAGTAAATGTAAGTTCTTCTTGGACAAGGTTTCATTTCTTGGATATGTTATTACAGGAAATAGTATTTCTGTTGATCCAAAAAAGATCTTGGCAGTTGAGACATGGCCTGTTCCTAAATCAGCAGCGGAAGTGAGAAGTTTTCTTGGACTTGCAGGATATTACCGACGGTTTGTGGAGAACTTCTCAAGGATAGCAACACCTATGACTCGGTTGACTTGTAAAGATTAAGACTTTATCTGGACCGACGAGTGTCAAGCCACTTTTGAGGAATTAAAGAAGCGACTGACTACAGCACCAGTATTAACTATTCTATCAGGATCAGGAGGCTATGTGATCTACAGTGACACATCAGGAAAAGGTTTGGGATGCGTATTGATGCAGCATGGTAAGGTAATTGCATATGCATCTAGGCAATTACGAGTACATGAAAAGAATTATCCAACTCATGACTTGGAACTTGCAGCCGTTATATTTTCTCTAAAGTTATGGAGAAATTACTTATATGGGGAACGAGTGGAAATATATACATACCACAAAAGTCTCAAGTATGTCTTCACACAAAAGGAGTTAAATATGAGGCAACGTCGATGGCTCGAGTTGATAAAAGATTTTGAGATAGAGCTACATTATCATCCAGGCAAGGCTAACGTTGTAGCAGACGCATTAAGCCGGAAGCCAACAGTTTACTTCTTAACAACACAGAAGGAATTATTGAAAAACTTGCAATGTCTTGGCATTGAAGTGATATTACCCGGAGCAGACGGGATATTATTCAACTTACAAGTACAATCATCACTAGTAGAGAGAATCAAGACATTATTTCCTACAGATGCCAGATTTAAAAAATAAAAAAAAGAACAGAGGCCGGAGAACAAATAGGACTGCGCATCCATGATGATGGGACATTACGATGTGGTGATCGTCTTCAAGTTCCAAATAAAGAAATTCGACAGGAGCTGATGACAGAAGCATATAGTTTGATATATTCTATTCATCTTGGAGGCACCAAAATGTATCGTGACTTAAGACAACATTATTGGTGGCATGGAATAAAAAGAGAGATAGCTCACTTTGTAGCTAAATGTTTAATATGTCAACAAGTAAAGGTGGGGCACCACAAAATCGTAGGGTTATTGCAACCACTCCCGATTCCAGAGTGGAAGTGGGAACACATCACTATGGACTTCGTCACAGGTTTTCCCAAGAGTCCAAGTGGTAGAGATGCAGTATGGGTAATAGTGGACTGACTCACCAAGTCAGCCCATTTCTTACCTTTTAGAGTTGGCCAATCTACAGAAGCTTTGGCTGACTTATATTTGAGACAGATCGTAAGATTGCACGGCATACCAGTCAGCATTATGTCAGACAGAGATTCACGCTTTACATCAAATTTTTGGAGAAGCATGCAAGAAAGCCTTAGAACTCGTCTAAAGTTCAGTACATCTTATCACCCACAGACAGACGGGCAGTCAGAACGTACTATTCAGACATTAGAAGATATGTTGAGGGCTTGTATGTTAGACTTTGGAGGATCATGGGAGGACCACCTACATCTTGTGGAGTTTTCTTACAACAATAGCTATTAGGTAAGCATCCATATGGCTCCGTTTGAAGCATTATATGGAAGGAAGTGTAGGTCTCCTGTGTGTTGGAGTGATGTAGGAGAACGTCAGATTCTGGGATGAGAGTTAGTGGTCAATACCATAGACACAGTTAAAAAGATACAAGGACACTTGCGAGCAGCGCAAGACAGGCAGAAATAATGGACAGACCTTCACGTCGTCCCTTGGAGTTTAAAGAGGGAGATCATGTATTCTTAAGAATATCACCTAACAGAGGCACCATCCGATTCGGAGGGCGCGGTAAGTTGAGTCCAAGGTATATTAGACCATTTGACGTATTAGAGAGAGTGGGAGAAGTAGCGTATCGACTTGCGCTACCACCTTCACTTGAGGGAGTACATGATGTATTCCATGTATCGTAACTTAGGCGATATGTGGCAGACAGCAGTCATATTCTTGACCATTCGGAGATCACCATTGGGCCAAGCTTATCATATCAAGAGCAACCCGTAGGAATTCTCGATCGTCGAGAGAAAGTATTGAGAAATCAATCTATTCTCTTGGTCCGCGTAGCATGGAAGCATGGCTCACCAGGAGAATCTACTTGGGAGCGCGAGGATGACATGCGCCAACAATTTCTGAACCTATTCACTGATCAAGGTATAAATTTACTTGTTAAAATATATCTCTTACAAATTTTGACTTTCTACCGTGGCTTAGTTTTAATTTCGAGGACAAAATTTTTATAAGTTGGGTAGAATGTAAGAACCCTAATTCTGAAAATCGTATTCTATACTAATTCTGAAAATCGTATTCTATAATTATGTAATTATTAGTAATAATGAGCTAAATAGAGAAAATAGAATTTCCTATTGGATCCAACCCAAAACCCGTAAAACCATTAAACCACCCTTCCCGCGTAAAGTAAAGAGTTAATCATAAGCAGTTCACCACATCACATAAATTTCACAGCGCGTAAAATAAGAAAATAGCAGTAGCAGCCTTTTCGCATAAAGCAGTCAACAGCAAAACGATCACCATACTGCGTATACTTCTTCGCACGTAAATATCAACAGTAATAGCAAAATCCACCGCGCGTAAACTACAGCAGCAGTAGTATCAAACCAACCTGTGCGTAAACTTTCCTTTTTACTACGCGTAAAACCCATTAGGAGAAGAAAATATCAGCAGCAAAAGCAAAACTCAACTTTTCTTTGTTTTGCTTTCCCACACGTGTAAGTCTCTCATTCTACCACTCCTTAAAAATATCCTCAACCGCACACCTAAGCCAATAAAAGGAAAATAGCAGTAGCAACAGTTTCTTACCCATTAAGTAAATTTTACCACCTTCTTATTCCTATATATATCACAACTCTCCTAAAAACTAATTCCACTTCTTACACCAAAGCTTAACACTGTTGGAACGCTTGCACTATTCAGGACTTTTTGCTCGGCAAATATACCTTGCCACAGTACTCTTATTTATATTCCAAATGATGCATGATTCTATTTTATTTATATATTTGCATTGGACCTTGTTTATGAGACCACCATAGTATTATGGAACATTATTGGTTCATTTGGCCGTGACACAGTTGCTACACGAGTTGTAAGTCTCATATAGCTCTCGGACTACATATTGGGTTGGCCGCCTGTATGTATAAGCCGTACATTAGGGATGACTGCTGATAGAATAATAAGTAAAATATTTGGGCTTCTTTGCACTTTTACCCGTACGTCCGGATTCTCTACCGGAGAAACGGGTGATGATGACCACTATATATTACTGGCGGCCTATGTCGTTCAAACGACGATATGCTTTGAGGCTCTTGATTCTTCGAGAGAGTCATGCCAATCCCATTATTTAGCCAGATAGCCCACTTGGTGGAAAGTTGTTCTCAAACTACATTCACTTAGATGGTTAGGTGACCCATTGGATGTTATTATTTCAGTACTTATTGGCATATTTTTATATATCTTGTTATGTCCCTCTGAGGACCTGGTCCCTTTCCAGATATGAACAAGCAGGATTACCCACAGGAGTACGGACTGGGACCTGACTCTATGTACCTGACTGAGGAGATCCTACCCTCAGAGTATCTGTGATCTATTGACGATGTTTAATTATTTTGTGCTACTTCAGGATAGTCATTTTGTAGTGGATTTGTTTCCACCAACTATCAGACTTGATACTCATTTTGGATATCCAGTTATTATTCAGCGTTTATTTCTACTGATTATTTGTGCTGTGGATGAGACATAGATTTTGTGTGACTTGTTATGACAGTATATTACCACTGATGGATTTGCATATTCATATACACCGTACGTGTGTATATGATTTCCATATATTGGAGTTCGTATACATACGGCTGGGCGTGTTACGTATTCCTAGTCCTACGTATTTTGGGACTGGGGCGTGACAATATCAGTCATCATTAACTTAGTTATAGTAGCATTATGTAGGGGTAAAGGAATTAAAGTTAGGTGTAGGTTAGTATCTTGACTGTTTATATGATACGTGAGTGTTGGTGCATAGTATATCCTAGTTAGTAAAGTGGTGGTTAATATTAGCTATTATAACTTAAGGTATTAGCTAGTTTAGTTATATTTTCAAGATATAGACCAAGAAACCTAGGTAATGACCTTGTATATCTAAATAAGCTAATATTAGCTAGTTAGTAATCCAATAAACTTATGTGGACCAATTTTAGCGAGAGTGTCCTAGAAATGGCTTAGAAAGCATATTAGTGCATTTTAGCTCAGTACCATTTTATTACGCCCGATTTGACATATCATTCATATATAGGTGTGTGTGACACCAGCTCGAATACCGAGATATAGTATTTTATCAGGACCACATGAGAGTACATTCTCTGATAGTTTTCTTATTTGATAGCCTCTATGTTTTATGTATTTAGTATTGAAATAATTGATTCTTGATACGATGGTTTCACTAATTAGTATACATGGATCTTTGTCATAAGATATTATTATCGTGGTTACTCAGTGATCATCATATCGTATTTTATGATTAATTAGTGATTACCGTGATTTCTTAGTGATTATATAGACCGTGATCGTAATGCATAATATTATAGACTGTACAATATGATATACGTGTTATAGTGTATCGTGATTTTGATCAGTATACTAGTCGAGGGTTGGGGGAAGTATCAGTGGATATGTGATCATACCTTATAGTCCGTGATTTAGTGTAAACCATGATAGTTAGCATACATGCAACTCACGTGTGATCATGCTAGCTCACCTTTTTTATATAGCTCGTGTTAGGTCCAAGCCAATCACAATATCTTACTAGTATTTCGAAGAACATTTATTATATTGTTTCCTTTTTTCCAGTTCATTACATTATTGTTTCTCACCATATTGTTCAAAGTTCTTGCCATCATTTATCGTGATACTCTTTCTCGTAATACATGCTAATTAAGTTACTTTTATTATTTATTTTTATTACTATTATTATTTCATAGTTTCTGTCAATTACTAGATCTGCTATTTGGGTTATACTTTGCTCAAATTTTGACTGGATATATTTTTCAGATAATTCATTTGAGGACTGGTGTCCTACGCACTAAGGGCCACAGGATGGCGAGCCAATTGAGTTACCACCCATAGAGACAGTTGAGTTAGTTCCAGCTGTTGATGAGTCATAGTTAGTTTATTCATGAGATTGTATATGGCAGTTAGACTTTGGCATTGTAATATTATTTGATATCTTTTGTTGAGATTAGATATGGACTTGTGTTATATTTGTGACTTATTTTCTTTTCTTCTATTCCATATCATGCCTTATCATCCTCTAGTTTGTTATTGTGATTGAGTATTATTTACCATTGCTATATTATCATTGTCCTTCATTTGGAGTTGAGATAGCATGACAAGTACCTTATACAGCATTCTACCATTGCTATATTGTGTAGATAGTTTTGTTGACCTAGACAGCATTCTATCGCCGATGCTCCAGCGTAGGCTGGAGAACCCATGCACTCGTGCCGTTACACCGGGTGTGGGTCATGCTAAATGTTGATATCCTTATACTTAACAGAATAAAAGAAATAATCGTTTAAGGAATAATAAGTATATATATATATATAAAATAACAGCAATAATTTATGGTTCCAGGTGATGGATCCATATATATATATATATAATAGCTACAACAATAATAATTTATGGTTCCAAGCGATGGCTCCATGGGATCAAGGGTCTTTAGCGGGCGAATATCGGCCAAAGGAAGTAGCAGCAACTTCCACTCCGAAGGGGGATGGTGGAGTACGGTAGAGCAAAGGAAGAAGGGGTACGGGAGAAGCGTTTAAAGAGGATATGGGATAGGGTTCGGTACGGGTTGAGGGGACCAGGGTGGACAAGGGGGGTGTCCGATAGGGAAAGGCATATCGGGGATGCTGGCTACCAAAGCTATGAATCAAAAATCCACATCGACAACGAAGAATATGTCAACAGCGAAGAATATATCAACAACAAAATCTATACCGGATTAGCGGCCTCGAAAAAATACATCTATGACGGCTAAGGGTGCACCTCCAAGGGGGTGCGGGGGTAAGGAAACAATCCAAAGGAAGGGGAAAGTCAATGGACATGGCACGGGCAAGTCGTAGACGGATCTGTATCATAATGGGGCAGAGAATACATTGTATGAGATGGATTATGTCAGTCCTAAACGTGTCAAGGGGAGAAAGAGTTGTGTTCACTGCAGAAGAGGTTGCGAAAATGGCAGTGTATTTGCGAAACACTGTAATTCTGTATGTGATGGGAGATAAGCCTTTTTATGTACATATTTGTGCGTTCGCAACGTGAGTATGGCGTCCTAAAGGATGTATAGATTCTTTCATATGGGGTGATGGTTTTTTCTTTGTTAAATTTGGTATAAGGGAGGACATGGAAAGGATTCTACATGGCGGTCCCTAGAGGTTTGATAGGCGACTAATTATCTTAAAGGAGTGACAACTAGTCACTTGATGCGAGAGGGAACTCCTGCACACTATTCCAATATGGATTAGGTTTCTGGGGTTTCCGATTTTATATTGGAATATGTCTATGCTCTTGAAACTGCTAGCCTGATTAGGAGAACAATTTACGGGGATGAGGCAACAAATTCCAGATCGAGACTATTGAAAGCTCGGGCGTTTATAGATATAACTGCGGGCAAGCTGCTCCCACAGATTATGGAGTATGAAGATCAAAATGGTGAAATATTTTCACAAAGAGTGAATGGGTTCCTCCGGTGTGCCAGAAGTGCAACTACTTTAGGCACCTTGGGCAGTAATGTAAGACGGTAGAAGCGGCAATTTAGGAATGGCCAGGGAGGCAACCGGTAGGGACGAGAGCTCTCGAGGGGGGAATGGCACGAGTGGAAGTACGGCTAGAGGGGAGACACAGGTGCCGCAAAGGGGTTCCAGCCCAACTAACATGGAGGAGGGGGTAGCGGAGGTCTGGAGATCACTTTATTGCTACCAAGCATTGGATTAGGAGATAAGAAAGAAGGAGGAGGCAGAGCTTTTTTATGCTGGTTACCTCGGTTGATATAGAGGAGGATCCGATGGGTGAGCAGGAATGTGCCAGCTGTCAAAGCGACCAAGTTAAAAAGGTGATTTTCCAAGAGCGGTATGCTACGCCAATATGCATTATGTCCAGGAGGAGGTTTGGGATGGGAAAAAAGGAAAACAAGGAGGTGAAACAAGTGGGACTTGGCATGCAGACAAGCAGGAACCGACATGCCATTGAGATTAGGGATAATACTTCGAAGAGCTACCCTATTCAACCTATGAAGAAAGGCGATGATATTGCAATTAACAACCTTGCATAGGCAAGGATCGTTACTGAAGGAGATCCGGGAGATGTGTTATCTGAGAAAGGGATGGGACACGCCCAAGAGGAGTTAGCGCCTTCCCAGGTGCTAATTCGGGAGAGATCAATGGTTATCCTCACTCAAATTAATGTCTCTGATCTCATAGAATGTTCGTGGACCTTATTCGCTAGGAACGTGGAGAGAGATTTGTGATTTGGTAAAGGGAGTAGTGTTCTTTTTATATTTTACTTGAGACCAAAATCAAAACAGGGAAGCTACACGATAGGAGGACCCCGACAACTTGGTCTCAAACTCATAATCTGAGTTTCTGTGATATGGCAAGAATATGGGTTCGGTGGGACTGTGGAACTTGGGATGGATAGGTAATTCATGTATATGAGCAGTTAATTGTAATTATATTTACAAGTAAAGGAGGAATTAAGTTTATTGCGGAGTATGTACACAATGATCGTCGACAAAGGGATGGACTTTGGTGAAAGAATATACATGTTAGCACTATAGCCGAAGTTTAGTTTAATCTTTCTCTATTGCTTATAGGGGATTTCAATGCTCTCTTATACATGCATGAGAAAGTCGGAGGGAGGAGGGTTCCAGATGATATTTTATAGGACTTTCAATATTGTATTCTACGATCGGGATTGCAAATACCTGAAAGGGAAGGCATATATGGACCTAGAACAACAAGGCAACTCAAAAATGCATGGTATGCCAACTTTATATGGACCTGGGCAACAAGGAATAGTTCACAAAATTACCTATCTCTATGCTGAAGGGTTGGCAGCAGGTACGAGCGATCATTGCCCTATCAAGGTGTCATTATTTGAGGAGGCTGCTAGTAAAGCTTGTCCTTTTTTATATTGTAATGCATGGCATTTGTCCGAAGGGTATAAGAAGGCGGTGCTTAGTGGGCTGCAATCGAGTACACGGGGGAACCCTCCCAATATCGGTTCATTCATAAGATGAAGGGGATGAAGGCTTCAATTAAAGCTTGGTTATATGGGCGCATCCACATCACGAAGAATATAGGAAGGTAAAGTTGTGCAAACTTTTGTATTGAATATAATAGAATAAAAAGTACAAAGGAGGATCTAATGCGTAGCGCTCTGAGTATAAATTAATCTGGGTAAGTGTGACGGTGGAGATCTGATCTATGGTCGATCACTTTACTATGTTGACAGTCTTACGTCAAAGAGGATGGCAAGGCTTCACGGAATGTGAGTATGCGACTCAGTTGATGTCCCTTCATCTTTCTTTCTTCTTCGTTTTACTATGGTGGTGGTGGTTTGCTCTAGTCCTCCATTCTTGTCCCGTGGGGAACGCCAACTATTTATAACCTTTAGAAGGCCATGCATGCACGTGCGTGTGCAGCTCTCATAGGCGTATGTCGTGATATGGCTAGCATGTGGCAAGTCAAGATTTTGGGTTACTAGTGCCCATAATCTGTGTGATACTTGTCATGTCTTGGTTATTCAACGATCTTAGATGTTAATAATTGTAATATTTGATTGTGTGGGGCCTTTTAGATAACGATGCCACATAATAACTTCCGCGCATAAAAATACTACCACATGGGAACACTGCCACATTCGAGCTCTGGCACATGGTAAGTTGGTGCATAAGAGTGTTTGCTACATAGGACCTTCATTGTGATGTCATGAATAATGCATGTTTCTTGAAGTAGTCGGTGCTTGGTCATATTTTGGTGTAGGCATGCACATGGCATATGGTTGTATTGCTGTGCATGTCGTATTACGGCATATTTGGAGTATTATTGCATAAGGCACATGGCTGCATATTTGGAGTAAGGTTGCGCTGGGGGCATGGCAACATATTTGGAGTATGGTTGCGTAGGGCGCATGGCTGCATTAGGCATATGGTGTGGATTTTTTCATGCTTCTACCAAACCCCCTTCATAGTTTCAAACTTAACTTAAATTAAGTTTGGAACAGTTTGAACAGAAGCATGGATGATAAAGGTGTATAGGAGATCCAGCGTATCATCTTTTTGGTTCATCGATGTTTCTGGCACATGAGCTTGTTTGTGCATTGATCTTGTTAGAATCATGGCGCATGCCTTGGGGTTGACTCTTTCTCTCATTTTCCTATGGTGTGGGTTCATTCATTAGTTGTGAGATTTATCTCGCGGTCTTAGTAACCAACTACTCGAGGGATTTAATAGCCTTCTTCTCCTACAAATAGGAGCCATTGGATAGAGAATGAGAATCATTTCTCCTTTCTCAAAATGTCTTTTCCACGGTCAGGCCTTTGGAGTCTGGTTGAGCACTTCGTTAATCCTCTACCTCTGATGGTCGACCATTCTGCTGTGGTGGATCCTTCAGAACGTAAAGAAAATCCTCCTATTTTTTCCCTCTTTGCATTCACAGACACCAACACATAGTTTGTTTCATACAGGTGAAGGATCTTCAAGAACATGTGCAGACAAACTCAACAGCATGGCGCAGTTGTTCATCGCCGATGTCACGCTCCGATTCTGTATCATTGATAGTCGTCCCCCGGGCATGACGTCGTGCGGGCCTATGTTACGCACCGCACAAGGCTAAGGTATTTTGAGTAGTGAGCACATATTCAGAGTACACAGATAAATTGAAACACAAAATTAAAACATGGAAAAGTTCTCTTTTATTGATAATGAACATCTATTACAAACTCTTGAACGAGTCATAAGGGTTGCCGTACGGGCTTACAAAATATTGACACAAAAAGAGATATTTGTCTTTCATATTACATCATTTACTAAACTTCAAAATGTAAGACCTCCTGGCGGGATAATGGCTTTCCTTCGGAGCTGCATTGAGTTTGGGTTGCTAGCTCCTTGCTTCAAATACTTCAAAAGGTGGCACGATCAAGACGCGCCTACAACTGGACTGGATTGGGGGATGACTTCGACTCCTCGCTCGGATCTCCTTAGTGCGGGGAACCTGTTTCAACGAGGGTCAGAATATCGAAATGTACGGGTGAAGGCAAGCTAACCCAACTATACTAATCAACACGTTGTTTAGATGAAGCATGCATATTATTTTATGGTTTTTCTATCTTGCCTTAGTTTATTTTACAAGCAAGCAGTATATATAGAATTTACTAAAATGAACTTTTCACCGTTAGTAATTTTATCTGCCCGTCTGAACTACTACACAATACTTACCATGTCCTTCCCTGCCACGAAGACACAAGTTAGCTTTACACAGGTTTAAATATACGAGAGGATCACTGGCGTATGCCATAAAGGATGGGTTATAGTCTTGAACGAGGATGGTATACAATGGAAGCACGTGGGGCGCTATACGCCATCCCGTCCAGCACGTGAGACTATCGTGAAGTTTTGTCCGGATCGGATCGGTGGCAGTGCCTCAGCAACCGTCCACAGGAACCGTTGACCATGTGGACAAGTTGTCTGATGATCAAACGACGTTCATACTAAGATATCAGTTTATGCAATTTTGAGGCAACATAAGTGCAAGACAAGTAGCATTTCATAATTTATTTTACATAGTCTCCCTGAACAATTTATTGCATATCATAGTGTGTTCCATACTTAGCACAATTTATAGAAGAAGTATGCAATTTTAACTAAAATTGAAGCATGTATAGAACATTCTAAACAAACTAGCATGCAATAGAATAATTGTTCACAAATTGATTGACAAGCATAATAATCAAAGTCTATTCCTTTTTATCTTAACATCTTTTAGTTATTACTCGGTATCGTTCGATCGGGATAGATTGAATCAAGAACTCATCCTCGTTAGGGATTTGCTTCTTCGGAATCTATTTCCATATTCAGTGGACCATGCCCCCAGGATCGACTAAGCGGCAGAGTCAGGGGGGACCTCTCCGCTTTATCTTTTGTTGCCTAGTTTTCGCTGTCACTTGTTGCTTTCGTGCTTTGAGTTAGTTTTCATATTTCCTTGCATTTTCTTGAAGGGTTTTGATGGATATTATTATTTTCATTCATTGAACTGCACTTCAATTTTGATATTTGAAAGAGTGGAAGAGGTATTTATCAGCTATTCGTGGCAATGCAGGTGAGCAAGTAGTAGTCAACGCACGAGCGGAGTCCTGAAGCACCTCTTTCCTTCTTCCTTCCAACAAACTTGTGAGTGGCTTATATTCAATTTAGTTGGCCCTTTATCCATGTCTTCATATCTAAAATCTTGTATTCTTGTTTTCCCCGATCAAAGGTACCAAGTAATAACTAAAAGATGTCAAGATATAAAGGAATAGACTTGGATTATTATGCTTGTCAATCAATTTGTGAACGGTTATCCTATTACACGCTAGTTCATTTGGAATATTCTATACATGCTTTAATTTTAGTTAGAATTGCATACTTCTTATATAAATTATGCTAAGTATGGAACACACTATGATATGCAATAAATTGTTGAGGGAGACTATGCAAAACAAATCATGCAATGCTACTTGTCTTGCACACATGTTGCCTTAAAATTTGCATAAACTAATATCTTAGTATGAACGCCGTTTGATCATCGGACAACTTGTGCACAAGGTCAATGGTTCCTATGGATGGTTGCTGGGGCACTGGCACTGATCTGATCTGGGCAAAACTTCACGATAGTCTCACGTGCTGGATGAGATGGCGTGTAGCGCTCCACATGCTTCCATTGCATACCATCCTCATTCAAGACTATAACCCATCCTTTATGGCATACGCCAATGATCCTCTCATATATTTAAACCTGTGCAAAGCTAACTTGTGTCTTCATGGCAGTGAAGGACATGGTAAGTATTGTGCAGGTGGTTCTGACGGGCAGATAAAATCATCGAACGGTGAAAAGTTTATTTAAGTAAATTCTATATATATTGCTTTCTTGTAAAATAAACTAAGGCAAGATAGAAAAACCACAAAATAATATGCATGCTTCATCTAAACAAACGTATTGATTGGTATAGTTGGGTTAGCTTGCCTTCACCATTATGTTTCGATGTACTGACCCTCATTGAAACATGTTTCCCGCACTAAGGAGATCCGAGCGAGGAGCCAAAGCCATCCCCCAATCCAGTCCAGCTGTAGGCGCGTCATGTTCTTGCCACCTTTTGAAGCATTTGAAGTAAGGAGCTAGCAACCTAAACTCAATGCAGCTCTGAGGAAAACCATTGTCCCGCCAGGAGGTCTTACATTTTGATGTTTAGTAAATGATGTAATATAAAGGACAACTATCTCATTTTATGTCAACATTTTATAAGCCCGTACGACAATCCTTATGACTCGTTCAAGAGTTTGTAATAGATGTTCATTATCAATAAAAGAGAACTTTTCCATGTTTTAACTTTGTGTTTCAATTTATCTGCGTACTCTGAATATGTGGTCGTTATGCAAAATACCTTAGCCTTGTGCGGTATGCAACCTAGGCCCGCACGGTGTCACACCCGGGGGACGACTATCGATTCCACGGAATTGGGCTGTGACAGCCAAAAGGCTTCGATATGATGATGCGCTGATGGCAGAATACTTTACTATATGCATAGATGATGCTGTCTCAGGAAGCTCATCGGAAGCATGCCCTCGAAGGATATGCACGACCACTCTCTGCATAGACACGACTGTCTCTCTTGGGGTGTCGTGTCTTACAACATGCATTAAGGCCGTGATACGCATATGTATCAGATACTTAATCTGTGTGCATGACATCCCTGTGTATTGGTAACTTGCTTCTAATTCGCCGATCATCTTTTATTACTATCTTTATTGTGAGTATTCTAACTGGTGTGTGTTCTTGTTATGCAGGAGTCACTTTGGATGGAGCTTGGAAAGATATCATAAGTTTTGTTATTCATGATGAACAAATATGTTACTCGGAAGATCGTTCATGGTCTTCCAACCTAGCTCACTCTAGCTATTTTTCGTATATGGACGCTAAAGTTATAGGGTTAGGATTACCATCCCAATCGGGACTTCTATGCGCGTCCTTTCAAATGACAGAGTTGGGTCTCTTGGCTCCGCTCTGTGTTCAAGCTCCTTTGCTATCCATCGGTATGGATTCTTTTTCATGTATTGTGGCTTGTAGTGAAGAGTTTACTGAAGTTATGACCCAAAATGTGTTGAGCTGTCGATTTTATACTTGTTGGTACCAGAAACATCACAGAGGGGTCTCATTATTTTCCAATATACTTGTGATCTTGAATATCAATAAAAAAATTCCTTTTCCCTTTTTTGACTTTTTTTGTTACAGTATGTATCGGTGTAAAAATTGTATGTTAGAAAGTTTATTTGTAGTTGAGTACGATCATGGTGAGATATTTTACAGAGATAAAAAATAAATGTGTCGAAAGTAATATGGACATTATCGTCTTCTTTTCCTCTACTGGGAAACATGGACAACTTATTTCAGAGGTGATGTGGACGTGAACTACTTACTTTAGAGAATTTTTTAGGAACTATTATCTATTGCGTATTCGGGACTCTCGAGTATGGATACTAGATGTTTGTCGCGTACGGCGGGAGCAGACCGGATTAAATGCTGGGGAAAGAATGCAATACTTTTTTTTTGTATGCCTAGCTTAGGCATATTATTTTTTTAGGAACTTGTCATTGATTGGCATCATTAGCAACTCATCATTAGGCTTAGCGAGCCTGTATGTGCCATCGGAGTAGATTATCTCCACTATAAATGGGACCTCCCACTTGATTTGGAACTTTCCTGCTGACCTTTGGGTCATGAGCATCGGTCTTCACCCTTTTAAGATGAGGTCGTCGATCTGGAATATCATTTCTTTCACTTTTTTATAGAAGCCTCTGAAAAGTCATTATTAGTATAGCTCAATATGCTGCTGATCCAAGAGGCATTTTTTGTCACGTACCGCCAACTCTTGTAGAAGCCGACGATGGTTGTCTTCGATGGTTAGCTGTTTGGAGAGATCTACCAGAAGAGAAGGAATATGGGTTTCCATAGCTGTAAACACCCTGATTTTTCTAAAATTTTAAAATATATTTTTCCCAATTTTTCTAAATTTTTTTGGAAATAAAACTAAGGTATTTTGTGATTAAAAGATTTCTAAATGCTGTTAATTAATATTAAAATATTATGGAAATAATATTTTATGGTATAAAATGAAAAACCGGACATAGGGTAATTTTCTGTGAATTTATTGGACTCCAAAAATATTTTTAAAGCCCTAAAAACCAATGTAGAATTAAACCAATTTAAACCCCGCCTGAACCCAGTTTAATTGAAATCAAACCAAACCAAACTTACTCAAACCGAACCAGACCAACCCAGACCTAACGGGTCGGGTCGGGTCGGGTCGGATCCGAATCAAACCCGACCAGGACCCGAAACCCTAACCGAACCCTAATCGGATCTACGCCGGATTTACTGTTCACGACCTATAAAACCCCTCGACTTCTGTGCCCCGCCGTCGTAAAACTCTACAGACCCATCTCTGCCGCAGCCGACGATCCACTCGCCTGAACCCTAGTCGACCGATTACCGCTTGTCACCGCCTCCACGACTCCACTCCGCCGCTCCCCCATCATAACCCCTCGCCTCACCGTCCCTCCCCGCTCCGCCTCGACCATCACCACCGCAGAACTCTCCGCTCCGCCCTCGACGACCATCGCCTCGTCTGAACCCACAACCGTCGACCTCCGCTCCGTCCAGCCCGCTCGATGCCGTGCGACTCGCACCCCCCAGCCGTCCTAGGCTGAGCCGCCCTCCGCTGGCGAGTCCAACCCCGCTGTCTCCGGACACAACCCTAGCCCGGACACGGATTCTGTGTAGACCGAACACGGTAACCAGGATACGAGACAGCATCCCGGATACGAGAATTCTCGGTTCACGGAGCCCTATTCAGGTAACCCGTTCTCTCTCCTCGTTATTTCGTTTTCCATTCCATCAGTTGTGTCACGTAGACTGTATAACCCTCTCGATGCCCGTACAACCCGCTCGGTGCGTCGCTTCCTGTGGTGATCGTAAACCGCAATCCAAAAACAGGAAAACCAACGCCCTGTTTCACAACGGAACTGAGTGCGCCCTGCCAAATGGGACGACTTGGTCGCGTGCGGTCTTCACCGAAACGTGCGCATCGTTGATACGAACATGCAGGATTTCGCAGAAGTTGATTTGGATGTACGTCCACACCGGAATCAACGCGTATCCGCCGACAACACCCTGTATTTGCCTATTCTAGAATGCGTTATAACTTTGTGTACACACGTTTGATCGAGACAAAACATGCGCCATCGGATTCGTAGCAATAAGCTGGTCCTATGATCGAAGTTTGGTTCGATTCTGAGAACATTGACAAAATTGTGTATCGTGGGCCCTACAGGCTCCACTTGACGAGCGATTTTGTGATCGGCTCATTGGAATCCAATTCTGGAAGTTTCGTTGGGTTCGTATCATCTTTCCTGACTTGTTGACACTAACTTTGACGAATTTGGAGACCTTTGACCCTAACACATTTTTCGGTGCAAAGTGGCCCACATGTTGACCCCGCTTTGACCCAGAAATATCATTTTTGCCCTGTGTCAAAATTGGACTTAAGGATAGGCATTTCTAGCTATTTGATATTTTCTGAGACTGTTGGTGATATTTATTTCAGCTTTTGGAGGAGTATCTACAGGATCCACTGATACAGGGACAGCTGTTGGTATTCCAACCCCAGGCAAGTGTACCTTGCCAAACTCTACAATATTATTACATATTTCCCTTGCTTCATTTATATTGTTGTGCATGCTAGACCTAGGACCGTGTGACTTACTTAATGTCCGATTATTAATCGGGTGCCAATACCGTACGCGATGTTGTGTATTGTCATCTAGAGATGGACATTCGTGACCCCTTTACATTCTCATACTTGCCTTATCAAGTACATTATACCCAGGACACTTGACACTATACATAAGACAGGATCCTTCTGAGATATTCATGGTGATTCTGTATAGGATGCAGGATTTGACATTGACATTATATTCCTAGATACTATATGATTTGCTGCATTAGCTATGATCTTGCGTGCCATGTACATGAGACATTATGGATATGAGATGCGTGGTTACATTGTGTGGGGAGAGACATACAGGCTACAAGCTGATTATATATATATCCCCTATTATTGTGAGGCACACGACTCTGAAACCCGAGCTTGGCCCATTACTCATTATTACTGCTACCGGCTCCCCGACACAAAGCTTGTAGTGGCTCAGCCTGAGTACTCGTGATGCTCTCACTTGTATTTTCACATAGATGGCTACATACTTACCATATTTATTTCATTATTTGCTGCACTGTATTTACTTTGGCTTGTATTATCTGTACCTTGCTATGTCCCCTGAGGACCTGGATCCGGATTATGTCCCCAGGATTTGCAGACGAGATCTATCCCGAGGTATACGGGACCGCAGCAGGAGCTGATACAGGAGCTGTACCGACACCCGAGGACGAGGTGTTAGCTGAAAACTTTTCCTGAGCATCTATGTTTCATGCTCAATATTTACTTTATTCAGTCATTTATATCCTGATCTGTTGAGCCATTGTATTAGATTTTATCGGGTTGTTCCCCAAAGCACTTTGTTGAGACTGATTGATGATTTACATTCCTTGTATTCTGTGGATCATATTTTATTCTTGTATGGATGAGATTAGTTGCACCATGTTGTCATAGACTTTAATTTACAACTTAAGTATGCTCTGATAGATCGATTAAATTGGGTTTGTCCATCAGTGTGTGTTGCTGCCCATTGCCACGTATCTGGTCCCTCGGTATTTTGGGACTGGGGCGTGACAAGAGCAAGCATGGCTTCGCTTCTGTAAACCAAAGAAAATGGCGTGCTGTCTTTCGGAGTTCGGACCGTCGTTCGGTAAGCCCATAGACATTCTCCTAGTTTCTCATTTCAATCGTGATTGTTGGACAAAATAAGCTTTTTATGTAGCTTGATTATCGTCTTGTTGAATGTTTCTTCTAATCCATTTGCTATTGAGTTATAAGAAGTCAAAGCTATATTTTGGATTCGGTTATTATAGTAAAACTAGAAGAAAGTGTGACTTACAAATTATGGACCGCTATCATGAATGATTCTGTGAGGCAAACCAAAGCGATTGATGACATAATATTTCCTAAAACTAATTACGTTCAATGTTTTTACTTCTGTGAGCGGAACAACTTTTGCCTATTTGGAGAAGAAACCCATGATAACCAGGCTGAACCGGTACCCCATAGATGTAGCTGGACTGATTGGCTCAATAATGTCCATATCCTAAGCTTCGAACGGCCAGGATGTAATGGTTGGGTATAGAAACTCTAAGGGTTGGTGGATAAAGTCGGTATGCATTTGACACATCTTATATTTTCTTGCATAATCAACAACTTTTGCTATAATTTGTTCGCCAATAGTAGCCCATACGTCGGAGTTGGTCTTGTAGCTTGTGACCTGGATGATGTGCACCATAAACAATATTGTGAGCTTCAGGCAGTACTTGCATAGTTTCTGCTTTCGATAAGTATCATAGCAGTAGGCAGTCATATGAACGACTGTACAGCATCTTAATGGTTGTGTCATTGTAGAACCAGAGGGAATGTCTTCTAACAGAAGGGGTCTCCTTTGGGTCATCTGGAAGGATTTTGTAGACATCATAGTCTATAAATGGGAGCCTTCAATCTTTGATGTTGATGTGTATCTCAGTTGAGTAGCTTTGACATAAGCATACGTTGCTCTTAGGATAGACCAGTTCTTGATCGACCATGGTGACCAATTGATGGGTCTTAATCGGGACTTCCAAGGAAGCTACGAAATCGACGAGAGTGTTAGCCTCAATGTCTTACATTCACGACACTTGCTTTATAAATAACCTTGTGAAAGTAAAAATTATTTTGACTACCACTTGATGGTGAGGGATCAAGTCCTAATGACAGACTTCTTACTCGCCACGGACCTGACTGACTATCAATTTGGAATCACCATAGGCTTCTAGGAGTCCACTTCCAACTATTTAGCCAGTTTGAGCCTAATAATGAGGGCATTATACTCTGCCACATTATTAGGACATGGCTCTATGAGTGAGTAAGTATAATTGATAACCAAGTCATCTGAAGAAATGAACTATACCCCTAATCCAGCAATAATATTGCCCTTGGGACCAGTTTTTGAAGCATCGTCGAAGAATATTCACCATATGGCCTCTCATGTCGTAATGTTTGATTCTAACACCTTATCTGGAATATCGTTGTAAAGCTTCAAGATTTCTGGCACGGGATGAGCTGTCAAGAAGTCGGCTAATGCTTAGCCTTTTATCGCCTCCTGGGAACAAATATCGTATCATAGGGTAACAGTAGTATTTCCCATGTAGCTAGACGAAAGTTAAGTACCCTATGCTTAGTCATGAGGACTTTAAGGGGGTTAACCTATGAAATCACGTGGATTGTTTTCTCGATAAAATAATGACGGGTCTTTTGAACAGCAAAAAGCAAGGCGAGGCACTCCTTCTCGACAGGGTTGTATGTATGTTCTGCATCGATCATTATCCTGGTGAGGTAATAGATGACATGCTCATGACCTACGTTACTCTTCTGGGCCTACAAAGCATTGAGAGTAATCCTTTGCTCATATGTAGAGCAGGAAGGGATTTTCCAAGAAAGGGGCCACCAATATTGGGAGCTTCGTGAGGTAGTTCTTGATATCGTTGAAGGCTCATTGACATTCTTATGTCCAAAGGAAGGTGACTCCCTGCTTCATCAGTTGAGTGAATGGTTAACATCATCCAAAGAAGTTGGTTATGAATCACCTGATATAGGCTAACCTTCCTTGCAAACAGCGAAGCTCTCAAAGGTTTTTTGGAGGGTGCATATCAATGATAGCCTTGGTCTTCTCGGGGTCAATGTGAATACCCTTCGAACTTATGATAAAGCCTAAGAACTTGCCGTTAGAGACTCCCAGGAAAGACTTAGTTGGGATCATCTTGAGTTGATGTTCTCGTATTGGGTCGAATATGGCCTGCAGATCATGGAAATGGTCTTTCTGGAGGCAGCTCTTAACAACAATGTCATCAACGTAACACTCGATTTTCTTGCGCAGGTGTTCGCGGAAGATGGTGCTCATATCTAACTGGTATGTCGCACCTGTGTTCTTCCACCCGAAGGGAATTACTTTATAATAGTATACTCCTATCGGTGTTCGGAATGATGTATGCTTCTCGTCATCTGGAAATATCATAATTTGATTATAGCCCGAGAAACCAACCATAAAGGACATACGCTCGAAACTACAAGTATTATCAATTATCACGTCCATGATTGGAAGGTAGAACTCATCCTTTGGGCAAGTGGCGTTCAAATCGTAAAAATATATGCAGACTCAAATTTTACCATTTTTCTTGACAACGTGAACAATATTAGCCACCCAGTCAGGATGTTTCCTTCGCGAACAAAGTCGCTTGCTATAAGCTTATTCACCTCAGATTCGATCGCATCCATAATATCTGGATGGAATCATCTTTGTTGTTGCTTCACTGGCTTAGCGTCTGACAGAATATTAAGTTTATGCATTATGATTTGAGGATCCAAGCCTGATATATCTTTATAACTCTATGCAAAAATGTCGATGTATTCCCTTACCAGCTCGATTATGGATTCTCACTCTTCTGTGGAGAGATTTTTGTTGATAAAGATTGGTTTAGAAGCATAGTTATTGCCTAGATCAACTTGTACAACCTGATCTTCACTGGGAGGTTCTCGTTGCTCAAACCGTAACCCCCACTGTGCTTCAAGTTTTTGAGCCCACGGTTCTACTTTAAAGAGCTCGATTGGTTATTCTTTGTCTTCTTCTGGGTCAGCTGACTCCATGTTGATAGACAGTATTTTTTTGAGCATATCTTCTATGCTAGTGTCAGAATGCCAAGCTGATAATTGTGATGGGTGAGATTGTAGTTTACCCTCTTCCTCAGAATCTTTGGGAGTTGTACGAGGCGTAACATACCCAAAACCATGACATTTTCATTGGTAGTATGTCTCAAGCTTGCCTTTGGAAGCAAAGTGGTGTAACAACAAGTGTCGCCCTTTGCCATAGTTCAGGCCTTCGTCATTTTTGAAATCATATCCCATCTTCTGGAGAATATCTTTGGTTTGGGTATGGTAGCGGTGAAGTTGTATTATGTCATTTTTTGTTTTTGGTTCTTCTGAAAGGAAGTCCCGGTGACTTTTGACTTTTCCAAAGATGATAGGTTTATCGCCTATTTTCCTTACCAGAATTATGAAGCAAGGATCCATTAGTGACGTGATGGTGACATGACAGTGATGGAGCTTTCCTGTGAAGTTTGACTGCCAGAGTTTCTGGGGTTTCTACCTTAGGAGGATCTTTGTTTGATGGACGTCCCTGTCTCCGGAGCTTCAATACCAAAGGCTCAGGGGTCCTTCCCCTAAGCTTGACCATGAGAGGAGCAAATATATGGACAGGACATCTTTTGAGATGGACTCTTACAGTTTTGTCTTGAGCCAAACTAACCTTTGCTTCGTCCTCTGCATCGTTGCCTCTCTCATCCAAGTGGATTATTTTATATAAGATTGAGTCAGAGTAGTAGGCTTTGACTCCTTTGAAAGGGTCAACGTCTACAAACTCTGTCTTGACGATATCGTTGTCATCAATATACTTCAAGCAATTATGAAGAGTTGATGGCACGATCATGTACTCATGTATCCAAGGGCATCCCGGAAGGACGTTGTAGGACACCGCTACATCAATAACGTAGCAAGTCACCTATGTTTGTAAGTCATCTATTTGTCAATTCAAGCCGAACTTTCCCAGTGAATAACTTCTCCCAGCATGGGGATTCCCAAGGTCTGGAGTAGACTTTGGGGAATGATTGTAAGAAATGACCCTGGATCAATGTGCATCCGGTCCACCATGATGGCGTCGATGTACCCTATATAATACAGGGGTCTATTGTGCCTGTTATTTTTTATTAGCATATCTTGTTATGAGAACATGATATTCGGGATTGCCTATATTATGTTGTTATAGTAGGGACATGCAGTTGGATCCTCTATCGGCGGCATAACTTGGGTAATGTAGTACTCGACGTTATGTAGTTCCTCACTTAGAGCGTTACATATCTCTTTGGATAGACGAAGGAGCTCGAAGTGGGATAACTTTATAGGGGTATTTGCAAGTTGTGCCAATATGTAAAATTTATAAGGCTTCTCCAGCCCTTGAGTTACACAATTTCTCAGAGGTTTATTGAAGTGTACCTCTTACTTCTTTTGGCTGTCTTCCACAGGAGGTTGGGACAGACCAGGATCAGATGTAGCGGATGCCGTTGGTACAGTCAACGAAAGTATATTGTCATCTGGGGCCGCGTCGTAGTCTCACAGTTAATTTTGCCCTGACCTAGTTACCCCAGCCACGACTTCATCAGTTGATAGTGAGACCATATGACATGACTTGGTATTCTTTTCTTTTTATTTGGCAGCGAGAGACACTGCTTGTTGTACTAGATCCAGGATGAGGTCTAGGTGAACCGACATAACTTTTCTAACGGAGTAGTATGTTTTACCAGCCTGGCTGCTCGAGCTGGAGGGAGGTTACTGACATCCATCATGTCTTACATATCGAGACAACGCCATCTTGGGATTCTATCACTGGAACATCGTCAAATTGGAAGGATACCATGTTTGTTGTGACTGTTTTGTTTTCAGAGTCTATGGTAAGAGCTTTGGAGTCGAGCAGCCATGGGATGTGCCTATTCAACATGTAGTAATTTCATGTTGGATGATGGATGTATCGATGGTAGTGGCAGTATTTGGGGTCGTCCACCTTATTCGCCACATCAGGTCGTCTAATGTCGGGCAGCTGTAGTTTGTTGCCTTTCATCAGTACATGAAAAATCTTAGTGATATCATCATCATCGAATAAGTAAGTTTCCTTCAGCTTGGGTGCCCCTATCAACCTTTTGGTGGACATGGCATGGATTTTAGATACGTTAACAGTGATAGTTTGCTTCCTTTTATTGTCATAGCCATTGGTTCTGACGTTATTGTTGAAGGAAAGCTTTCATGTATCGTCGTAGGTGGGGAGTTGTAGTCCCAGTAGACGGGCGTCTTTTATATTTTTCTCTATGACGATAATGCTTATGATGAATGTTGTCCAATCCTAAAATGGGCCTGAAGTTGTCCACAGCTTTACCGCAGGTAACAGATTCTTTCTGCAAGTGTCCATCAAATGGCTATCGGGGATGCCCAGAGCCATTTTTAGTACCGCCTGTCTGAACCATTTTATAAACTCTCGGACAGGTTCTTTTTTTCTTTGAACTATGTCCATGAGGGAGCTCATAGAAATGTGTATTCCACCATTGTAGAATCGAGCAATAAAGAGGCATCGAAAATCTTCGAACGATGAAATACAGTTGTCTTGGAGACTATAAAACCAGTCATAGGCTACTCCAGTCAGAGTTCTCATGAAGATCTTGGTAAGGAGGGTGTCGTCACGAGGTAGATGTCCCATCGTTGAATCGAATTAATTCATGTACTAACAAGGAGATGACTTTCCGTCGAACGGGATCATCGGGTGCGGCTAGTACTTGGGAGGGTACACCATATTTGTCCACTCGGAAGGATACGGTTGTCATATCCCGAGTTTCTAAAGCGCACCTTGGTTTTTCTCATTCTATCAAAGTGAGCTCGCAGTTCCCTGACTTCCCTGATCACGTTTGGAGCATCGTCGGATGACAAGAGATCGGATGATCGCAGTAGGGTATGATTCGGCCCCATGGTGGGAGCGGGAGTGATCGTACTTGACTCTCCATTATTTTTTAGTTCTTATCTAGCATGCTCCGAGGTCCTTGGTGGTTGTGGGACTATACTTGCCCTGATGTCCAGTACGGTTTTTGTTATATTTTGCATCGAGTTACTCATCGCTTGCATCATGGCTTTAAATGCATCAAGACGTTGTTGATCACTAGGGGCTTGCTTTTCTCCTGCCATCTATGTTGGCATTACACGGGGAGAGATGGATGAAACTATAGAAGATTTACTTTCAGATACCTGAGTCTCGCTGTCCTCATAAAAGGTGTGCATTATTGTGTCATCTTTGAAACCCGGAGGATTGCTACCCCCATCCTTGATTATCGTATGATTCTAGAGAACAGAGCGACCCCGGGTTGGTTGTCGTTTATACCTTGAGATTCACTATCTTCCTGGAAAGAGGGATTGGTGTGGATCAACGAAGGATTGCTACCCCCAACTTTTGTCCTTGAATGGTTACTATGGAACACCCCCCCCCCCCCGGTGGGCACTGATAGCTTAGTGTCCTTCTATCGATTCCTTGATCTACTGTCTTAGATCGGTAGGCTGGATGACCTCTTCTTCTTGATTTTCTTCATAGAAGGACATTTTTATGTTAAGCAACATGAGGCAAAAGGCAATTCCTTCTCCTTTTATTGCATTTGTTTTCAGAAACTTTGTCGGAGTGATGTCGTTGATTGCAGTTGCTGGAAAATTGACTATTAAGTTGGAGGAACCGCTGCTTTAATAAAGCAACATTTGAAGATAATGCTGGCACAAGTGTGTCTATGAGGAGAAATTTCATATGCAGGAGTCGTGTCACTAACCCATTCTAGAAAATAGGATTTTTTTTATTTTAATTTGGTAAATTATGTATTAATTATAAATAATTGTATTTATATTTAATTAGTTGGTTGTATTATTTTTATTGGTTGTTTTAGGGTTTTGGCTAGTTTGGACCCATGTCAGACCCTACTTTACCCATGTCAGACCAAACCAACACCCTTGTCAAACTTATTTATTGGTGTAGAATAGTTATTTTTATTTTTATTTATCTAGTTGGAGTATTTTGGATTAGTTAGAATGGTTTAAGGAAACCCCAAACCCAAACCCTATTTTGGATGACTTAAATTAAGGGTATTTTGCATCTTGTGTTATGTTCACAAACCCTAACCCTATAATTCCCTACATGGCCGGCCATAACCCCCCCCCCTCCCCCGTTTATTTTCATTTTATTTCTCCTTCTCCTTCTCCATTTTTATTTTCCATTCTCTTTCTTCTTTACTTCTTTATTTACTTCTTCAATTTCAAGTATGTTCTCACCTTCCTTCTCTTCCTTCATTAACTTTCCTCTTAAATACAAACCCTAACATTTCATTTTCCCCGAAACTAGGTGTGTAGAGCCTAGACTTGGTGTAGGGGCTTGGCTTGGAGGCTTGAGAATGGTAATTTCTAGGATTTTGGAGACTTTGACCTTGAGATTTTAACTCCCAAGACGTAAACCCTAACTTTTCTCTTAGTGATTGCTCTAATATAGTGTAATTAGTAGTTTAGAACCTTCCTAGACCTTAGGGCTACCTGTAGGAGGAAGTTAGAACTTATTTGGATGTATTTGGTGACTTTGACATTAGGTTTTGTGTAAATTTTGGGTAAAATCCAAGAATGGCCCAATTTTGGGTGTTGCCCTAGGTTAGATGGACCTAGGTAGACGTGCTTGGATGTCTTGAGGGTAAGTACGTGTCTCTATTCGGACACGTGAGGTCGTATCACGGAGTTTTGGGAGTTTCGGGCGATTTGAGGGTTTTTCCTTCGCCGTGAGTTCCACGTGCTTGTGGAATTTTGCCACTGATCTAAAATCGGAGAGTTAGCATTTTTTTTGAGGTTCTAGACATCGATTAGAACTCGTGGATAAATTTTTGGTTGATTCCGAGTAGTTATGATGTGCATTTTATGAGGTATCGTAAGCCGCACACAAAGTGTTCGTTAAATTAACCAAATGGCCATTTTAACTTGGTTTCTAGGTTTCGGGCTTGTGCGTGGGTTGGTTTAGCCTTGGAGAGTGTGTACTAGAGTTTTTGAGTTATATTTTATATATATATGTGTATATATATGTATATGGGTGGTTGTGCGTGTGTTGGTGTGGTTGTGTGTGTGTTTGAGTGTGTTTGTGTGTTTGTGTGTGTGTCTGTGTGTGTGTCTGTGTGTGAGTGTATGGTTATATATATATATAGGTATATGTATATAAGTGAGTGTATATATATATATGTATTGATATATATATGTGTGTGTTTGTATATATATGTGGGTAAGTTTGTTTATATATATATGTGGGTGTGTGTGTGTGTGTGTGTGTGTGTGTGTGTGTGTGTGTGTGTGTGTGTGTTTATATATATATATATGTGTGAGTGTGTATATATATATATATATATATGTGTGTGTGTGTGTGTGTGTGTGTGTGTGTGTGTGTGTGTGTGTTTGTATATATATATGTGTGAGTGTGTATATATATATGTGTGTGGTTGTATATATATATTTGTGAGTGTATGTATATATATGTTTGTGAGTGTGTATATATATGTGTGTGTGTGTGTTGGTGTGTGTTTGAGTGAGTGAGGGAAGAGAGATTAGAGAGAGTGAGATAGGAAGAGGAAGAGGTAGTAGCAGCAGCAGCATTAGGAAGCATTAGTTGTAGCAGCAAGTGGCTGCAGCAGCAACAGCAAAGGGCAGCAGCTTGTGGCTGCAGCAGCAACAGCAAAGGGCAGCAGCTTGTAGCTGTAGCAGCAGCAGCAAAGGGCAGCAGCAGCAGCAGCTAATGGCAGCAGCAGTAGTAGCATTTTGCAGTAGCAGCAGCAGTTAGCTACTGGCAGCAGCAACAGCAAGTAGTAGCAGCAGCAGTGAGAGAGAGAGATAGAGATATCTATATATATATATATATGTATATAGATATAAGCATTAGTATAGATATATATATATGTGTATGGAGATATATATGAGGTGGGTAAATAGATATATAGATATATGTATGTATGGATATATATATAGATATGTATATAGATATATATATATAGATATATATATGTGTTTAGATACATATATATTTGCCTAGATAGATACCTATATATATATATATATATATATATATATATAGGTTTAGTTAGCTAGTTAGTGAGTTGAGATGGGTATGTTAGGTATCTCAATACCTTGATATATCAAGGTATTGAAGGTAACTTGAGATACTCAAGGTATTGGGTATTGGGGCGAGGTATTAGACGTTTGCCTAGGATTGAGGTTAGAGTTAGCTTTATATGTATATATATATATATATATATATATATATATATATATATATATATATATATACGTGTTAGTATATGCATTAGTGGGTACATGCGGGGTATATACCATAGGTTGAGATATCGGATACCGAGGGTATCCCGTTATCTCAAGGAGGCGAGTTTGATGGTTTACTAGCTTAATGAGATAGTTTTGACCTAAAATTTTAGGGGCACCCTAGTTTCGGCCTAGAGTTGATTTTTTGGCCCCCGGGTTGACTTTTTGACCCAGATTTCACCGGTTTGACCCGTTTGACCTAGAATAACCGTAGAAGCTTGTTTTTAGTTATTTTATATTCGTTTAACTCTTTAGAATCTAGTTTAACCATGCTTTTTGCAATAGGTCTTTCGATGCCTGTCCGGATCTCGATTCTCACCAGTTGCTCAGGACGTCAGCGAGTACTTACCTATGATTGTTTCTATTTCTTGATAGCGTATATATCACCTGTTCTAGAACTGTAATACTTGATTTTGACATATTATTTCACGAGCTGGTACTAGTTGGATCCCGTCATGAGATGTTATCCCCCATACCATATTCAGCGGGTACTCTATCATGTGTATTTTATCATGTGCTTCAGGTATTGATTCTCATGTGCTTCATGTGCTTCGTGTGCTCTTGCCTTCATGTGCGCGAGTTATTTATCATGTACGTAGCGTGTCATGGTTGGATCCAAGAGTATTAGTGGGGGAGGAGAGTAGAATTTGGTTATGTGATCAAATCCAAACAATATTCATGTGTATGTCGGTTATGCAACTCATGTATAACGGAGTTATCGTAGAATAAATCATGTACAACCCAAGCCGATCACATAACGAACTTGTGCTCAAGGCAGTTAGCTAGTATTCCTATTTTCTCACATGCAGTTACTTCTCTACTACTTGTATTATTTCCCCAGTTTTACATTGCAGTTACTTTATCAGTTTAACCATGTATTTACTTTCCTGTGCATCTTGTATTCTTTAAAATTGCAAGTCATATATACCTTACCATGTATTTGGAGTTGCTTTTAGAGTTATGTACTTCGCTCCAATCCTGATTGGATATATTTTTCAGAGGATTCTTAGGACTTTTGCCCGACTTACTATGGGCCAGGTGTCGAAGAGTGTTGCGACCTTGAGATTGAGGAGGAGCCCATCCCAGCCGAGAAGACGCCGCTAGCACCCTAGTATAGCTAGGTGGGTTTCACTGGGTTTGTTCCTAGTTGGTTTTGTACAACAGTATTATTATTATTTTGCTACTGCGAGATATTGTAGACTCTTAGACTTGGACTGTATATTTTGGATATTGTACTTGCTCTCTTTGGTTCTTTGTTTCTTATTGATATCTTATCGTGCTTTACTCTTCACCTAGTTATTGTGATTGAGTTTATATTTATATCATATGTTGTCCTCCTTTTGGAGAGGTTATCTTGACAGGTTATTATGAGTTATAGAAAGTTATGACCTAGAACGGACCTAGACAGCGTTCTACCGCCGATTCTATGATGTAGGCTGGACGTACCCACGACTCATGCCCAATTTTTTAGGTACGGGTCGTGACACATTTTTGGTGGTAGCCAATGCAGGTCTAGTTCCTAGGTCTACCTGCGATAGGATATAGGATATAGGCTGAGAGAGAGTGTGCTCAATCATAACTAGGACCCTTCCTGATCTTTTGCTATCTTTAATTTTTCTAAAATTATTTTCTTTTGAAATATTACTGTCCTTCCTTGATGATATCGTATCTTGCACCGTATTGACTTCTTTTGATCTGTGTTCTTCTTGATTCTATTCCAGCACTTGCTTTATTTGATTCCGGTGCTTTCCATAGCTTTATGTCTGTGTTTGTTGCTGAACCATTAGCTAGACTCTACAAGATCATGACCAGGGGTGGCATCATCCCAGTTAGTGATGTCTGCAGAGACCGAAGAGTTACATTGGAAGGCCGAGAGTTGAGTGTGTGCCTACTCGTAATGCCACTTCCGAGTTACGATATTGTACTCGGGATGGATTGGTTGAGTATGCACTATTCTAATATAGATTATCGTGGAGGCAGAGTGTTGTTTAGTCTACCGGGAGAGCCAGAGTTTGAGTTTTCTAGTGGAGCAGAGCGAGGGAGTCTTCTGTGGAGCCCTGGTGGTAGAGCAAAGGTTGCCACATCCATTGATAGCAGAGTTCATAGATATCTTTCCGAAGGAGTTACCATGGTTACCTTCGGACATAGATGTGGAGTTATTTATAGACTTGGTGCCAAGCGCGGAGCCGATATCCCAGCACATCTATAGAGTAAGCAACAGTGAGCTGGTAGAGTTGAAGAAGCAGGTGGATGAGCTTCAGGACAAGGAATTTATCAGATCTAGTTCTTCTCCGTGGGGTGCTCCGGTACTTTTTGTGCCGAAGAAGGATGGGTCGATACGGATGTATATCGACTACAGGGCTCTGAACAACCTCACAATTAAGAATAAATATTCGCTGCCGCGTATCGATGATCTCTTTGACCAGTTGTGCGGAGCGAGGGTTTTTTCCATGATTAATCTGAGGACAGGCTACCAACAGGTGAAGGTCAGGAGGGAGGATATTCCGAAGATGGCTTTTTGGACCAGGTATGGACAATATGAGTTCATGGTGATGCCGTTTGGGTTGACTAATGTCCCGACAGTGTTCATGAATCTGATGAACTAGGTATTATATCAGCATCTGGACAGGTTTGTGGTGGTGTTTATAGATGACATATTGGTGTATTCGAAGACCCTAGAGGAGCATGAGGAGCATCTGAGGATAGTGCTGGAGACTCTCAGAAAGGAGAAGCTTTATGGAAAGCTTTCGAAGTGCGAGTTCTTCCTTGACAAGGTTGAATTCCTTGGTCATGTGGTGACAGGAGAGGGGATCTTGGTGGATCCGAGGAAGATAATGGCAGTTGAGGCATGGAGTGCTCCGAGTTCAGTAGCAGAGGTCAGAAGTTTCCTGGGGATGGCAGGTTACTATAGGAGATTTGTTCAAGATTTTTCCCGAATTGTAGAGCCGTTGTCTAGGCAGACCCGGAAGGACGTAGAGTTTGTTTGGTCAGAGGAGTGCCAGGTCACCTTTGATGAGATAAACAGGAGGTTGACGACAGCTCTAATGTTGACGTTGCCATCAGGGTTTGGAGGATTCACTATCTATAGTGATGCATCAGGGAAGGGACTGGGTTGTGTGTTACAGCAGAATAGGAGGGTGATTTTCTATGCTTCCAGGCAATTACGTCCTCATAAAAAGAACTATCCTACCCACGATTTAGAGTTGGCAGCGGTCATCTTTGCTCTGAAGTTGTGAAAACACTATTTATACGGAGAGCTTATGGAGATTTTTACTGACAACAAGAGCTGAAGTATGTGTTTATCCAAAAAGAGCTGAACATGAGGCATCGGAGATGGTTGGATTTGATGAAAGACTTCGACATATTATTACAGTACCATCCAGGGAAGGCGAACGCAGTTGTTGATATGCTGAGCAGGTATCCGGTAGCTTTAGACCAGACAACAGATCGTTATCTTCTGGCAAATCTAGAGAGATTGGGCATTGAGGTGATAGTGCCTGGAGTTGAGATATAGATGTCGGGACTGCAGATTAAGTCAAAGTTGATAGATCGGATCAGGGCTACACAGTTTGAGGATGGGTCCTGAGGAGCATCAGAGCGCAGGTTCAGATTGGATTATCAGATGACTTCACCATTGCTGATGATGGTTTATTACGGCACTGTACCAGGTTGTGTGTGCCGAGTGGGTCGTTGCACGAGGAGGTTCTTTAGGAGGCGCATCGATCCCAGTACTCTATGCATCCAGGTGCTAACAAGATGTATAAAGATCTGAGAGAGCATGTATGGTGGTACTGGATAAAGAGGGAGGTAGCGCGCTTCGTATCCCGATATTTAGTGTGCCAGTAGGTGAAGGCAGAGAGGTAAAGGCCAGGAGGGTTGCTCCAGCTGTTACTCATTCTGGAGTGGAAATGGGAGCATGTGACCATGGATTTTTTTTGGGCTTTCCCGTTCTCCAGGAGGGAAGGATACGATTTGGGTCATCGTAGACAGGTTGACCAAATCGGCCCACTTTCTACCATTCAAAGTGGGTATGTCTACGGAGAGACTAGAAGAGATATATATGCGCCAGATAGTCAGACTGTATGGAATTCCTGTGAGCATAGTATCAGACCAGGACAGTCGCTTTACTTCGTATTTCTGAAGGAGTATGCAGGCTAGCTTGGACAACCAGATCATGTTTAGTACTACATATCACCCACAGACAGACGGTCAGTCAGAGAGGACCATTCAGACCCTCGAGGACATGCTTCGCATTTGTGTTCTGGATTTCAAAGGCTCATGGGATGATCACTTGCACTTGGTACAGTTTGCTTACAACAACAGCTACCAAGCCAGTATCGAGATGTCACCATTCGAGGCATTGTATGGACGGAGGTGTCCCCTCCGTTATCATGGGATGATGTAGGCGAGAGAGCTTTGCTTCGCCCGGAGATGGTGGTGGATGCGGTGGAGAAGGTCAAGCTTATTAGAGATAGACTTCGGGTGGCACAGGACAGGCAGCGTTATTGGGCCAATAGTCACCGGAGACCTTTGTATTTTGAGGTATAGCTTAGAATTTAGATTTTGTTCTTATGTTTGCTTGTGATTGCTTATTTTAGATTAAGTGCTGAGACCTTGTTTGTGCTAGGTTGATGATCCGGTGTTCCTAAGCATTTCTCCGACGGGGGTTACTATTCGCTTCGGTGGAGGCGGGAAGCTTAGCCCATGTTTTATCGGACCCTTCAGCATCCTTGAGAGGGTCAACACTGTGGCGTATAGGCTAGATTTGCTGCCTACGATAGAGGGAGTTCATGATGTGTTCCACGTGTCGTAGTTGAGACAGTACATGACGGATCCCAGTCACGTATTGGATCACTCAGAGATCGTGGTGGGCCCTACTCTTAGCTATCCAGAGCGGCCGGTGGAGATTCTGGATCGACGGGAGAATGTGTTGAGGAACCAGACTATTCCCTTGGTTGGCGTCTCGTGGAGTCATCACTCTCCAGGTGAGTCGACCTGGGAGAGGGAGGATGAAATGCGCGAGCGATTACCTTATCTTTTCGAGCCCTGATGTATGGTTCTTTCTTTTTCTTGCATTCCTGTTCTAGTTTCGTCTTTTAATTTTGAGGACAAAATTATTTTAAGGAGGGTAGGCTTGTCACTACCCAATTCTAGAAAATAGGATTTTCTTTTTATTTTAATTTGGTAAATTGTGTATTGATCAAAAATAATTGTATTTATATTTAATTAGTTGGTTGTATTATTTTTATTGGTTATTTTAGGGTTTTGGCTAGTCTGGACCCATGTTGGACCCTAGTGGACCCATGTCAGACCCAACCAACACCCTTGTCAGACTTATCTATTGGTGTAGAATAGTCATTTTTATTTTTAATTATCTAGTTGGAGTATTTTGGATTAGTTAGAATGGTTTAAGGAAACCCCAAACCCAAACCCTATTTTGGATGACTTAAATTATGGATATTTTGGACTTTGTGTTATGTCCACAAACCCTAATCCTATAATTCCCTACATGGCCGGCCATAACCCCCCCTTCATTTTCATTTTATTTCTCCTTCTCCATTTTTACTTTCCATTCTCTTTCTTCTTTACTTCTTCCTTTACTTCTTCATTTTCAAGTAAGTTCTCACATTCCTTCTCTTCCTTCATTAACTTTTCTCTAAAATACAAACCCTAACCTTTCATTTTCTCCCAAACTAGGTGTGTAGAGCCTAGACTTGGTGTAGAGGATTGGCTTGGTGGCTTAGAGGCTTGGAGGCTTGAGAGAGGTAATTTCTAGGATTTTGGAGACTTTGACCTTAGGATTTCAACTCCCAAGAGGTAAACCCTAACTTTTCTTTTAGTCATTGCTCTAATATAATGTAATTAGTAGTTTAGAAACTTCCTAGACCTTAAGGCTACCCGTGGGAGGAAGTTAGAATTTGTTTGGATGTGTTTGGAGACTTTGATATTAGGTTTTGTATTAGTTTTGGATGAAATCCGAGATTGGCCCAATTTTGGATGTTGTCCTAGGTTAGACGGACCTAGGTAGACGTGCTTGGGTGTCTAGAGTCTATGTACGTGTTCCCGTTCGAACACGTGAGGTTGTATAGTGGACTTTTGGGCGTTTTGGGCGATTTGAGGGTTTTTCCTTCGTCGTGGGTTCCACGTGCAAGTAGAATTTTGTCACGGACCAAGAATCGGAGAGTTAGCATTTTTTTGAGGTTCTAGACATCGATTAGAACCTATTGGTAAATTTTAGGTCGATCCCGAGTAGGTTTGGTGTGTGTTTCACGAGGTATCGTGAGCCGCACAGCTAGTATTCGTCGAAATAACCAAATGGCCTTTTCGACTTGGTTTCTAGGTTTTGAATTTGTGTGCATGTTGGTTTAGCCTTAGGGAGTGTGTACTAGGGTTTTCGAGTTATATTATATATATATGTGTATATATATGTATATGGGTGGTTGTGCGTGTTGGTGTGGTTGTGTGTGTGTTTGAGTGTGTTTGTGTGTTAGTGTGTGTGTGAGTGTGTGGTTATATATATATATATATATATATATATATATATATATATATATATATATATGTATATATATATATATATGTATATATATATATATATATATATTATATATATATCTATATATATATGTGTAGATATATATGTGTGTGTTTGTATATGTATATGTACAAGTGTTTATATATATATATATATGTGTGTGTGTGTGTGTGTGTGTGTGTGTGTGCGTGTGTGTTTGTATATATATATATATATGTGTGAGTGTGTATATATATATATATATATATATCTGTGTGTGTGTGTTTGTATATATATATGTGTGAGTGTGTATATATATATGTATGTATTCGTATATATATATGTCTGTGAGTGTATATATATATATGTGTGTGTGTGTGTGTGTGCGTGTGTGTGTGTGTGTATGTGTGTGTGTGTGTGTGTGTGTGTTGGTGTGTGTTTGAGTGAGTGTGTGAGTAAGGGAAGAGAGATTAGAAAGAGTGAGATAGGAAGAGGAAGAGGGAGTAGCAGCAGCAACATTAGGAAGCATCAGCAGCAGCAGCAATTGGCTGCAGCAGCAGCAGCAAAGGGCAACAACAACAGCAGCAACAACAGCTAATGGCAGCAGCAACAGTAGCATTTTGCAGTAGCAGCAGCATCATTTAGCTAGTGGCAGCACCAGCAGCAGGTAGTAGCAGCAGCAGTGAGAGAGAGAGAGCTAGATATATATATATATATATATATATATATATATATATGTGTGTGTGTGTGTGTGTGTATGTATATGGAGATATATATGAGGTGGGTAAATAGATATATAGATTTATGTATGTATGGATATATATATAGATATGTATATAGGTATATACATATGTGTTTAGATACATATATATTTGCCTATATATATATATATATATATATATATATATATATATATATATATATAGGTTTAGTTAGCTAGTTAGTGAGTTGAGATGGGTAGGTGAGGTATCTGAATACCTTGAGATATCATGGTATTGAAGGTAACTTGAGATACTCAAGGTATTGCGTATCGGGGCGAGGTGTTGGACGTTTGCCTATGATTGAGGTTAGAGTAGGTTATATATATATATATATATATATATATATATATATATATATATATATATATATATACGTGTTATTATATGCATTAGTGGGTATATGCGGGGTATATAGCATATATTGAGATATCGGATACCGAGGGTATCCCGGTATCTCAAGGAGGCGAGTTTGAGGGTTTACTAGCTTAATGAGCTAGTTTTGACCTAGAATTTTAGGGGCACCCTAGTTTTGACCTAGAGTTGACTTTTGGACCCCAGGTTGACTTTTTGATCCAGATTTCACCGGTTTGACCCGTTTGACCTAGAATAACCCTAGAAGCTTATTTTTAGTTATTTTATATCCGTTTAACTCTTTAGAACCCTGTTTAATCTTGTTTTTCTTAATAGGTCTTTGCGACGCCAGTACGTATCTCGATCCTCACCAGTTGCTCAGGACGTCAGGTGAGTACTTACCTTTAATTGTTTCTATTTCTTGATAACGTATATATCACCGGTTCTAGAACTATAATACTTGATTCTGACATATTATTTCATTAGCTGGTACTAGTTGGATCCCGTCATGAGATGTTATCCCCCTTACCGTGTTCAGCGGGTACTCTATCACGTATATTTCATCATGTGATTCGGGTATTGATTCTCATGTGCTTCATGTGCTTCGTGTGCTCTCACCTTCATGTGCGTGAGTTATTTATCATGTGTGTAGCATATCGTGGTTGGATCCAAGAGTATTAGTGGGGAGGAGAATAGAAGTTGGTTATGTGATCAAATCCAAATAGTATTCATTTGTATTTCGGTTGTACAACTCACGCATAACGGAGTTATCATAGAATAAATCATGTGCAATCAAAGCCAATCACATAATGAACTTGTGCTCAAGGCACTTAGATAGTATTCCTATTTTCTCACATATAGTTACTTCTCTACTACTTGTATTATTTCCCAGTTTTACATTGCAGTTACTTTATCTGTTTCACTATGTATTTACTTTTCTGTGCATCTTGTATTATTTTCTATTGCTAGTCATATACACCTTACCATGTATTTGGAGTTGCTTTCAGAGTTATGTACTTCGCCCCAATCCTAATTGGATATATTTTTAGAGGATCCTGAGGACTTTTGCCCGACTTACTACAGGCCAGGTGTTGACGAGTGTTGCGACCTTGAGATTAAGGAGGAGCCCGTCCCAGCCGAGGAGACACCGCTAGCACCCTAGTATAGCTAGGTGGGTTTCACTGGGTTTGTTCCTAGTTGGTTTTATACGACTATATTATTATTATTTTGCTACTACGAGATGTTGTAGACTCTTAGACTTGGACTGTATATTTTGGATATTGCACTTGCTCTCTTTGGTTCTTTGTTTCTTGTTCATATCTTATCGTGCTTTACTCTTCCCCTAGTTATTTTGATTGAGTTTATGTTTATATCATATGTTGTTCTCCTTTTGGAGAGGTTATCTTGACAGGTTATTATGAGATATAGATAGTTGTGACCTAGAACGTACCTAGATAGTGTTCTACCTTCGATTCTGTGGCGTAGGCTGGAAGTACACACGACTCATGCCCGATTTTTTTGGTACGGGTCATGACAAGTCGCTTCTCTCATCTTGCGTTTGTGACTAATTACGTCACGCAAATTAGACGATGGAAGCATCACTTTCACATCCATTGCATGCGCTCGGCCAAGACTTGCGTATGGGTGTAATCTTAAACGGTTTACATCCTAACCCCGTTCTTACGCAGAGACTGCACCCAGATCATTTGTAGAAGACTTGATGTGCGGTGGATCCACTTCATGCATGTAACTAAGCTGGGTGCCTAGATCTATCAGCATAGTTTTTGCTTTCTGACTTCGTTCTTGCACAAAAACTACAACCAGGTCATTAGTGGAAGACTTAATGTGAGATAGACCCACGTTATAAGTGCAGCTAAGCTTAGCATATGGGTCTATCATCATAGCATTTGCTCCCCGACTTGGTTCAAGCGCATCTGCGGCGCCCAAGTAGTGTTGGGAAGGCTTAAAGGTTTGACCCACACTTGGCATATGAGTGCCTGGGTTAGCCCTATACAACTTTCCATCAGTAGCGCACATGACAATCAACGATATATACTTTTGGTGGACTGTCTGTGCATCCCCTCGAACGTACATGGCTCGAGTTGGTTTGGAGATCTTCGAACCAGCGGTCGTAGGCGCATAGTATAGAGAATCCATATTGGTGCCATGGGAGACCCAGTTGAAGACATGCTTTCTTCCTTGGGCCTTGTTGCGTGGAGAAGGCTTCATGCTCCTAGAGTTTGGTTTGGCACAACTTCTCTTCTACTCGTCTGGCTGTGAGCGCATCACTTGAGAGTCCGAACTATTTTTCTCAAGGGTGGCTTTGGAGACAGAGACAGGATATGCAGCAACTTGATGCGCACCCCCAACAGTAGAGGTTAACAATGCATCATTCGCAGACTTTGGGTTCGGTGCGATGGCCTTGGCGACCCAAGTCCTCGCGGGCCTCGATGCGGAACTCGACTTGTCCAACATCTCTTCAATGGATTTTTGGTCAAAATGAACCACCATCACCCTCTGGGTTGAACCCATCTTATTATTCTAGTACTGTGTCACTAACTTCTCATTGGAGGAGAAGTTCTTTCCAATTAGAGTCACCATTTTTGTCGACATCGCAAAGAATACGGGAAGGTAAAGTTGTGTAAACTTTTTTTATTGATTGGATTTGAACAAACAATAAAAGGACGCTCTAATGAATAGAGATCTGAAGTTAAATTAATCTAGGTAAGTGTGACGGTGGAAATCTGATCTACGGTCGATCACTTTACTCAGTTGACGGTCCAACATCGAAGAGGATGGCAAGGCTTCTGGGAATGTGAGTATGTGACTCATAGTTGATGTCCCTTCTTCCTTCTTCCTTCTTTCTTCTTCTTTTTAATGTGGTGGTGATGGTCTCCCTGGTCCTCCTCTCTTGTCTCGTAGGGAATGCCTACTTTTTATAGACTTTAGAAGGCCATACATGCGCGTGCGTGTGCGGCTCACATAGCTGCATGTCATGATATGGCTGGCACGTGGTAAGTCGAGAACTTGGGTTGCTAATGCCCAAAATATGCACGACAAGTGTAATGCCCTGGTTATTCAAAGATCTTGGATGGTAATAATCGTAAGATTTGATTGTGTGGGACTTTAAGAGATTGCTGCCACATAATATCTTCAGCGCATAGAAATACTACCAGTATTGGACACTACCACATTAGATTCTGGCGTATGGAAGGCTGGCGCATGAGAGTATTTGTTGCATGGAACCTTCATTTTTATGTTATGAACACTGCATGTTTCTTGAGGTAGTCGACGCTTGAATATATTTTGGTGCTGGCCTGTGCATGGCGCATGGTTATATGGCTGCACATAGCGCATGGTTGTATGGATGTGCATGGCTACATATTTAGATTATGGTTGTGTAAGGTGCATGTCTGTATATTTGGAGTATGGTTGCACAGGGCGTATGGCTGCATATTTGGAGTATGGTTGCGATGAGCGCATGGCTCCATTAGGGACATGGTATAGATTTTTTCAATGCTTCTACAGTGCGGCCTCCAAATGAATTAGCTTTGAAGACAAAAATCTTGTGGGCGGTTCAGGCTTTGCTTCAGGCGAATATGGGAAACACCGAACTGGCAGCTAGATAGAAGGTCTTGGTGGAGGATGTCAACGTGCTCCGAATGGCGGACGAAATACAAATTGCACAAAGAGCCAATTGTGCATGTCTCAAGGGCGATGATAAATGTACGAAGTTCTTCGATGATGTGGTCAGAGGAAGACTACCGAAACAAGATTAGGAGATTGATAGATAGCGACGGACGAGAAATATCTTTACCTTGGGACATCCAGTCAGAGGCTATAAGGTACTATACTGATTTATATAATCATTTTGATTATATATCGGTATTTCCTAATCTTGTGTGTAAGAGGATGGTTACCCAAAAGGGGAATGATATCCTATTAGCGATAGTAACGAATGAGGAGGTAGAGGCGATTGTCATGAAGGTTGATCCAGACAAGGCCCCTGTTCCGAATAGTTTTACCAGTAAGTTTTACTAGATCCATTTGGCAGATCTGAAGGAGCATGTGTTCGAGGTGGTCAGGGATTTCTTTATGCATGGCAAGTTGTTGCGGGAAATGAACCATACTTTTGTAATGCTTGTACAGAAGAAGGAAGAAGAAACATACTTATGAGACTTTTGGCCGATTGCTTGTTGCAATTTCATATATAAGATTATTACTCATCTCATCTGCCACTGTATGGAGGACTTAATGAGGGAGTTGGTTGCTAATAACCAAGCTACTTTTATAAAAGGCTGATCCATAGTGTAGAATAGCCTACTTGCCAATGAGATGGTATGGGAATTCAATAAACTAGGAAGGAAGAAGGCATGTGTCAAGTTGGATCTTCGGAAGACATATGATATGGTAAATAGGGAGTTTGCCTGTCAAGTTATAACTAATATGGGCTTTGACGACTTATGGGTCGATAAAGTGCGCGAGTGCATATCAACAGCGACATTTTCTGTCCTCATCAAAGGATAACCATACAGATCCATAAGGAGCAACCGCGGATTGAGGCAAGGGGATCTGTTATCTCCATATCTTTTCATATTGGTTATGGACTACTTCTCAAGCATGCTTGACGCTGTTATACATTGGCAAGGGACTCACCTATCTACAAAAATGTTAGTTAGTATATTAGTAAGGGGATTGAGGCAAGGATGATATTTGATAGCATTATCCCCATTTCTTCGAAGGTCTAGGTATGTATTAGCATTAAATTTTAGTTAGTAGTTTTTACCATATGTTTGTTTTAATTTCGAGAATGAAATGCTCTAAGGAGGGTAGATTGTAAATTCCTTTGACCAAATTTAGGCCTACTTAGATTAGATAGAAAGACTAGGGTTAATTTGAAGACAATTAGAATTAGAACACAGTGTTTTATATTTATTGTACAATAATTATATCACTTATTGCACCTTACCGTTGCTTCGATATTTGGAGCACTACACTAGCATTTACCTTCAAACAAATTTCACACACTTTTCCTAGACAAGCCAGCCTTCCATTCTGACCCATATGTAACTTATAAATACTCTTTCTTGTGCTTCATTTTAGTCGCATAATATTCGTTACAAACGTCCAGTTTAAATCCCAATAAATCTAACTTTGCATATTTGTTTGTTCCAATTGAAATTAGAGACACAACCTCAACCTATTTCATATAACTCAAATATTGATAATATTAATATTCTGAGTCTGCTATGTCCATGACACTTGTGTTCTACCCAATTTTAAGCCTATGTATTCCCAATTAATTAAAAAGCATCATTTACACTAATTTTTATTTAAATTAGTATGAGGACCCAACCTCACCCAACACAAGACCCAACCTAGCCCATCTACACCCTACATCCCTTCATGTGAACAATGTCCCTACCCCAAGGAGCCCAAGCCAACCCAATTCCCAAGGACAACCCCCTCTCTCTCTCCTATATATATACAACTTTTCTCTCTATCCAACCCTAAAAAAATAACCCTAACCAAAACCCTAGTTTATTTTCCTCACCCGCCTCCTTCTTCTCCGATCACATACAACCCGCCTGACCACCGACCTTCTCCGCCTGGTCCCTTCCCGTCGACGTCAACTCAGTAGCCATCATCTTCTCCTCCGCCTCTATACATTATCATCATCATCATCATCATAACCTTCCCTGACTCCACCTCAACCGATACCCCGGTCATCATCCCCGGTCATCCCCTCTACCGTAGCCACCAGCACCTTAGCCACCTCTACTGCCGACATCATCATCGTCGTCCCCGTCACCATCTCCACCGCCCTAGCACTACCATCAACAATCTCCAACACCATCATCCCCATCCACATCCCGATCACCATCACCAACTCCATCATCACCTCTACCCGTATCCTCCATGTCGCCACCACCGTCGCCCTCTTTACCACCACCCTGACCGCCGTCCTCCTACGACCAGCCCTACCGCCAGTAACCCACCAACTGCCGCTGCCACTGCTGTCGCCGCCTGCCGCTGCAGTTACTGTCATTGCTGCAAGCGCTAGCGGAGGAGCTGCTACTGCTATCGTGCACTGCACATCACCGAAGATCCAACTCCCTCGTCGAGCAGAGACCTTCTCTCGACCATAAACTAGGTAACATATTACTGTCTTCTTTCCTTCTTGTGTCGTTATGTCATGAATAAACACATATAAATTAATATGAAACCCTAAGTGCAATATATATATATGTGTGTGTGTGTGTGTGTGTGTTTATTTTAGATTAGTAATTAATGTTAAGTAATTACTCAAATAAAAATAATTAATTAATGTGAACACCGTATTGACCTAAAAGCCTAGACATTGACCTGGTGCACTCTAAAATAAAAACTAGGGCTGGTATTTCTGTACTATAAGTAATTAGTTTCATAACATATTTTTGGTATTTCGTTGCCTTGATGTACACGGTAACTGAGGATATGATACGTGTATATCTTAGCTGCGAGCACACATGACCCTGTTAGTTGACCAGTTTTGACCCTTACGTCAGTTCCTAAGTGCAGCATAGTATTTCTTGTGCGTACTATTGTAGTGACTGATGATAGTATTATTATATTATATTATATGTATAGGGTCGCTTGACCGCTTAGACGAGACTTCAGGAGCAGGTTATTGGCACTCGCAGCTTGAGGACCCAGGCAAGTATACCTTGCCATATGTACTGTTTAATTTAAATTATGCAATATTGTATGATATCTTGTTGCATTATTTTATATAATTGTGCGCGTCCGAGATTGACTCGGGTACGGTCGACGAGTACGTCGATGTGTAGTGTAATTGATTAAGTCACTAGAAGGATCACCTACCCTTGTGCGGATATTCTGATATGTTCCTAGACCTGAAACAATTACACGTATCACTATGATATTGTATATTTGACTTGTATATCTATATTGGGCGGGGAGGACAACTAGTAGGCATATGGGATACACACATTGGACTCTGTAGTATCCAGAGGAGCCACAGATCCAATAACTTCCTTTATTCAGAATCCACGTTCGACGGAACGATATAGACATTATACTATTCAGATTCCATGTTCTACGGAGCAATATGGACGTTATACTATTCAGATTCTACATTCTACGGAGCGATATGGATGTTATACTATACAGATTCTATGTTCTCCTGAACTATGGTTGTTACATGTACAGATGTCATGCTCTTCGAAGTACGGATGTTATGCCTACACCTACCCATACGTACCAAGGTTGTCCTCATATTGCATTAACTTAATGGTTAGCATAGCCCTTTATTTTATTTAGTATTATATATGGCATGTATTTTTGTATCTTGTTACATCCCTCTGAGGACCTGGTTCCCTTCCAAATTTGAAAGAGGATATTATCCTAATATGTACGGACCTGGGCAGGAGATGAGGTACGCATCCGAGGAGGAGCTAGAGGTGCTACCATCATAGTTCCCTTGATCACTGGTACGCTTTCCACCTAGGACTGGAGCATCCTTATCTAGTTAGCCGATGCCCCAGTCATTACTCTTTTATCTGTATTTCAGTACTCTTATTTCGTCATTGTAATGGGCTTGTTCCCACCAGACATATTTTGGATTATACTATGATATTTCAGACTTGCGTTTATTTTCAAATATTTATTTCAGTACTTCTTATTTATATTGTGGATGTGATTTGATATTACTTGTTGTATGTTAGTATCAGACTTGTTAGTATTTTAGGACAGCGTAGTATGTTTTGTCGGATCTATTAAATTGGGTCATCCCTCGGAGATGTATTAGCTGGCCATTGCCACATGGCCTGTTCCAATGTATTTTGGGACTGGGGTATGACATGGTTAGGGGTGGCCCATGCAGGTCTAATTTTTCGCTTGTGGTATGGTAACATGTCCAGCGAGCCTGCAATTAGATAGCAATTACTAAGTCTCATCCATGTTGATTATGCCTTTGAACCTCCTTCGTATTATTTCTAAATAAACTGCATAATGTTTGCTTGTTCCATACTCTTTTAATGAAGTTCTATCTCTTGCAACAAGATAAAGTTGCGCAGTAGATGCGGGGCATACGGTGCCATAGTGCCAACCGCTACCACATCAAGGGAGGAGACATCCCAGGGACCACCCAGAGAGCAGCCACCACCACACGCCCCCGTGATCCCACAGGCCTCGCTGATACATTGGCGTGAGACTTCTCATGGCGATCCAACACAGCAGCATGAGGGACAGACTTCACAGACGATCCTGACACAACATTTTGAGGGCCAGACTTCGGGGGCTACGCCGATACCGCAAACCGAGAGGTCGACATCTGAGGAGACACCTACAGCGCAGCCGGAGGTTTCGCTGCCACCACCTCCACCCTTTCCACCTCAGATGCCACATCCGGAGGGACAGTCGCAGATATTCCAGTTCTTCAGACTATGATGCAGGCACAGTTGTATCAGACCGAGACGTTGAGATAGAGCTTGATGACAGTCATGGAGAGGACACCTACCCCAGTACCAGCACCAGAACCTACACCTATTCAGCTAGCTGGTACTGTACGAGAATTTTGCCAGATGGGCCCAGATGCTTTTTTGGGCAACGAGACTGCATAGGAGATCTCCGATTGGGTCGCCAACACGAAGATGCTACTAGATGCTTCTCAGCTATATCTAGACCTTTGGATGACTGCGGTAAGGGCCCAACAGAAAGGCAAACGCCCATCACTATTGGGACTCCATAGAGCACAGCATAGGCAAGACGCAGATATAGGAGCAGTTTTTAGAGTACTTCAATGCGAAGTATTTCCTAGCTATAGTTAGAAATGCCCTATACTCCTAGTTCCTGCACCTGGGGCAAGGGAATATGACTTTAGATGCATACGACACAGAGTTTAGCCGACTTAGCCGATTTGGTGCTGCCTTGATACCCAACGATCTGGAGAAGGCCAGGAGATTCTACCATAGCCTGACTTTTGAGGTCCAGGGGTACACTACCACCTAGGCGAGGATTTCTTATGAGGAGGTTCTGTCAGAGGCGAGGATCTAGGAGGCCATTGGCAGAGGAGCGAGATATTCCAGCACGACCATACCAGCCAAAGCTCAGCCCAGAGCAGTAGGACCGATCCATCGTCCAGGAGCGCAGACACAGTAGAGGACAGTGCCATACCAGCAAAAAGAGCTTACGACTTGCCACCACTGTGGTAAGAGAGGGCATTTCCAGAAGGATTGTTGTAAGAGACTGGGGACATGCATAATTTAGGGAGCAAGCCAACACCAAGCCCGAGACTGCTTATAGCGCAGAGATGCAGTACAGCAGACAGGACAGAGGTCAATAGCAACAGTCCCGAGGATACTACCCCCGACAGGAGGCCAACGTCCACCAGCACCCGGAGGATTTTAGAGGGGACCACCCTTGGCCCCACATGAGTCACAGTTTGATCGAGCAAGACAGCAGGCCGGAGGGTAGAGGTGCTGGTAGGACATTGCACTAGCAGCGACTGAGGAGGAATCACAAGGGAAAGCTATCACAGGTACCATTTTAGTTGTATTATTACCAGTGACTGCATTGTTTGATTCTAGTGCTACACTATCTTTCATATCTAGTAGTTTCGTAGCTATGCATAGAGTAGCTACTTCCCTCTTAACAAAGATTTGAAAGATTCTTACTGGAGGAGGCATCGTACCGGTTACCAGCACTATTAGAACGTGCTCGGTAGTCGTGTATGGTAGGGATATGAGAGTGCGACTTTTGGTTTTCGCAATGTCAAACTTTGATGTTGTGTTAGGCATGGACTGGTTAAGCCAGTATAATATCGTACTGGATTATCGGAGGGGTAGCGTAATTGTTAGACCACCAGATCACTCGGAGTTCGAGTACATGCGAGGGACCATTGAGCGAGAAGTATGACAAACAGCTGGAGCTTACATGTCGATGGAGACGGCACCCCCACCGATAGTAATAGAGTTCGAAGATGTTTTTCTGAAGGAGTTGCCAGGCTTACCGCCAGATAGAGACGTGGAGTTCACTATTGAGTTAATACCCGGAGCAGTACCGATATCTTCAAATGTGTACCGGTTGGCAAAGAAGGAACTGGATGATCTGAAGTTACAGTTAGAGGATTTGCAGATCAAGGGATTTGTCCATCCTTGTGTATCACCCTGGGGAGCACCAGTATTGTTTGTACCAAAGAAGGATAGGACAGTCCGTATGTGCATTGATTATAGAGCCCTTAATGCTTTGACTATTAATAACAAGTACCCTCTACCGCGGATTAATGATTTGTTTGACCAGCTGACAAGAGCAGTGGTGTTCACGAAGATCGACTTGAGATCGGGATATCATCAAGTAAAGGTGTGGAGATAAGACATTCCAAAGACAACATTTAGGACTCGTCATAGTCACTACGAGTTCTTATTGATGCCTTTTGGACTGACGAATGCGCTTGCAGTATTTATGAACTTGATGAACAGAGTCTTCCATCAATATTTGGACCAGTTCGTGGTAGTCTTCATTAACGACATCTTGGTGTATTCAAAGAACCACTAGGAGCAAGAAGAGCACATCAGATTAGTGTTGGAAATGCCGAGGCATGAGAGGCTCTATGCCAAACTGAGCAAGTGTGAGTTCCTCCTCGATCGTGTCACTTTTCTTGGACACATTATCTCAGGAGATGGTATTTTAGTAGATCTAGCAAAGATTTTGTCATTAGAGACGTGGCTAACCGCTACCAACATCTCGAAGGTGAGGAGTTTCCTAGGACTTGCCGAATATTACCGGAGGTTCGTAGGGAACTTCTCAAAGATCGCAGAGCCGATGACCCGCTTGACCCGTAAGGAGCAGGAGTTCAACTGGATAGAGGAGTCTCAGACGGCATTCGATGAGCTGAAGAAATGTCTGACCACAGGACCTATCTTGACTATACCTTCCAGACCCGGAGGATTCGTGATCTATAGCGATGCGTTTGGAAAAAGATTAGGATGCGTCTTGATACAGCATGGAAAGGTTGTGGCCTATGCCTCTAGGCAGCTGAGGAACCATGAGAAGAACTATCCCACTCACGACTTGGAGCTTGCCGCAGTGATCTTTGCCCTGAAGCTTTGGAGCCACTTCCTCTACGGAAAATGAGTGGAGATATTCACAGATCCCAAAAGCCTGAAGTACGTCTATACTCAGAAGGACCTAAACTAGAGACAAAGACGTTGGCTCGAGGTAATGACAGACTTTGAGATTGAGCTACAGTACCATCCGGGAAAGGCCAACGTAGTAACTGACGCATTGAGCAGGAGACCCATGGCATTCTTTTTGACTACCCAGCAACACCTATTAAGAGATCTGGAGCAGTTGGGTTTAGAAGTCATTATGCTTAGAGCAGACGGCCAGTTACCGAGTTTTTAGGTACAATCGACATTGGTTGATAAGATCAAGGCTGCCTTGCCAACAGATGCCAAATTCCAGAGGCTTCGACAGAGGATAGAGGTCGGGATGCATACAGGATTACGCATACACGAGGACGGGACTTTGATATATGGAAATAGTCTCTATGTTTCGAAGGGAGAACTTAGTCAAGAGCTGATGACAGAGGTGCACAGTTCAACATACTCTATTCATCTAGGAGGTACGAAGATGTACAAAGACTTGAGGTAGTACTATTGGTGGCATGGAATGAAGAGGAAGATAGCCCATTTTGTGGCAAAGTGCCTGGTGTGTCAGCAAGTCAAGGCTGAGCATCAGAGGTCGGCAGGTTTACTTCAGCCGCTCCCGATACCTGAGTGGAAATAGGAGCACATCACTATGGACTTCTTTACGGGCTTTCCGAGGGGTCCTATTGGTCGCAATATGGTATGGGTAATCCTGGATAGACTTACTAAGTCCGATCACTTTTTACCTATCAGAGTTGGGCACTCTACAGAGGTCTTAGTAGATATATATATGAGGGAGATCGTGCGACTGCAAGGAGTGCCAGTCAGTATAGTGTCTGACAGGGATACGAGGTTCACATCTTAGTTTTGGCAAAGTATGCAAGAGAGTCTCGGTACCCGCCTGAAGTTTAGCACATCGTATCACCCGCAGACAGATTGCCAGTCCAAGCGTACCATTCGGACGCTGGAAGATATGTTGAGGGCGTGCATGCTTGATTTCAGTGGATCATGGGAGGACCATTTACATTTGGTCGAATTTTTCTACAATAATAGCTATCAAGCGAGCATTCAGATGGCTCCCTATGAAGCGTTGTATGGCAGGAAGTGTCATTCCCAGTGTGTTGGAGTGATATGGACGAGAGTCAGATTCTTGGACAGAGTTGGTTGTTCATACAGTAGAGAAGGTAAAGAAGATCCAAGGTAACCTGTGAGCAGCACAGGACAGACATATGCATTAGGCAAACTTGCATCGATGACCCCTAGAGTTCCAGGTTGGAGATCATGTATTTATGAAAATCTCGCCTACCCGAGGAACAATCAGGTTTTAAGGCAGACAAAAATTGAGTCTGAGTTACATCGGACCATTCGATGTGTTGGAGCACATCGAAGAGGTTGCTTACGGGTTATCCTTGCCGCATATATTAGAAGGAGTTCATGACATCTTCCATGTATCTCAGTTAAGGTGGTACATGCCAGATTCGAGTTATGTGCTTGACCACTCAGAGATCACAGTCGGGCCAAGTTTATCATACCAAGAGGAGCCTGTAGAGATTCTGGACAGAAGCGAGAAGGTGTTGCGAGGTCAGGCTATCCCTCTAGTTCGTGTCGCATGGAGGCACAATGCACCAGGTGAGTCGATCTGGGAACGAGAGGATGATATTCTACAGCATTATCCCCATCTCTTCGAATGTTTAGGTATGTTGTAGCATTAAATTTTAGCCAGTAGTTTTTACCATATGTTTGTTTTAATTTCGAGGACAAAATGCTCTAAGGACGGTAGATTGTAAACCCCCTCGACCAAATTTAGGCCTACTTAGATTAGATATTGTCACGACCCGCACCCGAAATTGGGGCACGAGTACGCGAGTACGTCCAGCCTACGCCGCAGCATCGGCGGTAGAAAGCTGTCAAGGTCTTGATACTATCTAGCCAATCTCACACAAGCATCCAATCTCCATAAGGAGGCACGGATGACACAACTAAAATAAACACATACTCAATCACAGGATTACAACACGATAAGATAGCGAAACAAAATTAAATACAACACAAGTCTAAAGTAATAATCAAACTCAACAATATCCCAGTCTCAATAAAAATACCGGAGACAAATCCGGTACCAAATAGTCTACTAAAAGAACTAACTAAAATATAGTAATTTCTGGCTAGGCCTCCCGGAATCACAACTAACTATCAAGCCCAAGTACAGCTACTCACCATATGGTCCATAAAGTGTTGGCTACCGATCCTCTAAGGCATAGTCTGGAAAAATATTTCCTGTCAGGAAGGAGCAAAGTACAATCTCAAATAACAGTTCCATTAAATTGATAAGGACTATAAAGAAATAAACATGTGATGCTACCTACTGAGAAGACAGTGAAATAATACAATGGCAATTAAAGGGAGACAGGCAATATAAAGAGAAAGGCAATAGGCAATATGATATAGTCAGTGCATATATAAAAATAAAAAGAATAAGGAACAGCATCATATACGGGTGATGTAGTATATGATTTAAAATAGGGAACTGTAATCTATTCTAAGTGTTTGAAATAGTAGTTTCAAAATATGATCGGCTTGGGAACATGTACGATAGCTATAGGGCCTGGCTAATCATGGGTGAAGAGCATGATTAACACTTACATTGTTCTACACTACAATAAGAGGTTATGATCACATTTCTTACTAACTACTTCCCCGCCCCCAACTAGTACTGTGGATCCAACCATGACACGTCACGATACACGAGCAAGTCCAATCTATCATGTACGATGTCTAATATACATGTCGTGTACAATGTCAATACGATAATCAATATAACATCTCATGACTGCAGATCCAAGCTATACTAGTCCGTATAACATAGTGTCAAGGATTCAGATGTAACATTTCATGATTATTGAATTTATAAAAATTATCAAGGAATTGGAAATTATAAGAGAATGTACTTGTCTTGAGTCCTTAGCTGGTATTTATGGATGTCCTGTTCTAGAGTATCCCCTGGGAGAATCAACAGTCCTATAGACATAACACAATATCACTTGTATCAGGTGCTATCCTAACACACAGTCTATAAACACTGGCCTCAAGGCCATGCCAGGCAGGGCACTAGTCAACTAGGGTCATCTAGTAGGGATACATATTTAAATAAACATCTCATTAACTAATATATAAAATTTCCATCCATTACAAAATAGATATATGTAAAAATATATACTTTAAAATAAATAATACTTTTATATATATATAAACATAATAAATAATACTTGTATGTATATCTTTATAAACATAGTTCATGGAAAGGAATAAAATACATATTTATATTTGTATACATACTAAAGAATTTAACATAAGATATATATATCTAAAATATATACCAATATAAATTACTTGCTATAGTTGTACATTTTCCAAAATACGTACATATATAATTAACATATGTCAAAATGCGTACATATCATATATGTGTAAAAGTACATTTTTAGAATATACATATATATATTGTCAACATCATTCTTAAACATACTAATATATGAATTTAGTTTGTACTAGTATATGCATTTTTATTTACTAGATATCTCATATACATAAAATAACCAATATATATATATATATACAATATATATATATATATATATCAATTTAATCATACATACTAGAATACGTATATATATATATATATAATCATATTTTAATATATACATGTACATATATATATACATATCATCATTAATTATACACATTAATTAATTTATCAATACATTACATTAACCATACTAATACATTAATTACATTAACATACTAATGCATTATATATATACTATACATTATGTGTTTAAATATTAATTAAATAGATGTTATACATATTCATGTATTTAAAACATTAATTAAATAAATGCTATACATATATATATATTAATATATGCTCATACGTATATGCGTACGTATGTCTACACATTGATTATACATACAAATACATATACATATCTTTAGTACATTATATATATATATATATATATATATATATATATATATATATATATATATATATATATATAAAGAAGGAGGGAGAGAGAAGAAGACTCACTGTGATGGGGTCGGGCTTGGCCGAAGTACGGCCGGAGCACAGGGAGGAACAGTGGAGGGGAGATGGTGGTTCGTCTGGCCGGAGCGGTGGGGATGACTGAACTGGAATGGAGGGAGAGCAGAGGGAGTCGGGTGGCGAGGCTGAGAAACTCGCCGGAGTACAGGGAGTTGCAGCGGGCCGAGCTCAACGAAGATGGCCGGACTGTGAGGTGGGGTAGACTCGGCGTAGGGGCTGCTGTTGATGGCTGGTGATGATGGTGGTGGAGATGGGATGTGGCCGGAGTTCCAGTGGGGAGATGGTCGAGCTGGCTGGGAACAGGGAAACTCGGGCTCGGCCGTCGGAGTTCACAGCAGGGTTCAGCTCGGGGACAGTGGGGAGGAACAGTGGAGCACCAGCGTGAGGGGTCGGGAAGCTGACCGCCGAAGTCGGGGGAGAAGTCGACGAAGCAGGGAGAGGGCCGCCGGGGTAGTAGCAGGAGGAATGGGGGAGGAGCAGCCGTCGGGTTGGCCGCCGGGGATCGGGGCTCGGCCGGGGGTGCTCAGGGAAATGGTTGGGGCCGCCGGAGCTGGCCGGTGGCCGAAGTACAGGGGATGGGTGATGATAGTTTTCCCCCTCTTTCAATTTAAAAATTTTAATGAAGAAAGGAAGAAGAAGAAGAAAAAGAAGGAGAAGAAGAGAAGAAGAAAGGAAGAAGGATTTGGAGAAACTCCTACGTTGGAGTTGAGGATGGAGGAGAGAGAGAGGTGGGGGCTTGTTTGGGGATGTGGGCTACCTAGGTTTTCTAGGGATTAGGGTTTGATGGGGCATGATATTATATAGGAGAGAGGGTTTTGATGGAGGGTGAGGATGCACTCAATTAAATGAGTGGTCCAGATTTGACATGGAGAAAATAATTCATATGGGGATGAGGGTGAGAGGCTAATTAAAAAATTATTAGGGATTCCTCATTGGTTTAACAAATGGATGTTGGCACCAAAAATGCAAATTTGCAAATTAGTCCCCTTAAATTGGGTATTTGCACAGACACAAAAAATGACAAAAATTTGGCGGGCGATTCGGTGTCCGATGTTTTGTAGGGTCAGGGGGCGCTGTAAGTTTGGTACGGGCTCAAATAGCAGGGCGCTGGAATTTAAATTGGGATTTCAGAATTGGTTAAAATAGTATGCTCAATTTAATTAGAAATAAATGCAAGTTGTGTTCTAAAATTAATTAGGAGTACATGGAGCCAAAATCAGGTCAGGTCATCAATACCAATAATAAAGACAACTCAGAACAGAATATTACCCTAATTTGGGCCGCACGAAAAAATAGGTCAAGATTGCCTCCAATTTTAATTGGAACGCACAATGATACAAAATAAGGATTTATTAAATAACGTCCGCGACGATTTTTGTGCGGCTAGAAATAATGCACAGAGAACATAATTATGAGTTACAAAAATAGCAGAATGGAAGGCGGGAATGTCTAGGGCAAGATTGTGAAATTTGTTGGAGGGCAAAAGCTAGGGTAGCGCTCCAAATATCGAAGAAAAGGCAATACGCAATAATATTAAATAAAATATGGTAATTAATTACAAACTCCAAGAATTAAATTCTAACTAAATAATTAAATACAAAAATCCCATAATTCGGACAGGACTTCATCTACTGGGTTTCTAGGTCAAGTCTGCTAGCTCAAATAAATGAGCACTGTATAATATTATATTTAAATTATACATCACACATTTATTTAAAATCAAATATACTATCATGCAATTAATTAATTGTAACTACCATAATATTAAATATTATAAAAAGTCAAAAATACCCCTGTTCCCGAAACGTGGTAGTGACAAGTCTACCCTCCTTAAAAGAATTTCGTCCTCGAAATTCAAAATCCTCAAAGTAGCGTTTATTCATACACATTACTATTTTCCCTCAAAGTTTAAATTCATAAATCACGAAATCAGGTAATAATCCCCAATGTCCTTTCACAATTTTTAAAAATTCTGAAATTATTGTATTCCGGAAAAATCCTCGAAATAAAATCAAAGTCCATTTTTTTTTTAAATTTTCTTGAAAGTTTTGAGTTCATAATTCAATACTCAGAATTTAATATCCACTCCTCAAATTTGATTTTAATCAATGCTCGTATATAAAATGAAATCTTATCCAAAAAGTTTAAATTCAAACATTTAGTCCATCAATAATTTTATTTCTCGATTTCCTCTTCCTCAAAATACTCAACAATACGATACTTAGGGATTTTCCAAATGCGACATCCAATTATAAAATTCTAAAATTCATAACTTGCAACCAAATAAATATAATGATAGTCTCCCAAAATTTCTAAATTTTAATAACCAATTTAATCATGTCATAATCTTCCTGGAATTAATAAATCATAAATTCTGCCATGTTAAATTCTTGGCCCTTTATTTAAATCAATGGTTATCCTCGAATTTTAATCATTTTGTCTTTCTTGTCAAGTCATAACCCCTTCGTGAGTCTTCGTCAAGGTCAAACCCCAATAATCATGGTCTAGGAAGAATCTTCCTACAATCATACAACATGCAACCCAAGGGGAATGTGTACGGTCATAGTGTCTATTGTCATGGTATTTCAGTCTCTGTATCAGGGTGTACTACTAACTACATTATAACAAGAAATCATGCATGCAAGCTACGGTACTAAGATATCAGTCAATCAATCAAGTAGAGAGGGACAGAGGGAAAGAAAGAACAGAACCTGCTAACACATTACCTGCAGTATCGGTCTCCTCGACCGTCATCGCAAATGCCCCGCCCTGCTAGGGTGGTTCCCTTCGTGGGTGCTGAGCAATATACGGTTCCACAGGTACCCTAACTGGATCTCTATAATCTAAAGCTGCGCGCTGGCCGGGAAGATAAGGGGCTAGAAGACAATCCCTTACTCGATGTCCCGCAGTGCCACAGTGCAAACAAAGTCCTAGCCTCGTTCTACAGCTCTTCCAAAGGTGACCTGGCTTCTTACAAAAATGACAAGTCTGCTGTGTCTCTCTCGGAGGCTGTTGCTGATTCTGCTGAACACGGACTGGTGCCTGGTATTGTTGTTGATACTGATACGCCCATGGATATTGTTGGATAGGAACTGGTGCTAGGTACTGCGGTGGATGTTGAAATGTCCATGGTTATTGCTGAATATAAAATGGTACTTGGTACTGCTGTTGGTGCTGAATATGGGGATGCTTGGCTGGTCCTGTGCTACCATTCGTACCTCCAAAAGTATTGTGACTCCTCTTAGGCCTGAGATCCAGATCCTCTTCTGCAATCTGAGCATCCATCAAGATAGCCTCAAAGGTGGCGGTACGACGACCAGAAGTACGCGATCTAATCTCTCTCGTCAGCCCCTTTCTAAATTTCTGGGCTCGATCTCCTGGGTCCCGAATCATAGACGATGCAAAACGGCTCAATCTACAGAATTCTGCAGCGTACTCGTCGACCGACATATTTTCTTGAACCAAGTCATGAAACTGACTTTCCAAGGTTCCCAATGCCACGTCGGGAAAGAACTTCTCCTTGAAGAGTTCCTTGAAGGTCTCCCAAGTAAGTCCTTGTGCAGTAATTCTCGGCTCTGTACGATACCACGTGAGTGCGATATCGAACATCTGACTGCCAGCGGCTTCTATCTGCAAGTTCTCCGGAATCTGGGTCAATCGGAGGCTTCTCTCTATATCCTCTAGCCAGTCATCAGCGTAGAGTATCCCTTCGGTGCCTTTGAATTCTCGAGGCATCATCCTCTTGAAGTCCACTATAGTGCCTGGTCTCTGCTGCTGTTGGCCAGGAAACTGCTGGTACTGTGCTACTCTCTCCAAAGCTTGGAGAGTCACCTGATGAGCATTCTCCATGTTTTCTCTTATCAGCTCGGTTTGTGCCTGGTGTGCTTCTGCTTGCACCCTCTGAACCTCAGCTTGAACTCGCTGAGCATCTGTCGTCACTCTCTGAGCATCTACTATGCCCTGGATCAAGGTAAATATCTGCTTTCCGTCAATGGGCAATCCTCCGGGAAGCGGAGTCGGTAGAGGAGGAAGGTTGTCCGTCACAGCTGCGGCAATCTTCTGAGCAGGTGGGGGAGGAGGATTCCTAAAAAGTGCGGATACTCCTACGTGCATCGGAGATGTAGGAGGAACTACTGCTGTCTGTCCCTCAGGTGGAGAGGTGGCAGGCCCCTCTAAAGCTGATGTTTCCGCTCTCATAGATCGTGTCTGCGGCGACATCCTGAAGACAGATCCCAAGAATCAATTAAGGCAAAATGCGATATCATCAAGGAAGGACAGTACAGTTCTAAAGAAGCAACATTTAAGAAAAAAGATTGGAATATCATTCCTAGTTGTGATTGCACAGGTCAAAGATACATCCAAGGTCTGATACTTATATCCCTCTAAGTACCACAGTTCTACCAGAAACATACTCACTGTTAGCTTCCTTACCTACTACAACCGTTGATACTAGTTATCCTTATCACTTAAGTGCATAACAATTGCAACACTATACTAAGTACTGCTCTCTCTCCAATACAATCCTAGATGAACAACTAAGCCAGTTGGCAGTGAAATCTCAATCATGCTCAAGCCAACACATCCTTACAAATACACCTCATCTATTATATACTAATATATCTCTCTCACTATAATATTTTATTCTCCAAACAAAGTCCTCGAAACTAACTCCTCGAATAATTTAAAGTATAATGCATATACCTTCCTCAAAGGTTAATTATTTAAATACTGAAGTGAAAATTTTATCAATTCCAAAAATCCTTATAGCTTGTCTAGGTTCATCAAATTGAATCTGAATTCCTCAAAGTAAAATTTTTATAACATAATATCTTGACTTCTCAAAATTCAAAAATGCAATCCATTTTCAAGCTTCGAATTAAAATTTAAATCCATATCTAGTAATCCAATAGCCCTAGTGTTAATCTTTCTCACTGTCCTCATCGACGTGTATCATCAAATAATACCACAAATCAGTCTGTAAATTCATCTTGATATGAAATCAAACCCTACAATAAAACCAAAATCCTAATTTAATACCTAATTAACAACAATTAAATTCAACATCAATAAGTGAGAATGGACGGAACAAGGGAATGATTTAAATTAGAAATTTTAACAAGATTCTCAGGGGTCATCCCAGGAATCTCTCAAGGAATTGTGATTGAGTATTCGCTCTCGTCCTAGTATCCTATGTCCTAGATCCTATCGCAGGCATGCAATAGTGTAACAAAGATGCCACACTACTACGACATCGCACAACTCGTGAAGTCTGACCTGCATGGGCCACCACTAAAAACGTGTCATGACCCGCACCCGGAATTGGGGCACGAGTACGCAAGTACGTCCAGCCTACGCCGCAGCATCGACGGTAGAATGCTATCAAGGTCTTGATACTATCTAGCCAATCTCACACAAGCATCCAATCTCCATAAGGAGGCACGGATGACACAACTAAAATAAACACATACTCAATCACAGGATTACAGCACGATAAGATAGCAAAACAAAATTAAATACAACACAAGTCTAAAGTAATAATCAAACTCAACAATATCCCAGTCTCAATAAAATGCCGGAGACAAATCCGGTACCAAATAGTCTACTGAAAGAACTAACTAAAATATAGTAATTTCCGGCTAGGCCTCCCAGAATCACAACTAACTATCAAGCCCAAGTGCAGCTACTCACCGTATGGTCCATAAAGTGTTGGCTACCGATCCTCTAAGGCATAGTCTGGAAAAATGTTTCCAGTCAGGAAGGAGCAAAGTACAATCTCAAATAACAGTTCCATTAAATTGATAAGGACTATAAAGCAATAAATATGTGATGCTAGCTACTGAGAAGACAGTGAAATAATGCAATGGCAATTAAAGGGAGACAGGCAATATAAAGAGACAGGCAATAGGCAATATGATATAGTCAGTGCATATATAAAAATGAAAAGAATAAGGAACAGTATCATATACGGGTGATGTAGTATATGATTTAAAATAGGGAACTGTAATCTATTCTAAGTGTTTGAAATAGTAGTTTCAAAATGTAATCGGCTTGGGAACATGTACGATAGCTATAGGGCCTGGCTAATCATGGGTGAAGAGCATGATTAACACTTACATTGTTCTACACTACAATAAGAGATTATGATCACATTTCTTACTAACTACTTCCCCGCCCCCAACTAGTACTGTGGATCCAACCATGACACGTCACGATACACGAGCAAGTCCAATCTATCATGTACGATGTCTAATATACATGTCGTATACAATGTCAATACGATAATCAATATAACATCTCATGACTGCAGATCCAAGCTATACTAGTCCGTGTAACACAGTGTCAAGGATTCATATGTAACATTTCATGATTATTGAATTTATAGAAATTATCAAGGAATTGGAAATTATAAGAGAATGTACTTGCCTTGAGTCCTTAGCTGATATTTATGGATGTCCTGTTCCAGAGTATCCCCTGGGAGAATCAACAGTCCTATAGATATAACACAATATCACTTGTATCAGGTGCTATCCTAACACACAGTCTATAAACACTGGCCTCAGGGCCATGCCAGGCAGGGCACTAGTCAACTAGGGTCATCTAGTAGGGATACATATTTAAATAAACATCTCATTAACTAATATATAAAATTTCCATCCATTACAAAATAGATATATGTAAAAATATATACTTTAAAATAAATAATACTTGTATATATATATAAACATAATAAATAATACTTGTATGTATATCTATATAAACATAGTTCATGGAAAGGAATATAATACATATTTATATTTGTATACATACTAAAGAATTTAACATAAGATATATATATCTAAAATATATACCAATATAAATTACTTGCTATAGTTGTACATTTTCTAAAATACGTACATATATAATTAACATATGTCAAAATGCGTACATATCATATATGTGTAAAAGTACATTTTTAGAATATACATATATATATTGTCAACATCATTCTTAAACATACTAATATATGAATTTAGTTTGTACTAGTATATGCATTTTTATTTACTAGATATCTCATATACATAAAATAACCAATATATATATACAATATATATATATATCAATTTAATCATACATACTAGAATACGTATATATATATATATAATTATATTTTAATATATACATGTACATATATATATACATATCATCATTAATTATACACATTAATTAATTTATCAATACATTACATTAACCATACTAATAAATTAATTACGTTAACATACTAATGCATTATATATATACTATACATTATGTGTTTAAATATTAATTAAATAGATGCTATACATATTCATGTATTTAAAACATTAATTAAATAAATGCTATACATATATATATATTAATATATGCTCATACGTATATGCGTACGTATGTCTACACATTGATTATACATACAAATACATATACATATCTTTAGTACATTATATATATACATATATATATATATATATATATAAAGAAGGAGGGAGAGAGAAGAAGACTCACTGTGATGGGGTCGGGCTTGGCCGAAGTACGGCCGGAGCACAGGGAGGAACAGTGGAGGGGAGATGGTGGTTCGTCTGGCCGGAGCGGTGGGGATGACTGAACTGGAATGGAGGGAGAGCAGAGGGAGTCGGGTGGCGAGGCTGAGAAACTCGCCGGAGTACAGGGAGTTGCAGCGGGCCGGGCTCAACGAAGATGGCCGGACTGTGAGATGGGGGAGACTCGGCGTAGGGGCTGCTGTTGATGGCTGGTGATGATGGTGGTGGAGATGGGATGTGGCCGGAGTTCCAGTGGGAAGATGGTCGAGCTGGCTGGGAACAGGGAAACTCGGGCTCGCCCGCCGGAGTTCATAGCAGTGGTCGGCTCGGGGATAGTGGGGAGGATCAGTGGAGCACCGGCGTGAGGGGTCGGGGAGCTGACCGCCGAAGTCGGGGGAGAAGTCGACGAAGCAGGGAGAGGGCCGCCGGGGTAGTAGCAGGAGGAATGGGGGAGGAGCAGCCATCGGGTTAGCCGCCGGGGATCGGGGCTCGGCCGGGGGTGCTCTGGGAAATGGTTGGGGCCGCCGGAGCTGGCCGGTGGCCGAAGTACAGGGGATGGGTGGTGATAGTTTTCCCCCTCTTTCAATTTAAAAATTTTAATGAAGAAAGGAAGAAGAAGAAGAAAAAGAAGGAGAAGAAGAGAAGAAGAAATGAAGAAGGATTCGAAGAAACGCCTACGTTGGAGTTGAGGATGGAGGAGAGAGAGAGGTGGGGGCTTGTTTGGGGATGTGGGCTACCTAGGTTTTCTAGGGATTAGGGTTTGATGGGGCATGATATTATATAGGAGAGAGGGTTTTGATGGAGGGTGAGGATGCACTGAATTAAATGAGTGGTCCAGATTTGACATGGAGAAAATAATTCATGTGGGGATGAGGGTGAGAGGCTAATTAAAAAATTATTAGGGATTCCTCATTGGTTTAACAAATGGATGTTGGCACCAAAAATGCAAATTTGCAAATTAGCCCCCTTAAATTGGGTATTTGCACAGACACATAAAATGACAAAAATTTGGCGGGCGATTCGGTGTCCGGTGTTTTGTAGGGTCAGGGGGCACTGTAAGTTTGGTACGGGCTCAAATAGCAGGGCGCTGGAATTTAAATTGGGATTTCAGAATTGGTTAAAATAGTATCCTCAATTTAATTAGAAATAAATACAAGTTGTGTTCTAAAATTAATTAGGAGTACATGGAGCCAAAATTAGGTCAGGTCATCAATACCAATAATGAAGACAACTCAGAACAGAATATTACCCTAATTTGGGCCGCACGAAAAAATAGGTCAAGATTGCCTCCAATTTCAATTGGAACGCACAACGATATAAAATAGGGATTTATTAAATAACGTCCGCGACAATTTTTGTGCGGCTAGAAATAATGCACAGAGAGCATAATTATGAGTTACCAAAATAGCAGAATGGAAGGCGGGCATGTCTAGGGCAAGATTGTAAAATTTGTTGGAAGGCAAAAGCTAGGGTAGCGCTCCAAATATCAAAGCAAAGGCAATGCGCAATAATATTAAATAAAATACGGTAATTAATTACAAACTCCAAGAATTAAATTCTAACTAAATAATTAAATACAAAAATCCCATAATTCGGACAGGTCTTCATCTACTGGGTTTCTAGGTCAAGTCTGTTAGCTCAAATAAATAAGCACTGTATAATATTATATTTAAATTATACATCATACATTTATTTAAAATCAAATATACTATCATGCAATTAATTAATTGTAACTACCATAATATTAAATATTATAAAAAGTCAAAAATACCCCTGTTCCCGGAACGTGGTAGTGACAGATATAGAAACTAGGGTTAATTTGAATACAATTAGAATTAGAACACAGTATTTTATATTTATTGTGCAATAATTATATCACTTAGTGCACCTTACTGTTGCTTCGATATTTGGAGCACTACACTAGCATTTACCTTCAAATAAATTTTACACACATTTTTTAGACAAGCCAGCCTTCCATTCTGACCCTTGTGTAACTAGTAAATACTCTCTTGTACTTTATTTTAGTCGCACAATATTCGTTACAAACGTCCAGTTTAAATACCAATAAATCCAACTTTGCATATTTGTCCGTTCCAATTAAAATTGGAGACACAACCTCAACATGTTTCATATAACCCAAATTTTGATAATATTCTATTCTGAGTCTGCTATGTCCATGACACTTGTGTTCCACCCAATTTTAAGCCTATCTATTCTCAATTAATTAAAAAGCATCACTTACACTAATTTTTATTTAAATTATTATGAGGACCCAACCTCACCCAACACTAGACCCAACCTAGCCCATCTACACACTACATACCTTCATGTGAACATGTTCCCCACCCCAAGGAGCCCTAGCCGGCCCAATTTCTCTCTCTCCAACCCTAAAAAAACCCTAACCAAAACCCTATTTTATTCTCCTCACCCGCCTCCTCCTTCCCCGATCACATACAGTCCGCCTGACTACCGACCTCCTCCATCTGCTCCCTCCCCGTCGACGTCAACTCAGCAGCCATCATCTCCTTCTCAGCCTTCGTTCATTATCATCATTACCATCATTATAACCTTCCCCGACTCCACCTCAACCAGACTTCCCGATCAATATCCTCACTCATCCCCTCCATCGTAGCTACCTTCACCTTAGCCACCTCCACAGCCGACATCATCACCGTCGTCCCCGTCACCATCTCCACTGCCCCAGCACCACCATCAACAATTCCCAACACCATTATCCCCAACCATATCCCGATCACCATCACCAACTCCATCATCACCTCTACCAGCATCCTCCACATCCCTACCATCATCGCCCTCTTCACCAGCACCCTGACCGCAGTCCCCCTACGACTTGCCCCACCGCCAGCAACTTGCCAGCCGCCGCTACCACTACTGCTGCCGCCTGCCGCTGTAGTTATTGTCTTTGCTGCAAGCGCTGTCAGAGGAGCTGCTGCTGCTACCATGCACTGCATATCACCGGAGATCCGTCCCCCTCGCCGGAGGCAGGCTGTCGACGAGCAGAGACCCCCTCTGGACCACGAACTAGGTAACATATTACTGTCTTTTTTTCTTCGTGTATCGTTGTGTCATGAATGAACACGTGTAATTAATGTGAAACCCTAAGTGCAATATATGTGTGTGTATGTTTATTTTAGATTAGTAATTAATGTTAAGTAATTACTCGAATAAAAATATTTAATTAATGTGAATACTATGTTGACCTAAAAGCCTAGACATTGACCTGGTGCACTCTAACATGAAAAATAGGGCTGGTATTTCTGTACTATACGTAATTAGTTTCGTAATGTATTTTTGGTATTTTGTTGCCTTGATGTACACGGTAACTGAGGATATAATACGTGTATATCTTAGCTGCATGCACATGTGACCCTGTTAGTTAACCAGTTGTGACCCTTGCGTCAGTTCCTAAATGCAGCGTAGTATTTCCTGTGCGTACTATTATAGTGACTGATGATCGTATTATTATGTTATATTATATGTATAGGGTCGCTGGACCGTTTAGGCGAGATTTCAGGAGCAGGTTATTGGCACTCGCAGCATGAGGACCCAGGCAAGTACCTTGCCATATGTACTATTTAATTTAAACTATACAATGCTGTATGATATCTTGTTGTATTATTTTATATAACTGTATGCGTCCGAGATTTACTCGGGTGCAGTTGACGGGTACGTCGATGTGTAGTATAATTGACTTAGTCACTAGCAGGCTCACCCACCATTATGAGGATATTCTGATATCTTCCTTGAACTGACACTATTACATGCATCAAAATGACAAACTTATGTTGGTATGCGGGTTCGCGTACCAGAATAGCTATCGGTATATGTAACGTGCATTACGGTTAGTGCATAAGCAGGGTTATATAAATTAGTTGAGACTTGGCATATAGTTACGGGGTATGCACGTCGTGTATTTGACTTGTACATCTATATTGGGGTGGAGGACAAATGGTAGGCATATGGGATACACACATTGGACTCCGTAGTATCCAGAGGAACCATAGATCCAATGACTTCCTTTATTCAGATTCCATATTCGACGAAACGATATAGACGTTATACTATTCAGATTCCACATTCTACGGAGCGATATGGATGTTATACTATTCAGATTCCATGTTCTACGGAGCGATATAGATGTTATACTATGCAGATTCTACGTTCTTCTGAACGATGGACGTTACATGTACAGATGCCATGCTCTTCGGAGTACGGACGTTATGCCTACACCTACCCATACGTACCAAGTTTATCCTCATATTACATTCTCTTAGATGGTTAGCACACCCCTTTATTTTATTCAGTATTTATATATGGCATGTATTTTTGTATCATGTTACGTCCCTCTGAGGACCTGGTTCCCTTCCAGATTTGGACGAGACATATTATTCTACTATGTACGAACCTGGGCAGGAGACGAGGTACGCATCTGAGGAGGAGCTAGAGGTGCTACCATCAGGGTTTTCTTGATAACTGGTAGTCCTTCCGCCTAGGACTGGAACATCCTTATCTAGTCAGCCGATGCCCTAGTCATTACTCTCTTATCTGCCTTTCAATACTCTTATTTCGTCATTGTAGTGGGTTAGTTCCCACGAGACATATTTTGGATTGTACTATGATATTTCAGACTTGTATTTATTTTCCAGTATTTATTTTAGTACTTCTTATTTATATTATGGATAATATTAGACATTACCTATTGTATGTTAGTATCAGACTTGTTAGTATTTTAGGACAGCGTAGTATGTTTTGTCAGATCGATTAAATTGGGTAATCCCTCGGAGACGTATCAGCTGGCCATTTCCACGTGGCCTAGTCCCGTGTATTTTGGGACTGGGGTGTGACAAGATGTACAGAGTTCATATGGCGAGGATGGGTCCATGCTATCTCTTAGGAGAATTTATCTTCGCCTCGGTTGGAAGGGGTTCATCCTTCGACCCCTATATATGGTTTGAATGGTGTAAGGAAGGAAGCTGGTTTAGCGAATAATTCAGGGAGACTCCTTATGGTAGAATTGTGTTATCTTCGTGGAAGTAACTTCTGGGAGTATACCTCCAATTACAATGAGTATGTATGTTTTAAACACATTCGTCAGCACAGGAAATTTGTCAAGCCGGTGATATCGAGATTTATTACTGATAGGGCAAATACGTTCTTATGGTTGGACCCTTGGATACACCATAAGAGTTTACTCGAGAGGATCGGTCGACACATGACAGGGGCGGCGTACAGATGTTAGGTGGTCGCCTCGATTATTGAAGAGGGAGGTTTGCGGGTGGAGGGTCATCCATATATCCGGAGGTTTGGTAATAAAGTCTTGCTATCCAGGATAGATGGTTCGCATTCAAGGGACTCATGGGTCAGGGATGATACCCCTATGATTACTTTGTTTGATATATTTCGTATGATAAAATACGGCCTACGCATGAGGAGATGGATAATATGGAAAATATATGGATGAAAGGGATAGCACGGAATGTAACTCTGCTTATATAAGATAATGCTGACGATGGATAGAATGGTCCAATTTAGAATACGAAATATGGATCAGACCTGTGTGCCCTGTAGACAAGAAAGTGAATCTTTTGCTCATTTATACTTCGATTGTTAGATGACCAAAGAAAGTATGTAGAAGGCAGAGGGAGGCATTGACCTTGAAAGGAGTAGGCCAACTTTGAGTGGCGATGGTAATATATGAGCTCAGGTTAGCACGGAGTAGAGGGCTGCCTTGGTTCCAGAAGCCTGTAACAGGATGACTTCGATAGTATAGCACATCCGGAAGGAAAGAAACAACCACATATTTGAGGGGATTAGTACGGTCACTATTGGGATCATTTATAATATTGAGTATGATGTTGTCACTACCATATTTCTAGAACAGTAATATTTTTGTTATTTTTTATTATTCATATATTGTGCAAATTATTTATTTATATATAGTAATTATTATTTAGCTGGGGTATGACCTAGACTATTTATTAGACTTGATACTAGTAGGCCTAACTAGACATGATATGACAACTTTGACCAATAGTTGAACTAGTCACATTAGACTCAAATTAACTTAACTCTTCTCATTAATTAGAGAATAGATTGAACCTTCATTAGGATTAGAAGCTTCCATTAGTTAACTTCCATGACAACCCAATAGGGGTAATTATGATATTTTATATTAGCAAACCCTAAGGGAATACATGGCCGGGCCTAATATAGGAGGAGAGATTCTATCTCCTATCACAATTCATCTAATTATTTCCTTCGGCATAGTCCCCTGAACAATGTCACAACGCCGGAAGGGCGACTGACAAACGACCCCTGGTCAGCTCCTTTCAGATGAAAGATCTTCCCCGGCTTGCCGTGAAGATCAGGAGTCAGCGTCCACGATATCTTCCTGGGATGCATCGCGTGATAATCCTTCGGCATCGTTGGCAGGTACAAAACCAAATTCCCGGCAGGGAAAACCCAGGGCTCCCTCTTAGGCTTCGTCTGGGACTTTTTGTCAATCATGTCCCCAAAGAAGAAAGTCGGCTTTAAGTACTGCTCCCCGTCCACATATGTCAAGGGCTCGCCATTGATCATGCTCAGCAGCATCCGCTCGCCCTGAGCCGATATCAAAAACTCCCTTCCCTCAGGATACTGGGGTCCGGAGATGGGAAATGCCATGTGGGACAGATCCTCCAGGTAGTTCGAGTGCAGCATCCCGGCAGCGGAGTCCATCACCTCGGCCAGTGGAGACTCACCCAAATCAACTGCAAGAGTGCAAGAAAAATATGTCATTACAAATCTTGCACAAACATACAGACCAACGATAGTCTGTGCTCTACGCAAGATTGTACAAATTTGGTTATTTTACGCCGAAAATCCCCTCCACAAGCGTAAAACTCAAATTTTACGATATACGCCAATTTTCGGTAGCGAGAGCTTTTACGCTCAGAACTACGAAAATATGGAGTCTTTACGCTGGCACATTAGAAATATGGGCGTAAAAGATGAAAACGTCTCCGTGCATCATCTTCCTCAAAAGAGGCCATCAGCACAGAAGACAACCTAGCGCGGTCACGTTCAACATGTGCGAAGGATTTTTTGTCGTTTTTGTCACCCCAAAGGCTCTACCTCTAAGACCGATTGCGCTGCTCGTCGGCGGAATACTTCGCTCAGAAGGAAGTTCGCCTTGCCCGACCGAAGACTCCCTCGCTGGGGCAGAAGAATGAGAAGAAGAACCTACACTCTTTCCCTTAGCGGAGGGGGTTTATTTCGGCGCCATTTCTGAAGACTCGAGGTGCTCGGAGAAGGATCGAAGAAAATCTCGGACAATCAAAAGCTCTCTTTTGCAGAAGACAGATAAAAAGTTTTTCTCTCAAAAGCTTGGGATATATATAGAGTTCGGGTCGACTCCTCGAATCCTCGGACGGACTCCTCAAGACCCTAACCAAATCTCGCAATTAATAGTGGGTTATGATTGGATGCTACGTCAGCCCACTGCCCTTGAAAGACGGACAGTCAGCAAATTCGAAAAGTTTTTCGTGCAAGACGGTTCAGCAGGTTCTACGCTAAAGGAGCTTTCTACGCTCGACAGTAACAGATCTACGGTTTTATGCTCGCAAGCTATAAGTCTATGGTTTTACGCCCGGATGCCTTTGTGCTCGGTAGCTTTTATGCTCAAGAGGCCACAAACATACGACTTTACGCTCAGCAGATACCAAATCGATGATCTCATGCTCGGTGGCGCTCAGTTTATGCTCAGAAGCAACAGATCCGCAAACTTCACGCTCGAAGGAATTTTTTTTTCAGGAGCTACAGATATACAGTTCTACGCTAAAGGAGCTTTCTACGCTCGACAGCTACGAATCTACAACTTTACATTCGACAGCTATAAGTCTATGGTTTTATGCCCGGATGCCTTTGTGCTCGGCAGCTTTTATGCTCGAGAGACTACAAACCTACGACTTCACGCTCAGGAACCACAAGTCTACGATTTCACGCTCGATGGTGTTCTACGCTCACAGGCTACAGATCTCTAGTTCTACGCTAAAGGAGCTTTCTACGCTTGACAACTACGAATCTACAACTTTACGTTCGACAGCTATAAGTCTATGGTTTTATGCCCGGATGCCTTTGTGCTCGGTAGCTTTTATGCTCGAGAGGCTACAAACCTACGACTTCACGCTCAGGAACCACAAGTCTACGATTTCACGCTCGATGGTGTTTTACGCCCAGAGGCTACAGACTGATGATTTCACGCTCCACGACTTTCCGCATATTCGAACAGTCCCCAAAGCGGTCAATTGCCAAGAGTTCACACAGAAGATACTCGTTCTTGACCCAGAGCATCCCAAGTACCCGAAGCATACAGAGTTCAAACATTGAGAAATTACTCTTCTCGGGTCCAAAATTAGAGGTTCATCCAGACTCCATTCTGAACATCTCGTCTATCAAGATGGCAAAATCAGTTTGACAGCCAAAACCTCGACCCTGTTCCAAGGGAGTTTCGAGAGATCATTCTTGAAGATGAAGTCTGAACAAAATTTTTGCTTATCAGAAGCAGCAGTTCAGAGCTCTATGCGGTCCCTCAGTCCTAGCAATAGGACAGTTGTAAATGTTCAAAATGCTTAAACAGCGTTCTATGGACTATTCGTTATGCATAAAGGACAGGGCCTAATACTCTTTCTATCAGAGTCGGCGTAAAGATTCAGACGTGTTGAATCTACACATATTCAGACTTCACAGCAACGTATGGCAAGACGATCATAGGCAGAGAAGAAAGACGATTTTATTAAAGATTAAAGTCATATGAGGGAAATCCTGTCTACAAAGGGTTTTTTCTTCATTTCTTTTGACTATATATGAGGGAAATCCCGTCTACAAAGGGCTTCCTCATCATCGTCGTCGGAAGATCGCCCCCATAATCCGTTCTACCGGGTTCTCGCATCGGTGCAAGTCTTCCTCTTCTTCCATGGCAGTTCATCGACCACCACAGTCATGAACAAGAAGATCGCTGGCGTGGGGATACAGAGCTGGGCCTGCATAGATTTTGCAGATCCCATACTCCGTGCGCTGCTCAAGCCGGGACAGAGCGAGTCTGTCTGACTCTCGTCACCGGGAGCAACGAGAGAAGACAGCACTTGTAAGCTGGGTGGTTAAAGACGACCCTTCCTCTCTCCTGGGGCAACGCCATACAAAGTTGATGATTATCCCGAGCAAGGGAGGCTAAGATATCCTTCCATGATCCATCATTGCAGTGGACACTTGCTCGAAGATACCATCTTTTTTGGCTCCCAATATGCTGGAAGAACATGATCTCCTTCTTCCTCAGGTCGACCCGACGAACTCCGGCGATCATCTCTGCATGGTGATGGGAATGGGGAGAACAGGTTAACTCCCCCAGCCTTTTTATAGGCGAAAGAGATCACAGCGGTCCCCAATAAATCCGCCATAAAGTCAGTATTGACCGTTTCAACGCTCCATTCAGAAATGTTTTGAGTTACGAGGGGCCGTTCATGCTTCATTCAAAGCGTTTCAAATTCTGAAAAATTTAAAAGCTTTGAAGGGTTTCTTGTAGAAGCATGAAAAATACGCTGGAAGGATCTACGCAGCCTCTTGATGCAGAGCAGCGTAAACAGAGGCCTTCAGAGCCATCAAGCGTGTAACAGAGCTTTTTTCGCTAAAACATAGCGTGATGAATAAAGCTCAAAGGACCATCCGCGTAAGTGCAGTATGTCCAGGCCGCTCCATCATAAAATAGTGTTCTTTATCGCCTCCATGGTGTAAAACTCATCCGCTCAAAAAGCAGTGTTAAAGCATACGAGGAACGCTTCATCTTCCCCGAAATGAACCTGTCAAGTCACACAGTAAATCTGACCTTTGACTCCTGACAAAAAGTGCTGCACGGCTTCCCAAACGACGGCTGGAAATGATGGCAGACCCCTCGGGACGCATCCCACAGTATGATGGCGGATCTTTGTATTTAATGCAGAGGATTTGGTTAAAACATCACCGAACCGTCGTTTACTAAAGTCCCCTCAGCGTAAATCGCTCTTTCGCGTACAAGGGAATACGCTGCCTTATTTTACACAGGCAGACATGAGCTATTTTACGCTCCACAGTAGACAAACCGCCTGCCATGTCAAAAGCGGCACTTCGTACGGGACTCGAGGTACGTCTCCACGTCTAATTGCACAGAGCGGTGACAGTTTCTCTCAAGGCACGTCTCTGCGACAGATGCACAAAAGGGCTGCAGACCTTCAAAACACGCCTTCGCATTTAATGCATAAGATGGTGGCAAATCTCTGCAAGAGATTGATTATATCTTCAAAAGCCGTAATTCCGGCTAAGACGTCCACATCAACACTCTGGCACGGTACGCAGCGGCTTCTACGCCCATTAAGGATCTGTGCTCGCGCGGCTTCTACGCCCACTCAGTCTCTACGACCACTCGGCCTCTACGACCATTCGGTTTCTATGCCTATTCGGCTTCTATGCCTATTTGGCTTCTACACCTGTTCGGCTTCTATGCCTGTTCGACTTCTATGCCTATTCGGCTTCTATGCCTACTTGGCTTCTACGCCAGGGTGACAGTCATTTAGCTTCTACGCCAACCTCTTCTACACAAGGGATACCTACCTACGTGGCTTCTACGCCGTGATCTTCGCAGCAAATATACGCATTTTGTCCCCTTAGTTGGACACGCGTCACATGCTCACTCAAAAGGTCATCTATACGCAGGCATTGGTTATCTTAACCGTTATGTAAAGGGGTGTTTAACTTCCCAATCCTCGGTTTTTACACCAACGGAGTGGTCACTGTCACCAAAACTCTATAAATAGAGATCCCTATCAATGGGGAAAAAGGTCAAAAAAATGAACAAGGTCGACAAATTGGAGGGTCAGAAACTTGGTCAAGAAAACCAATACCAGATCAAAAGGTCAAGAGAGAGAGAGAGAGAGAGAGAGACCGGAGCTCAGGCAAAGAGCAGGTATCGACGACTTTGGCATCGTGCATACACCCTCTCCTGCAATCGTCGAAGCTGCTACCTGTCTTCCACGGCACTTCTTCAACATCGTGTGGTCCAAGGGCTAAAGTGATCGACTGCAGATCAGACACCTATAGAAATTTATACCCAGATTAAATAAATTGTACTCCCACATCCTCGTATAGGATTATATTGTACAAGTTTGTTTGTAAACCAAAGGGCACGGGTTTCGCATAAACCCTGTCATTGAAATACACTTTTATTCTTTCGTTTAATACCACAAATACCGCATAACTCTTATGAGTGTAGGCCAAGTGATTTTATTTCATATTAGGATATACATCTTGCTAGGATTATAGTTGTTAGTCTTGAATTTTGAATTATACGATTGGTAGTTAGAACTTGATTGTTGAGTATTCTTTTAGATTATAATTTTATGATTTTCCCTTAGTTTTAAATTATGTAACTTGTACCATACCTCGATACGAGTTATATTTCCCTTTTTCCTTGAAGGCCAGTAATTCTTCCATTCCTACTATTGACACTTGTTCTATAAGCACTATGAATAAGATTAAGATAACCATTACCTACATGATTCAATAGGAGACCCTAATAAGTACTAAGATCCGTTCCTCGTATAGCCCAATAAGAATTTGTACTTTATTTACAAGAATAAGGTTATTTTGTATATTCCCCTTGAGACTATCACAGTATTAGTTTAATTCTTTTAAGTTGGACAGTATGTCTCATAACCTAGTGTTATATAGTCCTTTTGACTCATTATTAAAGTATAACTGAATGACATTAACTGTATACTAGCATAAGACGATAGTGTTTATTAAGACTGTAGAACATAGAGGCCCATACCCCTATTTGGTCAACTAGCGACTTAGACAAGGAGTTTGTACGACAACTGTAGAGATTGTAGAGTCTTATCTTTTTGTGAATGTGAATTATTTTGTAACTTCTCTCATCATAATCTAGCGTACTTATATTTGTTGTACTACCTTGATTTATGCTACTATTATAGCCTAGTTTTGCAAGCTTATTCTTTATCAAGCTTGTTCATGACATATGTATTATTGGAGCGCTACACTAATACATTTCAGAATCAGTGTATTATGGTCTGATCAACCATAGTGCGCTTGGTTTGCCCTTCGTATAACTACTTTACGTGGATTGAGATATATAGTGATTAGTAGACGAATGTACTTGCCCTCTAGATATGTCTGAGTATATCGTATCCGTTACATAACTGTACTGATATGAACATGAGAATAGGAATTACCGAAATAGAATTTTAATCCACAACTGCCTTGATAATTCCCATTTGAATTCCTTAAACGCCTTGATCACCATACTTCTATTCTATTACCTCCCCCTTGAACTATTTATTATTGTCTTCCGTAGTTCCTTATTTTGGAAAGACGAAATCTCGTGCTTAGTATAAGTATGATATACAGAGAGTACTTGATATACCCCATAGGCCAATCACATTACTAGATGACTGCCTTTTATAACTGATTAAAGGTATATCATATATGATACATTTTGATTTTTTGAGGATTGAGTAACGTGATTAAGTAAATTTGAGGAATAAGTTTTCTTAATTGTAAGAGCCTTATGTTATAGATGGGTAAATTCTAAGTTGGGTAGAAGTGCATTGTCAACTTGAGAGAAATTTCTTTTAGATTGTGATCGAGTAAAATTAGATTGAGAGGTTCAAGTCATTTTAATTTTTGAGAATTTTAGAAGAAGGAGTTAGATGATGAGTACTTAATAAATTTTTAAAATCTTGATATTTTGGACCAAATAATTATAATTGGAGCAGGATTTAAATTTTAAGTATTGAAGGTTGAATTATTGATTTAAATATTAAGAAAAATAAATAGAATACTAAACATGAACATCGATAGATTGAATTCCAAATTTGAGGATTTGAATAAAAAAATTGATTGTTGGATCACCTGTTTGAAATATAGAGGATGTAAAGCAAATTTAAAATTTGAAGAGTACGAAACTCACAAGTTTAAAATAGAAATAATAATTGATTATAATTGTTTTCTAGAGAAGATTATGATAATTGGAGATTGCGATATAAAATTTTGAGGTGGGATGTCATATAGATTTGAATTAGATTTGGATATGATTATTTTAATTTGTAAATTGAGAAGATAGTGTGATATATTGAAGTTCGATTTAAATAATGGTTAATCTAAATTAAAAGTGATTGTCATAGATTTAAATAAGTTTTATAAATTTGGAAGAGATCGCGATTGACTTGCCTTATGTACGAATGTGAAGAAATTATCCAATTACACCCTAGTTTAATTTCGAGGACGAAATTATTTTAAGTTGGGTAGATTTTAAACTCCCTCACACAAAATTAGGTCTACTTATCTTAGATAGAGAAATTAGGGCAATTTAGAACCCAATTGGAAATAGAACACGATATTTGATTTAACAATACAATATTTGTATCGCTTAGCGCACCTTACCGTTGCTTCGATAATTGGAGCACTACACTAGCTATTGCCTATCTATAAATTTTACATCCTTGTCCTAGACATGTCCGCCTACTATTCTGACCTTTGTGTAACTTATAATTATGCTTTCTTGTGCTACATTTTAGTGGCACAACATTCGTCGTAGACGTTATTATTTAATTCTAAATAATTCTAACTTTGTACCCCTGTGCATTCCAATCAAAATTGGAGACACAATATTAACCCATTTTGTGCAACCCAAATTGGGTTAATATTCTACTCGTTGCCCTCTACGTCCATAATACTTGTGTCCCACCTAATTTTATCCCTATATACTCCTAATTAAATCCAGAACACCTTGCATATTAATTTTAATTAATTTAATCTAATTTTTGTCTTTGTGCAATTTTCCAAATGTTGGGCACATTTATGCAAAAGTGCAGTAAGGTGTCTACACCATTGGACAATACATAAAGAAATCCAACTTTCTCCTTCATAGGAATTTTCCTATAATTTTTGGAATGTACAACGCCCAAACATCGCCCCCTTATTTTAAATATATCATTGCATTAAAATAATATAAATTACAGCCCTCCCAAATATTCCCATGTGAGACCAAGGCCCAACCCAAGAGGATGTTGACCAAAGTCAAATTTTTCTAGGTCAAACCAACCCCCTTACATGTATAAATATCCCCTTTTTCCATATTTTCCCAAAAACCTAAACCAAACTAACATAGCCGAATTTACCTTCTCCCCATCTCTTGTGCACGACCCCCCTCCCCCCTCGCTGCTAACCGCCGGCCCGAGCTGTCCCAGCCGCCGGACCCTACCTAAACTACCTCCTACCTACTCTCTCCTCCTTCCTCCTCTCCCACTACCCCTCACTGAATTCGCCCTCACCATCACAATCACCATAGCCATCCTCCCATTCATCTTCTTCCTCCTCCTCCCGAGCCGCCGAAGCTCAAACCCTCTATCGTCGATCTCGACCTCCGAATGCAACCCGCTGGATAACCCGATCCGCCTGCACATCTCCTTTCCCCCCCGGCCTCCTCCGTCGACTGAACCATATCCTCCCCGACCTCTCTGCCTGATCGACCTCCTCCTTCCAGCATCTCCAGTCGTCCCCACCATCACCATTAAGACCACCATACCACCAGCCAGCCACCACCTGCACTCCACCCTGGCCTCCTTTCTCCTCCCTATCACCCTCCTCGACGTCTCCCCCGAGCTGCACCTCGGCCACATCTCCTGAACCCGATCCTCTCCTCACCTGGCCGAGCCTCCCCTCACATGGCCAGACCTCCACTCCCCCTGGCCGGAGCACCAACATTACCATCACTATCATTTTCATCATCACCGTCACCATCCTTTTCACCTTGATCATCACCACCACCATCGTAGCCATCATCGTCATCATCACCTCCATCGTCATCGTCATTATCATCATTATCACCAACGCCATCGTTATCGTCATCATCAACATCATACTCATCATCATCTTCACAATGAACATCATGATCATCATAATCATCATCATCTTCACCACGAACTTCATCAACATTACCCTATCATCATCATCTCATCATCGACATCATCATCATCTCCTCATCATCATCTCATTATCGATATCATCATCATCATCCCCTTCATCACCATCGTCCATATCACCATCCTCGTCATCACTATCACCCACATCATCATCCTCGTCATCACCATCATGATCATCACCATTATCTTTACCATGAGCATCACCATCATCATCGTCACCGTAGTCGTAATCATCGCCATCATTGTAGTTAACACCTCATCATAACCCTGCATTATCGTCATCGTCGTCAACCTTATCGTTATCACTGCCATTCCTGTATGCGTACCCCGAGGACATATTGGATTGTTCTACGCAACTTCAGGAGCAAGTTATTGGTACTTCGCAGCTTTGTCGCCAGGCAAGTATACCTTGCCTTATTGTACTATTTAAATTCAGTTATATTATTAGTTGTATGTTTATTGTTTTAGATTATATAACTGTGCACGTCCGAGAGAGACTCGGGTGCAGTCAACGAAGGCATTGACGTTAGGACTTGTGTCTGACCTAGTGTCTAGTAGACCCACCTAAAGTTGTGGAGTTATCGGTATGACTCCCCAGGCCTTGACACATTCCTTACACGTGTTGTGAGTCTCATGTAGGGCACGGACTTGCGTATGCAGTTGGCCACCTGTACGTGTAGGTCGTACGACGGATAGGGAATAATTGCTATTAGCAATGTATGTTAGAAGACTTAGCAGTTATTAGTAGTCGGAGCATAGACTATTATAGTACGAAGGTCCAATCCTTGTCCTTGTTGGTTGTAAGGTTGGACTATTGTTCAAACGATAGACTATGAGCCAGAGTTACAATGCCTCGGCATAATAGCTAAGGCGTGTTGTGGATACAACATGCATAGATCATTGGACGGCAGGACGACTAGTAGGCATACGGGACACCCACCTCCTTTATACAGATACCACGTTCTTCGGAGCGATACGGACGTATATATTTTACAGATACCATGTTTCCTAGAGTGTTGGACGTTACTTGGTGATTTTTCAGATACCTCATTCTTCGGAATGATAGACATTACAGATACCACACTCTAGAGAACGTTGGACGTTATTATGTTGTCCCGCCCGTGTTAATGGGGGCATATGTGGCATATAGTTGTCAGTTGTCACGATTGGTGAATTACGTCAGCATATGTCTAGCCTACACTTTCCCATACACTCAAAGTTGTCCTCAAATTGCATTTCACTTAGATGGTTAGCACACCCTTTTAATTATTCAGTATTTACTTTATGGCATGCTTCTATGTATCTTGTTATGTCCCTTTGAGGACCTGGTCTCTTTCTAGGTGTAGATGTTCATGAGTATTCGTAGGAGCGCAGATCCGGACTGGTTACTTATATTCTAAGCAGGTCTTCTCTTCGAGTCTCAGTGGTTGATAGTTGTGGTTCTTATATTGAATTTGTCTTGTTTATTCTTTATTTTAGTTCGGTAGTGGATTTGTTTCCAACCGATTATCATCTCTAGATACTTTATATTGAGATCTAGTTTCATAGATATTGGTGATTTAATTATATTTGATTTATGTGGATGAGATTTAGTTATGCCCTGTGACATATATATATACCACTTATGAATTGTTATTCATATTACAGCGTACGTATGTTATGGTTTCCAAATATTGGAGTTGCCATATACATGCGGCTGGCTTGCTTACGTGTCCTAGTCCTACAAATTTTTGGACTGGGGCGTGACATATTTTTAGTGGTGGCCCATGCAGGTCAAGAGTATATTGTCTCGGTTACGTTACTGTACCGAGCAAGCCTGCAAATAGGATTAGATTATAGTATCTCATCCATATTTGACTATGACTCATCTTCCTTTAAATCTATTCCACTTGAGTAATTGTATTTTGCTTGATTCATGTGATTCCCTAATAATTCCTTGAGTATAGCCTCTGCTAGAATATAGGAACCCTGTTGATAGGATGATAATTAAGGTAACTTTCCTATTAAGAATACAACTAGAATACTGACACATCACTAAGTTTAGAATATTCAATAAACCCTAGCATCCTTTATCTATAGACTGGTTTACCATTATCCCGTGATATAATTATGAATGACTTGAGAGTAGTATGGACACTACTAGAGTTAGTTAGAAGGTTGACCATACTGTTTTACCCTAGCATTGAGGAACCAATTGAAATCCAAGGTGGAATATTAGGACCAACCTTAACTTTTATAGTGAGATAGTATTATAGAACTATAAATAAAGGTTGTTCTCCTGATATTAGCAAACAGTGCCTTAGGAAGCCAAGAGGAATGAATATAATATTTCCCTTGATCATACCTCGAACACAGATATTAGCATACTACCTTACCCTTAGAAAACCAAGATATTATGTAGAGTCTCTTAATTTAATTTCATGTCTTATTCCTCTGCAACCTTAACGTTCGCTAATTGTGCGATGACTAAATTATGTTCTTCCTTTCTTCATCTTTCAAATCGTGCCACATAACTCTTATGAGTGTAGGCCAAGTGATTTTATTTTATGTTAGGATATACAGCTTGCTAGGATTATAGTGGTTATTCTTGAATTTTGAATTATACGATTGGTAGTTAGAACTTGATAGTTGAGTATTCTTTTAAATTATAATTTCATGATTTTCCCTTAGTTTTAAATTGCGTAACTTGTACCATACCTCGATACGAGTTATATTTCGCTTTTTCCTTGAAGGCTAGTAAATCTTCCATTCCTACTATTGACACTTGTTCTATAAACACTATGAATAAGATTAAGATGACCATTACCTACATGATTCAATAGGAGACCCTAATAAGTTCTAAGATCCGTTCCTCGTATAGCCCAATAAGAATTTAAACTTTATTTACAAGAATACGCTTATTTTGTAGATTCCCCTTGAGACTGTCACAGTATTAGTTTAATTCTTTTAAGTTGGGTAGTATGCCTCATAACCTAGGGTTATATAGTCCTCTTTTCCATTATTGTAGTGTAACTGAATGATATTAACTGTATACTAGCATAAGAAGATAGTGTTTACTAAGACTGTAGAACGTAGAGGCCCATGCCCCTATTTGGTCGACTAGCGACTTAGACAAGGAGTTTGTACGACAACTGTAGAGATTGTGTAGTCTTATATTTTTGTGAACTTGAATTATTTTGTAACTTTTCTCATCATAATCTAGTGTACTTATATTTGCTGTACTACCTTGACTTATGCTGCTATTATAGCCTAGTTTTGCAAGTTTATTCTTAATCAAGCTTGTTCATGACATATGTATTATTTGAGTGCTACACTAATATATTTCAGAATCGGTGTATTACAGTCTGATCAACCATAGTGCGCTTGGTTCGCCCTTCGTATAACTACTTTACGTAGATTGAGATATATAGTGATTAGTAGACGAATGTACTTGCCCTCTAGATATGTCTGAGCATATCGTATCCGTTACATAACTGTACTGATACGAACATGTGAATAGAAATTACCAAAATAGGATTTTAATCCACAACTGTCTTGATAATTCCCATTTGAATTCCTTAAACGCCTTGATCACCATTCTATTCTATTACCTCCCCCTTGAAGTCTTTATTATTGTCTTTCGTCCTTCCTTATTTTGGAAAGACGAAACCTCGTGCTTAGTATAAGTATGATATACAGAGAGTACTAGATATACCCCATAGGCCAATCACATTACTAGATGACTGCCTTTTATAACTGATTAAAGGTATATCATATATGATATATTTTGATTTTTTAAGGATTGAGTAATATGAGTAAGTAAATTTGAGGAATAAGTTTTCTTAAATGTAAGAGCCTTATATGATGATGGATAAATTCTAAGTTGGGTATAAGTGCATTGTCAACTTGAGAGGTATTTTCTTAGATTGTGATCGAGTAAAATTAGATTGAGAGGTTCAAGTTATTTTAATTTTTGAGAATTTTAGAAGAAGGAGTTAGATGATGAGTACTTAATGAATTTTTGAAATCTTGATATTTCAGACCAAATAATTATAATTGGAGCAGGATTTAAATTTTGAGTATTGAAGGTTGAATCATCGATTTAAATATTGAGAAAAATAAATAGAACACTAAATATGAACATCGAAAGATTGAATTCCAAATTTGAGGATTTGAATTAAAAAAAATTTAAATTTTGATTGTTGGATCACCTATTTGAAATATTGAGGATATAATGTGTCAGGCCCCAGTCCCAAAATACGTAGGACCAGGACACGTAAGTATGCCAATTGTATGAATATGGCACTCCAATATATGGAAACCATAACACACGTACGCTATAATATGAATAATAATTCACAAGTGGTAAACATATATATATCGCAGGGCATAACTATATCTCATCCACAGAAATCATATGTAAGTGAATAACCAATATCTATGAACTAGATCTCAATATAAAGTATCTCAAGATGACAGTCAGATGAAAACAAATCTACTGCCGAACTAGAATAAAGAATAAACAAGATAAAATACAATATAAATACAACCTCTAACAATCACGAGGCTCGAAGAGAAGACCTCTCGCAATATAAGTAGCCAGTCTGGATCTGCGCTCCTGCAAATACTCATGAACAATATACCTTGAAAGGGACCAGGTCCTCAGAGGGACATAACATGATAGATAGAAGCATGCCAAAAAGTACATACTGAATAAATAACTCTAAGGTGACCTAACCATCTAAGTGAATGCACTTTGAGGACAACTTTGAGTGTATGGGAAGTGTAGGCTAGACATATGCTGACGTAATTCACCAATCTTGACAACTAGCTTGTATATGCCACATATGCCCCCATACCTGGGCACTGTAATATAATAACGTCCATACCGCTCGGAAGAACGGAGAATCTGCATAATATAACGTCCATACTGCTCCAAAGAATAGGGAATCTGCATAGTATAACGTCCATACCGCTCCGAAGAACGGAGAATCTGCATAATATAACGTCCATTTCGTTCCGTCGAACGGGAAATCTGAATAAAGGAAGTGGGTGTCCCATACGCCTACTAGTTGTCCTTCCCGCCCAATGATATAAGCATGTTGTATCCACAACACACTTTAGCTACCAAGCCGAGGCATCGTAACTCTGGCTTATAGTCTATCATTAGAATAATAGCCCAACCTTAAAACCAAACAAGGACAAGGATTGGACCGTCGTACCACGATAGTCTATGCTCCGCCTACTAATAACTGCTAAGTCTTCTAACATGCATCACTATTAGCAGTTATACCCTATCCGTCGTACGACTTACGCGTACAAGTAGCCAACCATATACGCAAGTCTGTGCCCTATATGAGACTCACAATACGTGTAAGAAATGTGACAAGGCTTGGGAAGTTATACCGACAACTCCACAACTTTAGGTGGGTCTACTAGACACTAGGTCAGACATAAATTCTAACGTCAACGCCTCCGTTGACAGCACCCGAGTCTTTCTCGGACGTGCATAATTATATCATCTAAAATAATAAACATGTAACTAAATATAAAACTGAATTTAAACAGTACAACAAAGGCAAGGTATACTTGCCTGACAAGAGAGCTGCAAAGTGTAATATCCAAATATCAAACACCAAGAGTCAGAAACTACGACCTCAGAATGAACATCTCCGGAGGCTGAAACAAACATCACCAACGTTCCCAGAATAAGCAAAATAGCTAAAAAGTACTTCCCTTTCGTCCAATTTGGATACAGGGGCAAAACGGTAATTTTGGGTCAAAGCGGACTCCACATGTGGGCCAATTTGCACCAAAAAGCATGCCAAGGGTAAAGGTCTCTAAATGGGACAAGTTATAGGTCAAACAAGCTCTAAATGTCAATACGAACTCAACGGTATGTCCAGATGTGGATTCTGGTGAGCCAAACACAAATTCGTCCAAAAAGTCAACTATGGGGCCCGCCAATTGGCGACTTAGTCAACTGTCTCAGAATTTTGTAAAAATTGGGTCACAGGACCAGCGCGTTACCACGAGCCCAGTGGCAAAAGTTTCGTCAAAATCTGACGAGCGTGCACAAAATACGCATAGCTTTCGTAAAAGTTACGACACGGGGTTTGTCCGCGAATACAGGCTGATTCCGACGAGCACACGCGTCCGAATTAGTTTTCGCAAACTCTTACGTATCCGGGTGCGCTGCGCGCACCGTTTGGTATACTTGGTACACTGCGGGATGGTCCCGTTTGGCGGGGCGTGCTCCGTTTCACAACTTTTGAAAATCTTAAAAAAGTATGGTTTTGGGGTTTTCTACCTAATTTATTTTAACATACAGCAGCTAATAAATTAAAATATTAAGTAGAAAATAAACTAGGTCAAGTGTTCTTCGCATACCAAAAAGAAAAATCGGATTCAGATCTCTGTGTTGGGAGATACGAATCCGAGAACAGAGGTGGTTGCAACATAATTTCTAGAATTTGGAAAGTGGTCATTTTTCTTCGACTTGGCTTCGATTTTTACCTAGGTTTGTGCGCTGTTCGAGATAGACTAATCTATAGGATGGGAAGGGAGATATATGAGGGTCATACCGGTGAAGACGAAATCGAGTTTAGTCCAACGAGAGCACGAGAATCGAGGCAGGAATACAGGTACGCTGTTTATCCATTTGTCTCGCGCGTGCGGCGTCGCGGTATACGGACGGCGGCTCCGGTGCATGGCGGCGGGCCTGGGGCGGTCGGCGGCCGGCTCCTGTGGCGCAGCGGCAGCCTCGAGGTTGAGAGGGAGGATTAGGGTCAGGACTTTGTTGAATAGGTTATGTTATATATATATAAGAAGAGAGGGAGATAACGTGTAGGGGGGTGCGCTTATGTTGCAGCGGCTACTGCTACTTCTTATTAAGGGCAGTTGGGTTTGGGTAGAATAGGAAGTGGGTTGCGGGTTAGGCTAGAGAATAGGGTATGGTTTGAATCCATTAAGGAATTTCATTTTTTTTTCTTTTCCTTGCTTTCTTTTATTTCTATTTATAATTTTAATTACTACACATTAAATATATATATATATATATATATATATATATATATATATATATAAAATCTAGAAATTTATTTTAGAGCATACTATTTATCTACCAACTGTCCAATAGGTCTCCTACATGAAATAAATTAGGGAAAATTCCTAATGGTTTCGTAAATCCCCTATTTGCACAAACTCCTAAAATAAAAACATTTAAAAAAATATATTTCTCCTAATTTAGCTCAAAATTACTACAATTAAATTAATAATAAGAAAAATAAATACGGATTTTAGAATTAGGGGTTTTATATTCTCCCCAATTTATAAAAATTTTGTCCTCGAAATTAAAACTAAGCCACGGTAGAAAGTCAATGATGGTATAAGATTTGCTTTATTTAAAATGCAAGACTAGGTTTAAATGAGGAGGGCATAACTAAATCTCATCCACAGAGTAACAATATGAATAATAATTCACAAGTAGTAAACATATATATATATCGCAGGGCATAACTAAATCTCATCCACAGAAATCATATGTAAGTAAATAACCAATATCTATGAACTAGATCTCAATATAAAGTATCTCAAGATGACAGTCGGATGGAAACAAATCTACTGCCGAACTAGAATGAAGAAAAAACAAGATAAAATATAATATAAATACAACCTCTAACAATCATGAGGCTCGAAGAGAAGACCTCTCACAAATATAAGTAGCCAGTCCGGATCTGCGCTACTGCAAATACTCATGAACAATACACCTGGAAAGGGACCAGGTCCTCAGAGGGACATAACAAGATACATAAAAGCATGCCATAAAGTAAATACTGAATAAATAACTCCAGGGTGACCTAACCATCTAAGTGAATGCACTTTGAGGACAACATTGAGTGTATGAGAAGTGTAGGCTAGACATATGCTGATGTAATTCACCAATCGTGACAACTGGCTAGTATATGCCACATATGCCTCCAAACCTGGGCACTGTAATATAATAACGTCCATACCGCTCCAAAGAACGGAGAATCTATATAATATAACGTCCATACCGCTCCGAAGAATGGGGAACCTGCGTAGTATAACATCCATACCGCTCCGAAGAACGGGGAATCTGTATAATTTAACGTCCATACCTCTCCGTCGAACGGAGAATCTGAATAAAGGAAGTGGGTGTCCCATACGCCTACTGGTTGTCCTCCCCGTCCAATGATCTAAGCATGTTGTATCCAAAACACACTTTAGCTACTAGGCCGAGGCGTCGTAACTCTGGCTCATAGTCTATCATTAGAACAATAGCCCAACCTTAAAACCAAATAAGGACAAGGATTGGACCGTTGTACCACGATAGTCTATGCTCCGCCTACTAATAACTGCTAAGTCTTCTAACATACTTCACTATTAGCAGTTATACCCTATCCGTCGCATGACTTACACGTACAGGTGGCCAACCATATACGCAAGTTTGTGCCCTACATGAGACTCACAATACGTATAAAAAATGTGTCAAGACCTGGGAAGTTATACCGATAACTCCACAACTTTAGGTGGGTCTACTAGACACTAGGTCAAACATAAATCCTAACGTCAACGCCTCCGTTGAATGCACCCGAATTTCTCTCGGACGCGCACAGTTATATCATCTAAAATAATAAACATGCAACTAAATATAAAACTGAATTTAACAGTACAACAAAGCCAAGGTATACTTGCCTAGCAAGAGAGCTGCAGAGTATAATATCCAAATATCAAACACCAAGAGTCAGAAACTACGACCTCAGAATAAATGTCTCCGGAGGCTGAAACAAACATCACCAACATTCCTAGAATAAGCAAAATAGCTAGAAAGTACTTCCCTTTCGTCCAATTTGGACACAGGGGCAAAACGGTAATTTTAGGTCAAAGCGGGCTCCACAAGTGGGCCACTTTGCACCAAAAAGCGTGCCAAGGATAAAGGTCTCTAAATGAGACAAGTTATAGGTCAAACAAACTCTAAATGTTAATACAAAATCAACGGTATGTGCAAATGTGGATTCTGGTGAGCCGAACATAAATTTGCCCAAAAAGTCGACTGTGGGGCCCGCCAATTGGCGACTTGGTCAACTGTGTCTGAATTGCTTAAAAATTGGGTCACAGGACCAGTGCATTATCACGAGTCCAGTGGCATAAGTTTTGTCAAAATCTGACGAGCGTGCACAAAATGTGCACAACTTTCGCAAAAGTTACGACACGGGATTTGTCCTCGGATACGGGGTAATTTTGACGCGCACACGCGTCCGAATTAGTTTCTGCGAACTCTCACATTTCCGGGTACGCTGCACGCACCATTTGGTATACTTGGTAGACAGCAGGGTGGTCCCGTTTGGCGGTGCATGCTCCGTTTCATAACTTTTGGAAATCTGGAAAAAGTATATTTTTGGGATTTTCTACCTAATTTATTTTAACATACAGTAGCTAATATATTAAAGTATTTGACAGAAAATAAACTAGGTCAAGTGGTCTTCTCAGACCAACAAGAAAAATCGGATTCGAATCTCTGTGGTGGGAGATACGAATCTGATAATAAGGGTGGTTGCAACATAATTTCTGGAATTTGAAAAGTGGTCATTTTTTACGACTTGGCACCGATTTTTACCTAGGTTTGTGCGCTGTTCGAGATAAATTAATCTATTGGATGTGAAGGGGGATATATGAGAATCATACCGGTGAAGATGGGGTCGAGTTTGGTCCAGCGAGGGCGTGGGAATCGAGGCGGGAACATAGGTACGCTGTTTATCCATTTTTGTCTCGCGCGTGTGGCGTCGCGGTGTGTGGCCGGCTGCTCTGGCGCATGGCGGCGGGCCTGGGGCGGTCGGCGGCGGGCTCCGGTGGCACAACGGCGGCGTCGTGGTGGAGGGGGAGGATTAGGGTTATGGCTTTGTTGAATAGGTTAGGTTATATATATATAAGAAGAGAGGGAGAGGGAGATAACGCACGGGGGGTGCCCTTATGTTGCAGCGGCTGCTGCTACTTCTTATTAAGGGCAGTTGGGTTTGGGTATAATAGGAAGTGGGTTGCGGTTTAGGGTAGAGAATAGGGTATGGTTTGAATCCATTAAGGAATTTCATTTCTTCTTTTTTTTCCTTCCTTTCTTTTTTTTCTATTTCTAATTTTAATTACTAAATATTAAATATATATACATATATATATATATATATATATAAATCTAGAAATTTATTTTAGAGCATACTATTTATCTACCAACTGTCCAATAGGTCTCCTACATGAAATAAATTAGAGAAAATTTCTAATGGTTCCGTAAATCCCCTAAATGCACAAACTCCTAAAATAAAAACATTTAAAAAAATCTATTTCTCCTAATTTAGCTCATAATTACTACAATTAAATTAATAATAATAAAAATAAATACGAATTTTAGAATTAGGGGTTTTACATAATGTCACTATCACATTTTAAAAATAGGTGTATTTTTGAATTTTTATATATTATTTATATTGTGTGTATTTAATTTAAATAATTGCATGATATGTGTATTTATATTATATTATATACAGTGTTCTTAATGTTTGACCTAGTAGACTTGACCTATAAGCCCACTAGATGAACACCTGACCGAATGATAGGATTACAAATTTAATTTGTATTATTTTGGATTTAATTTATTGAGGTTGTAATTTATTACCGTAATTGTTACACCCTACCGTTGTTGCAATATTCGGAGCCCAACCTTAACCCATAATTTCTAACAAGTTGTTGCATTCTAGACTTGATAAGCCAACTTAGGCGCTGGACTTTTCTGTCACACAAAATCATAATCCTTTGTGCTCTAATTTAATTGCACAACTTCCCGTATCCAGAATCCATTATTTAAACCTGTGTCGCGCACCTGTGTCGTTGCCATCAATTTTGAGACACCAACTCAACCTGTTTAGCCGGACCAATTAAATGGTCCAAGAGTGATACCAAGCCTACATCTTTCATGACCTTTGTGTAACTCATAATTATGCTCTCTTGTGCTTCATTATAGTCGCATAATATTCGTCGCGGATGTTTATTTAATTTCTAAATAAAATCCAACTTTGTATCGTTGTGCATTCCAATCGAAATTGGAAACACAATCTCAATCCATTTTCGTGTAACCCAAATTAGGGTAATATTCTGTTCTGAGTCTTCTTCACTAATGATAGTTGGTTCCCAACCAAACCCATGTACCTTGAATTAATTTTAGAACATCGCTTGTATTTGTTTCTAATTAAAATGGGGATACCAACTTTGACTAATCCCATTTTAACCCGATTTAATCCAAATACCCCATTCATTAAGCCCATAGAAAACACAAAACACCCCCTCACCCTACAAAACTCCAAACACCAAATCCCCAACCAATTTTTCATCATTTCATGTGTCTGTGCAAATACCCAAATTTAAGGAGGCTTATTTGCAGATGTTGCATTAGGTGTCAACACCCCATTGGTTCAAACCAAATGGAGAAGCCCTAATTCTTGACTAGTCAACCAACCCCTCTCCTTGTATGAATCATTTCTCCATGACGAATTCTGGCCACCCATTCAAAATGGGGCTCATCATCACCACACATTCCCACTCACCATCTCCTATTTTATGTCTCTTCAATGCACTCTTCCCAAGCATACCCTAATTCCCAAACCTAGAAAACACCACCCACCTTTTCTCTCCTCCCTCCTCACAAACCGAACCGTAGCTTCCCTTCTTCTTTTCCATTTCTTCCTTCTTCTTCTTTTTTTCTTCTTTCTCTTCACATCATTTTTTTATTGGTTCAAAACCATCTGAACCCGACCGGACTTCCTGAACCGGCCACCCTCCTCCGGCCAAGCTCCGGCCACGAGCACCCGCCGACTGCACTCACCATATATGTCACAACCCGCACCCGGTATAGGGGCACGAGAGCGTGGGTACGTCCAGCCTACGCCGCAGTATTGGCGGTAGAACGTTGTCAAGGTCACAGTAATACTAGATAACTAAATACCTCTCAATAATATACATCTCCATGATCTCACAATATAACTCAATCACCACAACTATAAGGCACGATAAAAGATAAAAGAAATAACAAAGTTAAACCCCATGTCTCAAACATAAAGATAACTCACAGTCTAGCTGTCCAACACAAGTCTCCAATTAAACTTAACATAAGTCTAACATAAACTAAAATATCCTTCATAAGTCTCAAGCATAAAATAAATACTATCTAGGTAGCTGAAGGCAAAGCCTCATCTAGAAGCATGGTCTCCTTTAGGATCTCTGGTACATAGTCTGCGTCTATACCTGGTCCGTAGTGCGTGGTACAGAAATCCTCAAGATTCTCTGGAAAAAATATCCAGTCAGGATTGGAACGAAAATACACCTCTAACAGCAGTTCCACATATATTGACAAAACTATAACACAGTGTAAAGAAATACAAGACAGATATGAAATAACTGGAAATAAGAAATACTGGAATAAAGAATGCAGGAAATAGATACTGGAACATCATCATCAATAGCATCTGACAATGAACAAAAACTATTAGTACACGCAAGAACAATGAACTGGTATGTAAGTGTGTATAAGAACAACCACTAGAACATGTGAAAATACAAGATCAATCTATCAAGATACATGTCAAGAATTATCTATCTAAGTGTGTGAAACATCAGTATATCATGTGATCGGCTTGGGTTATATGACTCATTACATAGATTAGCGATCATCCCCAACAGGTCAGGCTAACCGGAATATAACAGTGATGAGGCATGTATGGGTAAGGCTGCACCGACGTGAGATGTGGGTGAGCTAATGCTGCATGTAAGGGGTATGATCACATAACTACTAATACTTCCCCATTTCCCCCAGCTAGCACGATGGATCTCAATCACGACTCCTCGTGACAGGTCTCGATGATGCCAATTCGTGTAAAGAACAGTGTCAGAGTCATGTACACTATACAACAAGAATTATAGAGATAATCAACATAATGGAAACTGTCAGAGAATGTACTCGCCTGTGGTCCTTAGCTGGCAATACCACTGTCCGGGTTCCCAGGTATCGTCTGAATGATCCAACAGTCCTATAGATGTATCATAAATATAATAGTATATCAGACATTACTCTAGCACACATTCAATATAATGATCTCAATGGGATACGCTAGGGGTCACATGCCGATGTACCTACGGGGTATCCGTGGTCACTTCCAAGTCCTCCACATAAAGAGATCTAACATATACATAATTTCTATGGGTTATAATTATAGTAGATATATGTATATACATATGCTTTAAATAGAATTTATGCCTTGTATCTATATTAAACAGGTATTAGGGAGATATATATATATACTATATATATATACCTGAAACATATTTAATCCTTTTTTTATACATGTACTCTGTATATATCTATATATGTATACTAACTTGGGTTGCATACATTAGGGTTATATACATATCAATATACACGTAATAACCATATACGTATACCAATACTAATACTAATACGTACTTACGTACGCACCAAGTTATGTATCTATATGCCAGTATTCAACATAACAAGTGCGAAGGTCTCCAAGGGAATTATATGCATGCGCACACGTATAAGCAAGAAGGAACTCGAACCTGCGTGCGGAATTGAGACATGCGTGTTGCGACATCGTCGAGTCGAAGGCTGCTCCGGTCAGGTTCAGCTAGGTCAGCGGCGTGCGGCGTTGTCGGGCAGCTCTGTCGACGGGGTCCGACGCTCAGTCGGGGCAGGTACAACGCTCAGCAGCGGGTACAGTGCTCGGGGGTGCAGCGCTCGGGGGTGCAGCGCTTGGGGTGCAGCGCTCGGGGGTCCGACGCTCGTGGGTGCAGCGCTCGGGGTGCAGCACTCGGGGGTCCGGCGCTCAACGGTACAGCGGGTTCGGCTCTATGCAGCATCGTCCGGCGCTCAGGAACAGCGGGTTCGGCTCTCTGTCGATGGGAAGACGAGTCGTGGAAGGGGAAGAGTCAATGAAGTTCGGCTAGGTCTGGCGGGAGCTAGGGGAAGGGAATGTCGGCTGTAGCTAGGTTAGATGGAAAAGAAATAAAAGGGAAGGGAATACTATATATATATATATATATAGACTCGGGTTGACCTAATTATATTATCTTGGTCCACTCTAGGTAAAGGCCTTGGCTTGTTTTGGAGATAGTCCAATAGGTTAGGTTTTGAATGGGTTTAATGAAATTGTAAGAATTTTATGGGTCTAAGGTTTGGAGGCCATGGTTTAAAAAAGATTGATGTTGCACTCCCACAGTCCCAAAATTATGGAAAAATATACATGAAGGGGAAATAGATTTATTCGCGTATCGCGTCCAAATTATCGAAGCAGCGATAAATTGCAACAATCAATAATCATCCTTAATTATTTAATTATAATTAATATCATGCAAATTATTTACACATTAATTACAGAAAGACGAAAATACCCTTAATCCAAAAGTGGGAGTGACAAGTCTACCCTCCTTAAAGAATTTCGTCCTCGAATTTTAAAATAACCATCACTAGAACAAGCAATTAACTAATGAATTATATATCAAGTCTCGAAGAGATATGGATACCGCTCGCGTATTTCGTCCTCTCTCTCCCAAGTTGATTCTCCTAGAGAGTGATTTCTCCATGCAACACGAACCAAGGGAATAGTCTGGTTCCGTAATATCTTCTCTCTACGATCCAAGATCTCCACCAGTTATTCAGGATAGCTGAGTGTCGGTCCAACTTCGATCTCCGAGTGATCTAATACGTGACTAGGATCTGCCACGTACCGTCTCAGCTGCGACACGTGGAACACGTTATGCACTCCATCTAGAGCAGGCGGTAAGTCAAGTCTATAGGACACTGCACCGACCCTTGCAAGAACACTGAAGGGCCCAATGTATCGTAGGCTAAGCTTTCCTCCTCTGTCGAAACGAATCGTCCCTCGTGTCAGAGAAATCCGTAAGAACACCAAATCGCCAACCTAGAACAATGATCTTAACACACAATCTAAACAAAACAATCGTAACCCAAACAAAATAAATCAAAACAATACCTGAAACTCTAGGGGTCTACGGTGGCTATCGGCCCAATGCCGCTGTCTGTCCTGCGCCACTCGTAGCCTGTCTCTGATAGGTTTTACCTTTTCTGCTGCGTCCACGACCATTTCTGGTCCTAACAAGGCTCTTTCTCCAACGTCATCCCAAGATAAAGGGGTACGACACCTCCGTCCATTTAAAGCCTCGAATGGTGACATCTCAATACTAGCCTGGTAGCTGTTGTTGTAAGCAAACTCTACCAAGTGTAGATGATCCTCCCAAGAACCTCCGAGATCCAATACGCAAGTGCGTAACATATCTTCAAGAGTCTGAATAGTCCTTTCAGACTGCCCGTCTGTCTGTGGGTGATATGCGGTATTGAACTTGAGCTGAGTGCCCAAGCTAGACTGTAGGCTCCTCCAGAAATGGGAAGTGAAACGACTATCCCGATCTGAGACAATACTTATAGGAACTCCATGTAATCTGACAATCTGCTGTACGTACATCTCTGCTAGCTTTTCTGTCGAAGTACCCACTTTAAAAGGTAAGAAGTGGGCTGATTTGGTCAACCTATCCACGATGATCCAAATTACGTCTTTTCCTCCTGGAGAACAAGGAAGTCCTGAAACGAAGTCCATAGTCACGGCTCCCACTTCCATTTTGGAATGGGTAAGGGTTGAAGCAATCCCCCAGGCCTCTGTCGATCTGCTTTTACCTGTTGGCACACTAAACATCGAGATACGAAGCGTGCTACTTCACGCTTCATACCATACCACCATACATGCTTCCTCAAATCTTGATACATCTTGTTGGCTCCGGGATGCATCGAGTACTGAGAGCGGTGTGCCTCCTGTAAAACTTCTTCGCGCAGCTCTCCGCTTGGCACACACATCCTCGTGCCATGTCGTAAGGATCCATCATCCGTAATAGTAAAATCATATATCAATCCTGCCTGAACTTGTGCTCTAATATTCCTTAGAGTCTCATCATTATACTGTGCCGCTCTAATTTTATCTATCAGCTCTGATTGAATCTGCAGTCCCCACATCTGAATCTCAGCTCCTAGAACTAATACCTCAATTTCCAAGCTCTCAAGATCAGCTAATAAGTGTCTATCCGATGTCAAGCACATAGCCATTGGGTACCTGCTCAAGGCATCTGCGACTACGTTGGCTTTCCTTGGATGATACTGTAATGAGATATCAAAGTCTTTCATCAATTCTAACCACCTTCTCTGTCTCATATTCAGCTCCTTCTGTGTAAACACGTACTTTAAGCTATTGTGGTCTGTGAAGATTTCTACACGCTTTCCGTACAGATAGTGCTTCCACAGCTTTAGGGCAAAGATAACTGTTGCTAACTCCAGATAGTGAGTGGGGTAGTTCTTTTCATGAGGGCGTAATTGTCTTGAAGCATAGGCAATCACTTTCCCTTGTTGTTGAAGAACGCATCCCAATCCTTTTCCTGAAGCATCACTATAGATAGTGAATCCACCTGTCCCTGATGGCAATGTCAAAACTGGTGCTGTTGTCAATCTTCTCTTCAGCTCATCAAATACGGCTTGACATTCTTCTGTCCAGACAAAGTCCACATCTTTCTTGGTCAGCCTAGTCATTGGCTCCGTAATCTTGGAGAAGTCTTGTACAAATCTTCTGTAGTATCCTGCTAGTCCGAGAAAGCTCCTGATTTCAGCTATCGTGCTGGGGGTAGTCCATGACTTCACTGCCTCTATCTTCTTTGGGTTAACTAAAATTCTGTCACCTGTCACCATGTGTCCAAGAAATTCAACCTCTTCAAGAAAGAACTCATACTTTGGAAGCTTTCCGTATAATTTCTCTTTCCTGAGTGTTTCTAAGACTATTCTCAAGTGCTCTTCGTGCTCTTCAGGGGTTTTTGAATATACTAGAATATCGTCAATAAACACCACTACGAACTTGTCAAGGTACTAGTGGAACACCTTGTTCATCAAGTTCATAAATACTGCTGGTGCATTGGTTAAACCAAACGGCATTACTGTAAATTAAAACTGGCCAAATCTGGTTCGAAAGGCGGTCTTCGGTATGTCTTCTTTCTTCACTTTTACCTGGTGATTGTAAGCCCCCTGATTTTCATGAATTTCAAATTTGGTTTTTAACAATTTTTTTGGAATTTTTCGAGATTTTTCTGGGATTAAAACCTAGGCTTTTGATAATTAAATGATTTTTATTTGTTGTTAATTAAAATTAAAATATTATGGAAATAATATTTTATGGTATAAAATGGAAAACCGGATATAGGATAATTTTCTGGAAATTTATTGGACTCCGGAAGCATTTATAAAGCCCTAAAAACTATTAAATAAATAAACCTAATTAAACCCTGTTTTGAACCAGGTTTATTTAAAATAAACCAAACCGGACCGGGCCGGTTCAGCTAAACCAAACCCAGCCCTTAGCGGGTCGGGTCGGATCTAGACCCGACCCGAAACCCGCAGACCCGAACCCATACCTAAACTCTAACGGATCGGGTCGGATCCGCCGTCAACCCGGACCCAGACCCGAAATCCTTAACTGAACCCTAAACTTAATTCTATCCGAATTCCCCTGTTCCGGCGTTGGCTCCCTACAAATACCCCACCCGCCGGAACCCTAGACCTCTCTTCCCCAACTCAACCCCCTCGCCTTGCCACCGAGCTCAGCTCTCGTCCCCGACGACCCTCCCTGCCCTAACCGCCCTCGCCACCTGACCCCGACCAGCGACCTCGCCACTCCCTCTCCCTATACACCCAGCCCCAACGTCGATCCGCCCCGACCGATGCCACCGTTGATCCGCCCCGACCGACGATGCGTCAACCTCGCTGCTGTCGCAGGCCACCGCACGAACCTCGCCCGTCGACCCCTCTCCTCCGATCCAGCCCCCGAGCAATACCCCATCTCCCTCTTCTTCCTCCTCACAGAACCTCCTAGCTCGAGCCCTGACGATCTCCTCCCCAGGAGCTCCGTCACCGACCCGAAGTCCCCTCTTCGCCTATCTCCTCCTGATCCTCCCTCGAATTCCCCGAGCACCATCGTCGTCGTCTTCCATCTTCGGCCGGACAACCCCGCTGCGACCTCGACGGACCTGAGACATAGCCACCCCGACTACAATAGCCTCCACCCCGGCCGGTCGACCAACCCAGGCCGGCAGCGCCGTACCACGACCCTCTGGCCTCTCTCCGGCCGCCAGCAACCATCCCGCTCCGGCATTATGCTCTAAACCTAACCCTAGGGCAGACACAGCAGACACAGAGACTCGGACACGTCCAGGACACGGAGTTGACTCTCGGACACGTGGAATTCAGCGTTCACGGAGCCCTGTTCAGGTACCCGTATCTCTCTGCTCGTTTACCCGTTCTCGTTTCCGTCTGTTGTGTTGCGTAGACTGTATGACCCGCTCGGTGCATCGGGTCCTGTGGTGATCGCAAACCGTGATCCAAAAACAGGAAAATCAATACCCCGTTTCACCCCGGAACTGAGTGCGCCCCGCCAAATGGGACTACTTGGTCGCGCGAGGTCTTCACTGATGCATGCGCGACGTTGATACGGTCGTGTGTGATTTTGCAGAAGTCGATTCGGATGTGCGTGCACCCCGGAATCAACGCGTATCTGCCGACACCGTCCCATATCTGCCTATTCTGGAATATATCATAACTTTGTGTACACACGTCAGATCGAAACGAAACTTGCGCCATCGGACTCGTAGCAATACGCTGGTCCTGTGACCCAAGTTTGGTTCAATTCTGAGAACGTTGACAAAATCGCGTATCGTGGGCCCCACCGGCACCACTTGACCGACGATTTTGTGATCGGCTCATCGAAATCCAATTTTGGAAGTTCTTTTGGGTTCGTATCATCGTTCCTGACTTGTAGACACTGAGTTGGACGAATTTGGAGACCTTAGACCCTGACACACTTTTCGGTACAAAGTGGCCCATATGTGGACCCCGCTTTGGCCCAAAAATATCATTTTTGCCCTTGTGTCCAAATTGGACTCAAGGACAGGCGTTTCTAGCTATTTGATATTTTTTGAATCTAATGGTGATATTTATTTCAGCAACCGGAGTAGTACCTGCAGATCACACTGAGACCAGAGCTACAGTTGGAGCCGGAACCCCAAGCAAGTGTACCTTGCCAAACTCTGCAGTATTGTTACATATTTTCCTTGCTTCATTATATTGTTGTGCATGCTTAACCTAGGACCGTATGACGTACTTAGCGTCCGATTATTAGTCGGGTGCCAACACCGTACGCGGTGTTGTGTATTGTCATCTAGAGATGGACATTCGTGACCCCTTTTCATTCTCGTACTTGTCTTATCAAGTACATTATACCCAGGATACTTGACACTATTCATAGACAGGATCTTTCTGAGATATTCATGGTGATTCTGTATAGGATATGGGATTTGACATTGACATTATATTCCTAGATACTATATGACTTGTTGCATTAGATATGATTGTGCGTGACATGGACATGGTGCATCATGGACATGAGACGTGTGATTACATGGGGTGGGGAGAGACACACAGACTACAGGCTGATCATATATATATAAACCCCTATTATTGTGAGGTACAAGACTCTCGAGCAGAGCTTGGCCCATTACGTGTTATTACCGCTACCGGGTCCCCGACACAGAGCTTGTAGTGGCTCAGCCTGAGTACTAGTGATGCTCTCACTTGCAATTTCACATAGATGGTTATATAGCTTACCCTATTTATTTCATTCTCTGCTGCACTGTATTTATTTTGGCTTATATTTTCTGTACCTTACTGTCCCCTGAGGACCTGGATCCGGACTTTGTCCCCAGGACTAGCAGAGGAGATCCACCTAGAGTTTTATAGTACATGAGCATTATCAGGATCAGAAGCAGGAACAGGAGCAGATATAGGAGCTGTACCGACATCTGAGGACGAGGTCATACCAGAGGACTTCTCCTGAGTATTGGCGTGAGATATTCATTTATTTTTGTTTCTATTTCCAGTTCATTTATTTCTTGTCTATTTGCTTGATGTACCAGACTTGTTCTCGGATTGTTCACCGAGACACTTTTATTAAGATTTGATAGTTATTTCTATTTTCTTTAGTCTGGCATTTGATCTGTGATTATCTGTTGTGGATAAGATTAGCATAGACTGTGACTTATATCATTGGACCTACTTATTGTTATATTACAGCTTAAGCATATCCTGATGGATCCATTAAATTGGGTTTGTCCATCGGTGTGTGCTGCTGACCATTGCCACTCGTCCGGTCCCTCGGTATTTTGGGACTGGGGCGTGACAGTGATAGCCTGCCCTCAAGTCTATTTTTGAAAGCACCTTTGCTCCGCTCAATTGATCAAAAAGATCATCTATCCTTGGCAGCGGGTATTTGTTTTTGATAGTGAGGTTATTCAAAGCTCTATAATCCATACACATACGTACCGTGCCATCCTTCTTTGGTACAAATAATACCGGTGCTCCCTATGGCGATGAACTGGATCTAATAAAACCTTTGTCTTGCAGCTCCTCAACTTGTTTCTTTAGTTCTACCAATTCGTTGTTGTTAACTCTATAGACATGTTATAAAATAGGCTCTGCTCCTGGTATCAAGTCTATAGAGAACTCAACGTCTCTGTCTGGTGGCAAACCTGGCAACTCCTCTGGAAATACATCCAGGAATTCCGCTATAAGTGGATACGGTAACTCTTCTTCTTCCACCCTGGCTCCGCAAAAAGTGCCTCTGCTCCGCTCCTCTATTCCTCTGACAATCTCAAACTCTGGCTCTCCTGGTGGTCAAAATACTACTCTACCTTCGTGACAATCTATAGAAGCATGGTGTTTACTCAGCCAGTCCATTCCGAGTACAATATCATAATTCGGAAGTGGCATAACGAGTAAACTCACGCTCAACTCTCGGCCTTCCAATGACACTCTCCGATACTTACAACAATCACGGACTAGGATAATGCCTCCTCCTGTCGTGATCTTGCAAGTCCTATCTAATTATTCTATTTCTAAATGATGCTTAAGGGCATAAGATACAGATACGAAACTATGGGAAGCGCCAGAATCAAATAATGTGAGTGCTGGAATAGAATCAAGTAAAACTGAACCTGAAATCACGTCTCCAGCTGGCTCGGCCTCCTCAGTGGTCATGGCGTAAGCTCGTCCTTGTGGTGCTCCTTTCTGTTGCTGCTGTTGCTGAGCAAACCTCTCCTGCTGTGTTAGAAGTGGAGGTCCTCTCTGCTGGCCTCCTGGTACAATAGGTGCTCTTGCTGGTCCTCTCTGTGCTGCTCCTCCTCCTTGGCAATTCTGAATAGTTGGACAGTCCCTCAGCTGATGTGCTGCTGATCCACACGATAAGCAAGTGCCCAACCATTTTTTGCAGATGTCTCTTATATGTCCCATCTTTCCATAATACGAACATGGGGCAACGAGTTGATTATGTCTTTGTGGTTGCTGTTGTTGAGCATGTCCTCGAACTGGTGCCTGTTGCTGGTGTTATTGCTGGTGTTGTTGCTGACCTTGATGTTGCGGTTGTCGTGCTACTCTCTCCACAGCCTGGAGAGTCATCTGATGGGCATTCTCCATGCTCTCTCTCATTAGTCCGGTCTGCGCCTGGTGTGTTTCTGCTTGTATTCTCTGAGCCTCACCTTGAACACGCTGAGCCTCTGCTGTTACTCTCTGGGCCTCTAGCATGCCCTGCATCAGTGCGAACATCTGTGCCCCGTCAGCGGGCACTCCTCCGGGAATCGGTGGTGGTGGAATGTTGTCTGTCATAGTTGGGGCAATCCTCTGTATAGGTAGAGGAGGAATCCCGTTAGTTGCAGACACTCCCACACGAACAGGAGATGTAGGAGAATCTCCAGGTATCTGTTCGTAAGGTTGAGAGGTGGCAGTCCTCTCTGAATTGGCTGCTCCCATTCTCATGGATCTAGTATTCGGTGACATCCTGAATATAGATCAAAGAATCAATTAAGGTGATAGATATGATATTATCAAGAAAGGACACTAAAGTGCTAAAGGAAGCAATCTATTAGAATAGCAATATAAAGTTCAGAATTTCCTAGTGTGATTGAGCATATTCTCATCCTAGATCCTATTTCCTATATCCTAGCACAGGCTCGCAGAAGTACAACTAAGTTGTCGCACTACTACGGTATCGCATAACTTGCGAGACTAGACCTGCATGGGCCACCACTAAAAATGTGTCACAATCCACACTCGGTATAGGGGCACGAAAGCGTGGGTACGTCCAGCCTACGCCGCAGTATCGGCGATAGAACGCTATCAAGGTCACAGTAATACTAGATAACTAAACACCTGTCAATAATATACATCTCCATGATCTCACAATATAACTCAATCACCACAACTATAAGGCACGATAAATAATAAAAAAAATAACATAGTTAAACACCATGTCTCAAATATAAAGATAACTCACAGTCAAGCTGTCCAACACAAGTCTCCAATTAAACTTAACATAAGTCTAACATAAACTGAAATATCCTTCATAAGTCTCAAGCATAAAATAAATACTATCTAGGTAGCTGTAGGCAAAGCCTCATCTAGAAGCATGGTCTCCTCTAGGATCTCTGGTACATAGTCTGCGTCTATACCTGGTCCATAGTGCGTGGTACAGAAATCCTCAAGATTCTCTGAAAAAAATATCCAGTCAGGATTGGAACAAAAATACACCTCTAACAGCAGTTCCACATATATTGACAAAACTATAACACAGTGTAAAGAAATACAAGACAGATATGAAATAACCGGAAATAAGAAATACTAGAATAAAGAATGCAGGAAATAGATACTAGAACATCATCATCAATAGCATCTGACAATGAACAACAACTACTAGTACACGCAAGAACAATGAACTGGTATGTAAGTGTGTATAAGAACAACCACTAGAACATGTGAAAATACAAGATTAATCTATCAAGATACATGTCAAGAATTATCTATCTAAGTGTGTAAAACATCGGTATATCATGTGATCGGCTTGGGTTATATGACTCATTACATGGATTAGCGATCATCCCCAACAGGTCAGGCTAACCGGAATGTAACAGTGATAAGGCATGTAAGGGTAAGGCTGCACCGACGTGAGATGTGGGTGAGCTAATGCTGCATGTAAGGGGTATGATCACATAACTACTAATACTTCCCCATTTCCCCCAGCTAGCACGATGGATCCCAATCATGACTCCTCGTGAGAGGTCTCGATGATGCTAACTCGTGTAAAGAACAGTGTCAGAGTCATGTACGCTATACAACAAGAATTATAGAGATAATCAACATAATGGAAACTGTCCGAGAATATACTCGCCTGTGGTCCTTAGCTGGCAATACCACTGTCCGGGTTCCCAGGTATCGTCTGAATGATCCAACAGTCCTATAGATGTATCATAAATATAATACTGTATCAGATATTACTCTAGCATACATTCAACATAATGATCTCAATGGGCTACGCTAGGGGTCACATGCCGATGTACCTACGGGGTATCCGTGGTCACTTCCAAGTCCTCCACATAAAGTGATCTAACATATACATAATTTCTATGGGTTATAATTATAGTAGATATATGTATATACATATGCTTTAAATAGAATTTATGCCTTCTATCTATATTAAACAGGTATTAGGGAGATATATATATACTATATATATATATACTTGAAACACATTTAATCCTATTTTTTATACATGTACTCTGTATATATATATATGTATACTAACTTGGGTTGCAAACATTAGGGTTATATACATATCAATGTACACGTAATAACCATATACGTATACCAATACTAATACTAATACATACTTACGTACGCACCAAGTTATGTATCTATATGCCAGTATTCAACATAACAAGTGCGAAGGTCTCCAAGGGAATTATATGCATGCGCACACGTAAAAGTAAGAAGGAACTCGAACCTGCATGCAGAATTGAGACGTGCGTGTCACGGCATCGTCGAGTCGAAGGCTGCTCCGGTCAGGTTCAGCGAGGTCAGCGGCGTGCGACGTTGTCGGGCGGCTCTGTCGACGGGGTCCGACGCTCAGTCGGGGCGGGTACAGCACTCGGCAGCGGGTACAGCTCTCGGGGGTGCAGCGCTCGGGGTGCAGCACTCGGGGGTCCGGCACTTGGGGGTACAACGCTCAGGGTGCAGCGCTCGGGGGTTCGGCGCTCAGCGGTGCAGCGGGTTCGGCTCTGTGCAGCGTCGTCCGGCGCTCAGGAACAGCGGGTTCGGCTCTCTGTTGATGGGAAGATGAGTCGTGGAAGTGGAAGAGTCGATGAAGTTCGTCTAGGTCCGGCGGGAGCAAGGGGAAGGGAATGTCGGCTGTAGCTAGGTTAGATGGGAAAGAAATAAAAGGGAAGGGAATACTATATATATATATATATATATAGACTCGGGTTGACCTAATTATATTGTCATGGTCTACTCTAGGTAAAGGCCTTGGCTTGTTTTGGAGATAGTCCAATGGGTTAGGTTTCGAATGGGTTTAATGAAAGTGTGAGAATTTTATGGGTCTAAGGTTTGGAGGCCATGGTTTAAAAAAGATTGATGTTGCACTCCCACAGTCCCAAAATTATGAAAAATATACATGAAGGGGAAATAGATTTATTCGAGTGTCGCGTCCAAATTATCGAAGCAGCGATAAATTGCAACAATCAATAATCATCCTTAATTATTTAATTATAATTAATATCATGCAAATCATTTACACATTAATTACAAAAAGATGAAAATACCCTTAATCCAAAAAGTGGGGGTGACAATAGAGCCCCGCTCCTCCTCTTGCACTCGGCCTTCTCCCCCTGAACCGCTCGAACTCCCCACCGGCCTCTACTTCGTCGGACAAACCCGAGCCGCAGCTTCCTCTTCTTCGTTCGAGCCCGACCCCGACGAGCCCGTCCCTCCACGAGCCGACCACCTATATCTTCTTCTCCGGCTTCACACCACCTTTACTACACCCGTTCACCTTGCCGTGACCCACCGGACGACCACCCTCTCCTCCTCCAGTCGATCACCACCACCCCGTGAGCTCATGCCCGAGCTTTCCCTTCTCCACTACTCTTCCTCCCTCGCCTGAGTTCAACTTCAACGAGCCACTCCTTCTTCCCTGACCCTGCTGTACATCCCGTCCTCCCATCCACCTCCTGCCCCGAACTTTACCTCGACCCCGCTGCACCTGAAGAACCACCACCACCATCGTCATCAGAACCACCACCACCATCATCATCTCCACCACCGTTCACCACCAGTACAACCACCCTACACCAGCACCACCACCCCCTGCCTCCTCTTTCTCGACCACCCAACACCACCAGGACCACCACTCGACATCTTCGTCATCGCCATTGTCGCATTCGTCGTCATCTTCGTCATCATCATCGTCACCTTCGTCTTCTTCGTCTTTGTCGTCGTGGTGGACACCGTCGTCATCCCCGTCGTCGTCATGCATGCACACAGGTTCGGTTCTCCCCCATGCGTACACGTACGCGTGTACGTATTTGGTATATGGGTGTATGCATGTATGTATGTAGTATATGTATTAGTATTTGTAGGATTCGTATATATATACATATACATATATATAGTATATTTCTTTATTAGTATATATGTATTCAATAATATGTTAGTATGTTTGTATTGATATATATATATATATATATAAACAAGTATATAGTATATGTATTAAATTGGTACATATAAATATATATATATAAATATAGTATATGTATATTTTTACTAGTATATGTATATATATATTCAATATACGTATTCTTTCGAATACATAAATATTGGTTGTTGTATATATATAAATATGTGGTACATATATATAAACATATATATATATATAGTATAAAATTCTATTTAGTGTATATACACTTATACATATTTTTGAATATAATTATTTGGTATGCACATATATATAATTAATGATATATGCTAATTGATAAACGTACTAGGCGACCCGAGTGTAATTACGGATACCCCGTATTTACATTGACCTGCAACCCTGTAATTATTAGTAGACTGCCATATGTACACTCACGTATTGGCAAGACCCGTATTAATACTGTCTGTCTGTCTTGCACAGCAATAATAGACGCAACACCGGCGCAATTAGATGCGCACTTGACCTTAGTTGACCAGTGTAATACCTAGCGTAGCCCCCGAGTTTAATCTATTTATGATTGTGTTAGTGTAATGTCTGATGCAAATATTATATTTTATGATATGTCTATAGGATTGTTGAATCATCCAGACGATACTCTGGAACAGGATATTGGTATTACCAGCTAAGGACCCGAGGCAAGTATATTCTCTGATAATTTCCAATTATTTGATAATTTCTATAATTCCAGTATTTAGAAATATTACATCTGATTCTTGACACTGTGCTACACTGACTAGTATATAGATTGGATCTTTAGTCATGAGATGTTATATTGGTTATCGTATTGACATTGTACACGACATTGATATTATACATTGATATTAGATATCGTACATGATATATTGGACATTGATCGTGTATCGTGACGTGTCATGATTGGATCCACAGTACTAGTTGGGGGCGGGGAAATTGCTAGTGAGAGATGTGATCAAATACCTATCATACAAGTATAAAATATTATTAGTGTTAATCATACACCTCATGTATGATTAGCCAGGCCATGTAGCTATCGTACAAGTCCCAAGCCGATCATATTTTGAAACTACGATTTCAAACACTTAGATTAGTTATAGTTCTCTATTTTAGTTCATATACTACATCACTCGTATATGATATTGTACCTCTTTTCTTTTATTTCATATATACACTGAATGTGCCATATTGCCTATATTACCTGTCTATTTATTTTGCCATTGCATTTATTCATTGTCTTCTCTCAGTATATAGCATTATCTGTTTATTGTTTTATAGTCCTTATCAATTAAATAGAACTGTTATTTGAGATGTACTTTGCTCCTTCCTGACTGGAAATATTTTTCCAGACTATGCCTTAGAGGACTGGTGTCCGATATTTTATGGACCACAGGGAGATTAGTGCAGACTTGGATAATGGTAGTTCAGTTGTGATTCCGGGAGGTCTAGCCGAAATCACTAGTTATCTAGTTAGTTTCTTTTAGCAGTTTATTGGTACCGGATTTGTCTCCAGCATACTTTGTTGAGACTTGGATATTATTGTTGAGTTAGATTATTTCTATTTAGATTTGTGTTGCATTTTATTTATTTCTTTGATATCTTATCGTGCTATAGTTATGTGATTGAGTATGTTGTGCATATTATATTGTGATTATTCGGGTCTCCTTATGGAGTTGGATACTCATGCGAGATTGTTTAGATAGTGCATTGACCTAGACAGCGTTCTACCGCCGATGCTGCGACGTAGGCTGGATGTACCCACGTACACGTGCCCCAATTTTGGGAGCGGGTCATGACATGTAAAGCAAATTTAAAATTTGAATAGTACGGAACTCATGAAAATAGAAATAATAATCGATTATAATTATTTTCTAGAGAAGATTATGATAATTGGAGATTGCAATATAAAATTTTGAGGTGGGATGTCATATAGATTTGAATTAGATTTGGATATAATTATTTTAATTTGAAAATTGAGAAGATAGTGCGATGTGTTGAAATTTTATTTAAACAATGGTTAATCTAAATTAAAAGTGATTGCGATAGCTTTAAATAAGTTTTAGAAATTTGGAAGAGATCGCGATTGACTTGCCTTATTTACGAATGTGAAGGAATTATCCAATTATACCCTAGTTTAATTTCGAGGATGAAATTATTGGGTAGATTATAAACCCCCTCACCCAAAATTAGGTCTACTTGGCTTAGATAGAGAAATTAGGGCTAATTAGAACCCAATTGGAAATAGAACACGGTATTTGATTTAACTATGCAATATTTATATCGCTTAGCGCACCTTACCGTTGCTTCGATAATTGGAGCACTACACTAGCCATTGCCTATCTACAAATTTCACAACCTTGTCCTAGACATGCCCGCCTACTATTTTGACCTTTGTGTAATTTATAATTATGCTTTCTTGTGCTACATTTTAGTCGCACAACATTCATCACAGATATTATTATTTAATTCTAAATAATTCTAACTTTGTACCCCTGTGCGTTCCAATTAAAATTGGAGACACAATCTTGACCCATTTTGTGCAACCCAAATTGGGTTAATATTCTACTCGGAGCCCTCTACGTCCATGATACTTGTGTCCCACCTAATTTTATCCCCATATACTCCTAATTAAATCCAGAACACCTTGCCCATTAATTTTAATTAATTTAATCCAATTTTTGTCTATATACAATATTCTAATTGGTGGGCACTTTTATGCAAAAGTGCAGTGAGGTGTCTACACCATTAGATAATACATGAAGAAATCCAACTTTCTCGTTCATAGGAATTTTCCCATAATTTTTGAAATGTGCAACGCGCAAACATCGCCCCCTTATTTTAAATATATCCTTGCATTTAAACAATGTAAATTATAGCCCTCCCAAATATTCCTATGTGATCCCAAGGCCCAACCCAAGAGGATGTTGACCAAAGTCAAATTTTCCTAGGTCAAACAAACCCCCTTACATGTTTAAATATCTCATTTTTCCTTATTTTCCCCAAAAACCTAAACCAAACTAACATAGCCGAATTTACCTTCTCCCCATCTCCTGTGCACGACCCCCCCCCCCGCCCCCGCTGCTAACAGCCGGCCGGAGCTGCCCCAGCCGTCGAACCCGACCTAAACCACCTCTTCCCTACTCTCTCTTTCTTCCTCCTCTCCCACTGCCCCTCACCGGACTCGCCCTCACCATCACCATGGCCATCCTCCCATTCATCTTTTTCTTCCTCCTCCTCCCGAGCCGCCGGAGCTCGAACCCGCTGTCGTCGATCCCGACCTCCCTCTGCAACCCGCCGGACCACCCGAGCCGCCTACACCTCTCCTTCCCCCCCCCGGCCTCCTCCATCGACTGAACAATATCCTCCCCGACCTCTCCGCCTAATCGACCTCCTCCTCCAAGCATCTTCTATCGTCCCCACCATCACCATTAACACCACCACACCACCAACCAGCCACCACCTGTACTCCACCCTGGCCTCCTTTCTCCTTCCTGTCACCCACCTCGACGTCTCCCCCGAGCTGCACCTCGGCCACATCTCTTGAACCATAGCCTCCCCTCACCTGGCCGGACCTTCCCTTCCCCTGGCCGGAGCACCTATATTACCATCACCATCATTTTCATCACCACCGTTACCATTCTTTTCACCTTGATCATCACCACCACCATCGTAGCCATCATCGTCATCATCACCTCCGTCGTCATCGTTATTATCATCATCATCACCAACGCCATCGTCATCGTCGTTATCACAATCATACTCATCATCATCTTCACAATGAACATCATGATCATCATACTCATCATCATCTTCACCACGAACTTCATCAACATCACCCCATCATCATCATCTCCTCATCGTCATCATCATCATCTCATCGTCGACATAATCATCATCATCCCCATCATTACCATCATCCACATCACCATCCTCATCATCACTATCACCCACATTATCATCCTCGCCATCACCATTATGATCATTACCATCATCTTCACTATGAGCATCACCATTATCATCGTCGCCGTAGTCGTAATCATCGCCATTATAGTAGTTAACACCTCATCATAACCCCGCATCTTCGTCATCGTTGTCAACCTCATCGTCGTCACCGTCATTCCCATGCACGTACCCCAAGGATATATCGGATTGTTCTGTACAACTTCCGGAGCAGGTTATTGGTACTTCACAGCTTTCTCGCCTGACAAGTATAACTTGCCTTGTTGTACTGTTTAAATTCAGTTATATTGTTAGTTGTATGTTTATTGTTTTAGATTATATAACTGTGCGGGTCCGAGAGAGCGGGTGCAGTCAAAGAAGGCATTAACGTTAGGACTAGTGTCTGACCTAGTGTCTAGTAGACCCACCTAAAGTTGTTGAGTTATCGGTATGACTCCCGACGCCTTGACAAATTTCTTACACGAGTTGTGAGTCTCATGTAGGGCACGAACTTGCGTATACGGTTGCCCACCTGTACGTATAGGTCATGCGACGGATAGGGAATAACTGCTATTAGCAATGCATGTTAGAAGACTTAGCAGTTATTAGTAGTCGGAGCATAGACTATTGTAGTATGAAGGTCCAATCCTTATCCTTATTGGTTGTAAGGTTGGACTATTGTTCTAACGATAGACTATGAGCCAGAGTTATGATGCCTTGGCGTTATAGCTAAGGCGTATTGTGGACACAACATGCATAGATCATTGGGCGGGGAGGACGACTAGTAGGCGTATGGGACACCCACCTCCTTTATAAAGATATCGCATTCTTCGGAGCGATATAGATGTATATATTTTACAAATACCACGTTCCCTAGAGTGTTGGACGTTACTTGGTGATTTTACAGATACCTCATTCGTCGGAATAATGGACATTACAGATATCACACTCTAGAGAACGTTAGACGTTATTATATTATCGCGACCGTGTTATAGGGGGCATATGTAGTATATACTAGTCAGTTGTCATGATTGGTGAATTACGTCAGCATATATCTAGCATACACTTTCCCATACACTCAATGTTGTCCTCAAATTGCATTTCACTTAGATGGTTAGCACACCCTTTTAATTATTCAGTATTTACTTTATGGCATGCTTCTATGTATCTTGTTATGTCCTTCTGAGGACCTGGTCCCTTTCCAGGTGTAGATATTCATGATATTCGTAGGAGCGCAGATCTGGACTGGTTACTTATATTCTGGGCTGGTCTTCTCTTCTAGTCTCAGTGGTTGATAGTTTGGTACTTATATTGTATTTGTCTTGTTTATTCTTTATTTTAGTTCGGTTGTAGATTTGTTTCCATCTGACTATCATCTCTAGATACTTTATATTGAGATCTAGTTTCATAGATATTGGTGATTTAATTATATTTGATTTCTGTGGATGAGATTTAGTTATGCCCTATGACATATATATATATACCACTTGTGAATTGTTATTCATATTACAGCGTACGTATGTTATGGTTTCCATATATTGGAGTTACCAAATAAATGCGGCCGGCATGCTTACGTGTCCTAGTCCTACGTATTTTGGGACTGGGGCATGACATATTTTTAGTGGTGGCCCATGCAGGTCAAGAGCATATTGTCTCGGTTATGTTACTGTACCGAGCAAGCCTACAAATAGGATTAGAGTATAGGATCTCATCTATATTTGACTATGACTCACTTCCTTCAAATCTATTCCACTTGAGTAATTGCATCTTGCTTGATTCATGTCCTTCCCTAATAATTCCTTGAGTATGGCCTCTGTTAGAATATAGGAATCCCTGTTGATAGGATAATAATTAGGTTAACTTTCCTATTAAGAATATAACTAGAATACTGACACATTAGTAAGTTTAGAATATTCAGTAAACCCTAGCATCCCTTATCTATAGACTGGTTTACCATTATCCCGTGATATAATTATGAATGACTTGAGAGTAGTATGGACACTACTAGAGTTAGTTAGAAGGTTGACCATACTGTTTTACCCTAGCATTGAGGAACCAATAAAAATCCAAGGTAGAATATTAGGACCAAGCTTAACTTTTATAGTGAGATAGTATTATAGAACTATAAATTTAGGTTGTTGTCCTGATATTAGCAAATAGTGCCTTAGGAAGCCAAGAGGAATGAATATAACATTTCCTTTGATCATACCTCGAACACAGATATTAGCATACCACCTTCCCCTTAGAAAACTATGATATTATCTACAGTCTCTCTATTCTAATTTCTTATCGTATTCCTCTGCAACCTTAACGTTCGCTAATTGTGCGACGACTAAATTTTGTTCTTTCTTTCTTCATCTTTCAACTTGTGCCGCATAACTCTTATAAGTGTAGGCCAAGTGATTTTATTTCATGTTAGGATATACTGCTTGCTAGGATTATAGTGGTTACTCTTGAATTTTGAATTATACGATTGGTAGTTAGAACTTGATAGTTGAGTATTCTTTTAGATTATAATTTCATGATTTTCCCTTAGGTTTAAATTGCGTAACTTGTACCATACCTCGATACGAGTTATATTTTCCTTTTTCCTTGAAGGCCAGTAACTCTTCCACTCCTACTATTGACACTTGTTCTATAAGCACTGTGAATAAGATTAAGATGACCATTACCTACATGATTTAATAGGAGACCCTAATAAGTACTAAGATCCGTTCCTCGTATAGCCCAACAAGAATTTATACTTTATTTACTAGAATAAGGTTATTTTATAGATTCCCCTTGAGACTGTTGCAGTATTAGTTTAATTCTTTTAAGCTTGGTAGTATTCCTCATAACCTAGTGTTATATAGTCCTCTTGACTCATTATTGAAGTATAACGGAATGACATTAACTATATACTAGAATAAGACGATAGTATTTATTAAGACTGTAGAACTTAGAGGCCCATACCCCTATTTGGTCGACTAGCGACTTAGACAAGGAGTTTGTACGACAACTGTAGAGATTGTAGAGTCTTATCTTTTTGTGAACTTGAATTATTTTGTGTCTTCTCTCATCATAATCTAGCGTAATTATATTTGCTGTACTACCTTGACTTATGCTGCTATTATAGCCTAGTTTTGCAAGCTTATTCTTTATCAAGATTGTTCATGACATATGTATTATTGGAGCGCTATACTAATACATTTTAGAATCAGTGTATTACGGTCTGATCAACCATAGTGCGCTTGGTGATTTAATTATATTTGATTTCTGTGGATGAGATTTAATTATGCCCTGTGACATATATATATACCATTTGTGAATTATTATTCATATTACAGCGTACGTATATTATGGTTTCCATATATTGGAGTTTCCATATACATGTGGTTGACATGCCTACGTGTCCTAGTCCTACATATTTTAGGACTGGGATATGACAGAATTGTGTCACGACCCGCACCCGAAATTTGGGCATGAGTCGTGGGTACGTCCAGCCTACGCCGCAGCATCGGTGGTAGAACGATGTCTAGGTCACAATAAATATTAACATAACTCACAACCTGTCAATGATATCAACTCTATAAGTATGACAATATATATCTCATAATAGCTCATAATGCAAACTCAATCACAACAACTATAAGAGTATAAAGGCACGATAAAAGATAAGAAGAATGACATAGTTAAATACCATGTCTCAAAATAAAGATAAACCATAGTATAACTGTCTAACATAAAGTCTCCACAAGTCCCAACATAAACTCAGAATAAGTCTAAACATAAACAAAAATAACCTCAAATAAGTCTCTGTGCATAAGATAAATACTGTCTAGGTAGCTGCAGGTAATATCTCCTCTAAAGGAATAGTCTCCTCTAAGATCTCTGGTGTGTAGTCTGTATCTATACCTGGTCCATAATTTCTGGGACAGAAGTCCTCTAGATCCTCTGGAAAAAATATCCAGTCAGGATTGGAGCAAAGTACGAGCACTAACAGCAGTTCCACATATATTGACAAAAACTATAACACAGTGTAAAGAAATACAAGATAGACATGAATACTGGCAATAAGAAATACTGGAATAAAGAATACTGGAATAAAGGAATACTGGAGCATATCATCATCAATGTACATCTAGTAATGAATAGAAATACAAGTGCATGCTAGAACAATGACTAGAATATAAGTAAACGCTAGAATAATAACTAAAATATGTAGAGATGCTAGATCAATATACTAGAGATACATGTCAAGAACATCTAGCTAAGTGTGTAAAACATTAGCATATCATGTGATAGGTTTGGGACTGATCAGGCTTATTATATATGATTAGCTATGATTCATGTAAGGTCAGGCTAACCATCCGGATAGCTATGATACGAGCAATAGTCAGGCTAATCACATGTAACAGGCTATGAGGCATATAATGGTCAGACTGCACCGACGTAAGGTGTGGGTGAGCTATGATGCATGTAGAGTTGGGTATGATCACATAAGCTATAATATTTCCCCTTTTCCCCATCTAGCACGATAGATTCCAAATCATGACTCCTCGTGACAGGTCTCGATGATGCCAACTCGTGTAAACAACAGTGTCAGAATCATGTACGCTATACAACTAGAATTATAGAGATAATTAACATAATAAAAATTGTCAGAGAATGTACTCGCTTGTTGTCCTTAGCTGGCAATACCAATATCCTATTTCCAGAGTATCGTCTGAATGATCCAACAGTCCTATAGACATATCATATAATATAATATTGCATTAGACATTATACTAACACACATAATCAAAACACAAAGAACTCAGAGACTATGCTAGGGGGTGACACTTGTTATCTACAGGGTCAAGTATGCGTCTAGTTGTACGGTGTCACATCTGTAATTGCTGTATATAACAGACAGTCAATTAATACGGGTCTTGCCAGTATATCAGTGTACATATGGCAGTCTACTAACAATTTCTATGGTCACAGATCAATGTAACTACGGGATATCCGTAATTACACTCGGGTCACCTAGTACATATATAATTACACATAGTCTTAACTAGCTTATAACATTAATACTTATAATATATATGTACACCAAATAAATACATATACTATATATATATGAGTATATATACTAATTAAATTCATATACTATATATATATGTATATGTGTGTGTGTGTGTGTGTGTATATACCAATTATATACATATTAAACATATACTAATTGAATAAATATACTATATATATACTAATTGAGTTCATATACTATATATATATATATATATATATATATATATATATATATATATGTATATATATACCAATTATACATATTAAATATATACTAAATACATATGCTAAAATATACACCCTCATACCAAATATACAATACGCGTATATTTAACCATAACTAAAAATACGTATGCATACTAATGAGAACTACGCGTATACGTGTACGTGTACATGTACGCAAGAGGGAGAACTCGAACCTGTGTACGCGGGATGAGGCATTCGTGTCGATTCGTCGAGGAGGTGGCAGCGGGGTGCTGCTCGGGTTCACAGTGCAGGCGATCGTGCGCTCAGGTCAACGGTATACAATGGTTTCAGGCGAGTGCAGGCGGATCGATGGCAGAAGGTCATGCGAGGCCTTCGGTGAGGTTCGATCGAGTACATGCGGTGGGTCGAGGCAAGGCGTTCGATGGATCCGGTCGAGTGGCAGTCGGGTTCAGCGGTCGGGACAGCGGGATGGCGTGTGCAGCAGTCTGGTCATGTCGGGGTGGCGAGTGCAGCGGTGCTCGGCTTCAGCAGCGGTTCCTCAACGGGAAGGAGGGTGCAGCGGGTGGTGTCGTGTGGAGGAGAACAGCGGGTTGGCTGGGTTAAGAAAAGGTGGGGTGTTCATGCTCAGGTGAAGCGGTATGGGATGGTGAACTCCGGCGGGGTGAAGGATGGGGGTGATGGGTGAACAGGGAAGATGGTTGGGGTCGGCTGGGAGTTAGGTTTTAGGAATAAAGAAGAAGGAAAAAGTAAAGAAAAGGAGTTTATATATGTGTAGTATTGGGTTGACCTAGAATAAGGGCTTGGTCAACACTTGGAAAAAAGGCTTCTCATATAGGATGGCTAGAATTGCATTTGGTTCAAAGTTTGGAGGACTATGGTTAAAGGAGGTTGATGTTGAGTTATACACTCCCGAAATTATGAAAAAATTCACATGAGGGAGAAATAAATTTTTTTCACGTATTATGTCCAATAGGGTGGATACCTTAATGCACTTTTGCATAAAAGTGCCCAACAATTGGTAAATTGCACAAAGTTAGGTTTATGGTTTAATTTAATTAAAATAAATGTAATTAGTGTTCTAAAATTAATTAGAAGTACATGGGGCTAAAATTAAGTGGGACACAAGTGTCACAAAAGAAGAAGACTCAGAATAGAATATTACCCTAATTTGGGTTGCTCAAGATGGCTCGAGATTGTATCTCCAATTTTGATTGGAACGCACAAGGATACAAAGATGAATTTATATCGAATTAAATATAGTCGTTTGCGACGAATGTTGTGCGACTAAAATAAAGCACATTATGGCATAGTTATGAGTCACACAAGGATCAAAATAAAAGTCTGGCACGTCTAGGACAAGGGTGTAAAATTAGTTGGAAGGCAATGGCAAGTGTAGCGCTCTAATTATTGTAGCAACGGTAAAGTGCAATAATTAAATAAAATCACAGCAATTTAGATATAAATAATTATCATGCAATCATTTACACATTAAATTATAAAAAGATAAAAATACCTATATTCTGAAATATGGTAGTGACAAGTCTACCCTCCTTAAAAGAATTTTGTCCTCGAAATTAAAAATAAACTAGCACAAGAACAAACAATCAAACAATAATTATACCTCAAGTCTCGAAGAGATACGGATACTGCTCGCACATTTCGTCCTCTCTCTCCCAGGTTGACTCGCTTGGAGAGTGATGTCTCCATGCAACACTTGTAGAAGCATGAAAAATACGCCGGATGGCTATACGCAGCTGATTGGTACGGGGCAGCGTAAAGAGATGACCTCAGAGCCATCAAGCATGCAAAACAAGGGCTTTTTTTCCATTGATCGTAGCGTGAAATATTAAAAGCTCAAAGGACCATCCGCGTAAGTGCAGTATGTCCAGGCTGCTTCAGCGTAAAACAGGGTGCTTCGTCGCCTATATGGCGTAAAACACATCTGCTTTCAATATAGTATTAAAGCGTACGAGAAACGCTTCATGTTCTCCGAAGTGAACCTGTCAGATCCTGCAATGAACCTGACGTCTGGACTTCTGACAAAGGGATACTGCTCGACTACCCAGACGACGGCTATAATGATGGCACGGTACTTCAACCCAGGCTGTCATTTACCGCCATCTCCTTTACGTAGACTGCTTTTACGTATACAAAGGGATACACTGCCTTGTTTTACACAGGCAGACATGAGCTGTTTACGCTCCGAAGTAGACAAACCGCCTGCCACATCAAAAGCTGCACTTCGTACGGGGCTCGAGGCATGTCCCTACGTCTAAATGCACAGAGCGGCGACAGTTTTTGGAGGCACGTCTCTACGTTTAATGTACAGAGCGATGACAGTTTCTCGAGGCACGTCTCTGCGACTTATGCACAGAAGGCCTGCAGACCTTAAAAAACACGTCTCTATATTTAATGCACAGGATGGTAGAAAATCTCTGCATTTAATACCAGAGATTTGATTACATCTTCAAAAGCCGTAATTTCGGCTAAGACGTCCACATCAGCACTCTAGCACGTTACGCAGCGACTTTTACGCCCATTCAGCTTCTGTGCTCACTCGGCTTCTATGCCCATTCAGCTTCTGTGCTCACTCGGCCTCTATGACCACTCGGCTTCTACGCCTATTCAGCTTCTATGCCATGGTGACAAATATTGGCTTCTACGCCCACCTCTTCTACACGAGGGATACCTACCTACGTGGCTTCTACGCCGTGATCTTGGTAGCGATTATACGCATTTTGTCCCTTAGTTGGACCCGCGTCACACGCTCATTCAGAGGATCATCTATACGCAGGCATTGGTTATTTTAACCGTTGTGTAAAAGGGTACTATACTTTCCACTACTCGGTTTCTACACCGACGGAGTGGTCACTGTCACTAAAACTCTATAAATAGAGACCTCTATCAACAGAGGACAAGGTAAAAAAAATTGGTCAAGAGATCCAATATCAGATCCAAGGTCGAACTTCCAAGAAAGATCGAATAAAGAGGTCAAGAGAGAGAGAGAGAGAAGAATCCGGAGCTCAGGCAAAGAGTAGGGATCGACGACTTTGGTATCGTGCGTCCACCCTCTTTTGCAACCTTCGAAGCTGCTTCCTGTCTTCTACGGCACTTCTTTATCATTGTGTGGTCCAAGGGCTAAAGTGATCAACTGCAGATCAGATACCTATAGCAATATTTATCCAGATTTATAAATTGTACTTCGACATCCTCGTATAGGATTAAATTGTACAAGTTTGTTTATAAACCAAAGAACACGGGTTTCGTATAAACCCCGTCTTGAATACATTTCATTCTTTCATTTTCTACCACAAACAAGATGGCGACTCTGCTGGGGACCTCTTTCTCTTCTGATGAGGAAGTAATTGCTCAACACGATGCGGTATCTGTAGGAACCGTGAAGAAGACACTGGTCATCCAATTCGACCAGTCTACCTACGAAAATATGCATCGAACCAGGGGTAGCTCTTACCCTCTCTCCGTCCAAGACAACAGGAAGCTGCGCAAAGTCTGGATGCCCAAGACATCCTCTACTATTCCTGTGGACTCTCTGATCTCTCCGATCAATGAGGTTGTAGCATTGCTCCCTCCGTGCCCTGCACGTAAAATTCAGTCTCCCGCCATGCGCGGTACAGACAAAACTTTGGGCAAAGCCTCAGCGCTAACCCAGAAGTATCCATTGCACTCTACGCGTAGAAACCAGTCTCCCGCTACGCGCGGTACAGACAAAACTTCTGGAAATGGCTTAACGCTAGTCCAGAAGTCCACTCCGCGCCCTGCGCGTAAAATGCAGTCTCCCGTCACGGGCGGAATAGACAACATTTCTGATAAGGTCTTAGTGCCAAATCAGAAATTCCAAACGCGTTCCGCGCGTAAATATTCATCTGCCTTCCGGGAAAAAGCAGATGACCCCTGCATTATACGCAAGGAAAAGCAAGCGGCGGAGTACTCAACTTCTCGGCCTTTACACCAGCAAGGAAATAATCTGCCTACCCTCCGGATTACGCAAAAAGCCGATGGCCGACTGAGGACCTCTTCAGCTTTACGCCAGTCTGAGCAAATCTCTAAATTACGTCAGGCGAAGTCCCTAAGCGTACAGAAGGCTCGATCGACGAAAAGACACGCTCCTCGGAGATTATCCGCCACCCAGATGGCCAACCTGTTGTACACAGGTGGCACAGGGAAGACCATAGTGCCCAACCTCCGCATGCCCACTGATGGGAACAGAAGGAACAAGCCGCCGTCTTCTTCTTCTGCAACTCCTCCTGACCTGCGCAAATATCTAATCCAGAAGCGTAAGGAGAGGGGACCTTCCAATATGTCTATTACGCCTCCTAGCGAGCACTGTTGTAATAGTCATAAGATTGTGATTGATTGTTGCTGTTCTAAAGCAAAATGGTCGGTTTTCGACCGATTGAGCTACTCTCTGTCTTTCCAGGAAGAAGAGCCAGCGCATGTATCTATGAACATGGCGTCACACATACCTAGAGGAGGGTCGAGCTCAAGACGTCATCCCTCTAGGCCTCCGAGCCGAAGAAGATTCAATGAGCTCCTCAAGAATGCTGAAGCTGGGGTGTTCCAAAACACCCATGCAAGGTCACAACAACCAGCTTCATACTCGTCTGATTCCGACGCTGGGGTTCACCAGTCTCCCGGATAAGATGCTGAGAGTATAGAGTCGACTTCTGCAGCGACCTATACTAATCCTTCAATGACACCCAGGGAAATGGGAGTTTATGCCGTTGAAGATGAACGCGAGGAAGCTTCGTCGTCAGGAAACGCGAAACAACGCATCACTATACTGGAGACATCTCTCAAACAAATGCAATCCATAATGGAGAATATGCACCAGATGATGCTAACTCAGCACACAATTGCCATGGCTCAAGCATCGGTCCCGCCAACATCAACTCAAGATGAACCCTACGAAGTCCTTTCTGGGTGTATCTAGTGGCAAATTCCTAGGATTTGTCATTATCGCCAAAGGAATCCAAGTGGACCCTGACAAAGTCCAGGCCATCGTAGAAATGCGATCGCCCCTTAATCTGAGGGAACTCCGAGGATTTCAAGGTCGTCTGGCTTATATCCGGAGATTCATATCCAACCTCTCGGGGAGATGTCAGCCCTTTTCTCATCTCATGAAGAAAGGTGTATCCTTCGTATGGGACAAAACCTGTCAACAAGCGTTCGGAGATATCAAGCGCTACCTCACCAATCCGCCAGTTCTGGTGCCTCCCGTCATGGGAAGACCATTTTTGCTGTACGTTCGGGCGATGGATCATTCGCTAGGAGCTCTTCTCGTACAGAAGAATGATATGGGTCATGAACAGGCTATCTACTACCTCAGCAGGATGATGGTCGGAGCCAAACACTGGTACAACCCAGTGGAGAAAGAATGCTTGGCTCTGATGTTCACTATCCAGAAGACGCGGCACTATGTCACCGGCCAGACTATTCATATCATCTCCAGTATCAACCCTCTTCTAGTACTAATGAGCAAGCCAAGTGCTCTTAATTCCCGACTCGCGACTTGGCGATGCTGTTAACACCATATGACATGGTATACGTCCCACATAATTCCATCAAAGGCCAAGAATTGGTCGACTTCCTAGCTGCTCATCCGATCCCGGAGACCTCTAAACTATACGAGGACATCCTTGATGAAGTTGCAGAATATAATTCCGTAATAGAAAGTGACATATGGCAACTATTCTTCGATGGTGCCTCCAGAACTGGTCCTAGGGGAGACGTGGTTTCAGGAGTAGGAATCGTCCTGGTCACTCCTGATAAACTCGTCATCTACCGAACATATTCTCTTAGCGAGCCATGCTCCCACAATATGGCAGAGTACAACGCTCTGCTAATCGGGCTCCAAGTCGCTAAAGAGTTGGGGGTCGAGTCCCTGAAAACTTTTGGTGATTCTCTGCTTATCGTCAATCAAGTCAGGTAAATATATGAAGTTCAGAATCCAGACCTCATCCCCTATCACCAAGCAACGGTCGAGATAGCCATGACATTCAAAGGGTTTTTCCTAGAGCATGTACCTCGATCTCAGAATCTGGAAGCTGATGCCCTAGCCAGTCTAGCTGCGAATTTAGCCACTCCTATAAGAAGGCAAAATTCGGTAATCCTTCTTAACAGAGATTTATTCTGTGTGAAGAACAACTTTTACATAGAACGCAGCTACACTGTGAACACAGATCCCCCTAGAAGAGACTGGAGAAGTTCCTTCATAGATTTTGTGGCATACAGAATCTTGCTAGAGGACCCCAAAGAAGCAGTATCTGTCAAAAGACGATCATTACGCTTCTACTTCGATGCATCTTCAGAATGCCTATATCGTCGGACCTATGACGGACTACTATTAAGATGTCTCTCTAATGACGAAGCACAGCAGATTATCCGGGAAGCTCACAACGGCGTATGCGGATCGCATCAACCCGGTCCTAAGCTACAGGATCGTATCAGGAGAATGGGCTATTACTGGCCCACTATGATCGCAGACGCGATCAACTATGCAAGACAATGCAGAGCCTGTCAGGTTCATACAGGCTTTATACATCAACCGTCTGAATATCTACATCCTACGATTGCATCATGCCTTTCGAAGCATGAGGTATGGATATCATTAGTCCTATTCACCCGTCTTCCTCCAGAGGTCATCGGTTCATACTGGCCATCACGGATTACTTCTCCAAATGGGCAGAGGTGATCCCTCTTGCTGAGGTAAAGGCATCTAATGTAATCAGCTTCATCAAGCAACACGTTATTTATCACTTTGGGGTACCCCGGAGGATAATTCACGACAATGGGCCTCAGTTTATCAGCCAAGTATTTCATCGATTTTGCGATAAAAATCGGATACACAATATTGCCTCTACGGCATATTATCCAGCTGCTAATGGTTTGGCAGAAGCTTTAAATAAAACTATTATCAAACTCTTGAAGAAGTTCGTCTCTTCAAACAAGAGAGATTGGAATGAGAAGAGGGTGTCTCTGGGCATACCGTACAATGGTACGAACACCGACAGGTTGTACCCCATTTTTACTGGTCTACGGGAGCGAAGCAGTTCTCCCCATTGAAATCCAGATCCCGTCACTCAGGATAGCCGTGACTAATGAGCTGACTCAAGAAAAGAATAACCTGTTAAGGCTTCAAGAGCTAGAAGGATTAGACGAGAAACACCTCCAAGCTCAACAGCGCATCGCGCTCTACCAAGCACGTATTTCCAGAGCTTTCAATCATAAAGTAAAGGAAAGAGTGTTCAAAGTCGGCGAGCTAGTTTTAGCGGTAAGAAGGCCAATGATTCTTACTCACAGGAGTAAAGGCAAATTCCAGCCCAAGTGGGAAGGCCCTTATGTGATCGAGGCAACGTTCTTAAATGGCGCTTACAGGTTAGCCCAGCCTAATGGAGACCTGTTAATGGCTCCTATCAAAGGTAAATTCCTAAAAATGTACTATGCTTAATCTCCTCTGCTCAAGTGGAATATAGCGAGAATCTCAATTCTGACAAAACTACTTCCAAAACAAAACTAGTTGGGTCGTATTCTATCATGTCCGTATGACCTACGAATAGATATATCCTACCAAAGCATATTCTATTATGTCCGTATGACCTCTGAATAGATATGTCCTGCTGAAGGTTTATCGAGAGTCTACCACGTCCATACTACCTCTGATATCACTCTCGTCCAAACATGTCATTTACATTCCGAAATGATGGGTCCACAAAGTCAGAAATGACTCGCTTTATTTATTCCCAAAGAAAAGAAAGAAGAGAGCAGAATTATATTGGGAAAGCAAAAAGAAGAAAGGGTACATCATAGTGGGGGAACGGTCAGATCGCAAATCAGCTGCACCAGTGCAGCTATCCTCTCATTCCTGGAAACCAAGGCATCAGCGCAGGCCAGCTCCAGCCGTGCCTCATGGTTGCTCATAAAGGACAGTTTGGCCCTTGCCCGAAGAGAACCCGCACGGGCGGCTTCTGCACGCTCCAAATCCCGTCGCGCTGTGCTCAGTCGACTAGTCGCTACATCTAGACCTGCCAACGACTGAGAAGCCCACTCCTCTGCCTGGGCGAGTTTTTCCTTCAACTTGCGAGCCCTCGCTGCATTTCCTTCATGCTAAGATTGGCACTTCATCTGAAGAGCAAGAGCCTCCACCACGACAGCTTTTCTTTTATCCAACTCCAGCTGGTGTGTTTTGATAGATTCATCTTGGCTTTCTAGTTGTTTAGTAAGCTGCGCAGTCATGAAGTCGTATCTAGACAGGACCTCAGCTTCGATGCAGCCCCGAGTCAGCTGTACGTATTCATTAATAGGTTCCTCTAAACCATTAACCATCGCCTCCAGGGCGTCAGCTACCCCAGAGTCGTCGAATTCCCTGACCGCCCCGATCGAAAACCGGGAAGCCTTCTTCAGACGCTCGAAGTCTAGATTCTTCGCCAACACCATTGATATCAGCATTTTCAGGCTGGCGTAGAAGAGGCTGGTATATTGCTCGGTCAGCGCAACTAGATCCGATTGGACGCCAGGAGTGGCCACGATATTGGCGAGTCCCCCTCCAGGAGTGATTGCAGACGATGTGGCCACGGCCGTGGCCTCAACAAGTGGTACGACCAAGGAAGATGCGACAACGACAGTCAAAGTCATCGGCATACTCGCAGGAGGCGATGTCACAATGACAGGCTCATCCTACTCTTGAGATGTCGAAACTACTCGGGGCGAGCCAGCACCCGAAGATGCTTCCTCTTCAAACTCAAGCACCTCCGTGTCGCCACCGGAAGCCGAAGCAGCGCTCTTCTCCCCGTAGACATCTGTCCCTGAAAACAAGGGAAGAAAGTTAATATCGACACGATGTTAATTTCTCTAAAAAAGAAGGGCATAAAGACGACATTTACCCACGGCCGAAGGCATATATGTCGCATCTGTAGCCAGTACAGCTAAATCACTTCTTAATGATGCTAAGCAGGCTATCCTACCTGGAGAAAGGGGTCTGATAGCTGACACTGGCAAGTAGTCTTCCAAGTCCTCCTCAAATTCCAACCAAGGCTCATCGGCTGGAATCTTGCCAGGTGCGCTCGCAGGCACGAAAGGGGTCTCTTCCGACGCTGATCCGGATAAAGATATATGGAACCTTATACTCAGCCCCGGAGGCGACTTCGTTTCACTACCGGAGGTAGTGGCAGCAACGGCAGCCTCAAGCAGGAGTTCTCCGGCACCGCCAACCGAAACTGAGGGTCCCTCTCCGAAAGGCGAGGAACCTCCAATCAAAGAGACATCCCCAGCAGGGGAGATAGCAGGTTCCTCTCTGGGAGCCTCAATACCAGGAATCCGGAGAGGACGATTAACCGTCTTCTTCTACCTCTTGCGAGGGAAGTCTGCTTCGGAGCAGGAGCCCTTCGCTTCCCAGAGACTACCAAAGCCCCCGTAGGCGGAGGCAATTCACACGTCGGCACCGACACCAGAGGCTCATCCGGAGTAATGGACTCCTCACCCTCGTCAGAAGAAACCGAGGGGACTTCGACTCTTCCCCCAGGCTTGGGAGAAGGCACCCTAAAGCTTCCACGCATGTCAAAATTGCGATGGAAGGTGTTGATCGCCACGTAGAACTGGGCATACGAGTAGAGGATGCGCAGCTCCATGGAGAGTGTGACGACCAGCACGGTAAAGATTGCTCCCGTGCAACCCATGATAAAATACCGTCATCCTCTGGCTCCATCAATGAGTCCGCCCCTGGACCTGAAGCGGGTGACGGCATTGCCCACGTGCAACTGATCATACCCAAACTTCCTGGCAAACCGACTGGGCAAGTAGGGCTCAAAGAAGCAATGATCTTCACTTCTGTACAATAAATGGGAGGGTCTGATACAGACCAACCAATTAAAAGCTTCCGGAGAAAGATTTGTCTTCTCTCCACCTAAATCCTCAAGCCTAATCCCCGATTGATTGTGATATAAAGAGGGGACAATGCAGAGGAGCTTCCAACCGTGACTGAGGTTCAGCACCAGCCGACAGTCTAAAACTTTATTCATGTTCTAGGGAGAGTCCTTGTAGTTCAGCAAGAAACTACCCCCCGCGCTACTACCAGGGCCGGAAGACATCACCCGGGGGTTGTGGAGAATTAACTATCCCATCAAGTACAGGTATGGTAATTCTACCCTGGGAAAGCTATCACGCCGAGCTTCATCGACGAGCAGCCCATCAGTCATGGCTCTCAGGCCAGCCTGTATACGGCATACCATGGCAGGGCGCAAGCCCAGTCTTGCCCTAAACACCAGAAGCACAGCAGGCCACAGGATGTTCCGGTAAATGCGGTCCGCGGACGCAATGCCGGGCACCACTACTTGACGCAGCCATATGGAGAGGAAACCAGCCAGCCGGGCTTCCTTAGATAGAGGCCTGCGACAGCGCCTCAAGTAACTGTAGGCCTTAGTGCCTTCAGGATACTTTCCTACCCCGTCATCGAGAATCTGATCTGGAGCCTTAGCATCCTCCATAAGATCCTCGACGACCTGGGCACTGAGCACGCCCAAACAGTTCACAGGCTCATTCTTGCCCCCCGAGACTTTCTTCGACTTGGCGGCCCTTCCCGGTGGAAGAAGAGGTAGGACGTCCACTTAGTGGTGTGAGCCAAATCAGAAGGCTCATTATAAAAAGTGGTGCACACGAGGTAGTGGCACATCAGCTCCTGATACACTTCCACCGCCCGAGGGTCCGAGTCCCCCAACTCCCGGTTGGTGGGAACATACTCTTCATATGGGGTATCCCCCATCGGCAGTCTCGAGATCACTGCCATCTCATGGAGGGCCAACCCCAACTCCCCCAGTGGAGTGGCGAAGGTCCCGGTGAGCGAAATGTATCGCTCCATCAGTGCCAAAAATAGGTTAGGGTTGGGAGGCAACCCAACACTCATCGCACTCACAGCAGCATACAGTCCAATGCCCTCCAGCTCTCTCCGAAAATGCTTCAAGGCCCAGTCAACTAGGCAAGCCCATCGGAGGTTTGTTGGGGAGATCCACCTGTTGCACCGAGGATTCTCCTTGGGGTATACCCCCTTGCCCCATGAAGTTGTTGCAGAAAGTCGGCAATTGGATCGGCTGGATCACTAAACTGTCTTCACTCGGGACGCTGCCCGGGCACAGTCCCCTGAACACCGTCACAACGCCGGAAGGGCGGCTGACAAACGACCCCTGGTCAGCTCCTTCAGATGAAAGAGTTTCCCCGGCTTGCCGTAAAGATCGGGAGTCAGCGTCCACGATATCCTCCTGGGATGTGTAGCATAGGAGAAGGCCAAGATGGGATAATCTCTCGGCATTGTTGGCAGATACAAGACCAAACTCTCGGCGGGGAAAACCTAGGGTTCTCTCTTAGGCTTTGTCTGGGACTGTTTGTCAATCATGTCCCCAAAGAGAAAAGCCGACTTTATGTACTGGTCCCCGTCTATATACGTCAGGGGCTCCCCGTTAATCACGTTCAGCAACGTCCGCTCGCCCTGAGCCGATATCAAGATCCCCCTTCCTTCAGGATACTGGGGTCCGGAGATAGGAAATGTCACGTGGGACAGATCCTCCAGATAATTTGAGTGCAGCATCCCGGCAGCGGAACCCATCACCTCGGCCAGTGGAGACTCATGAAAGTTAACTGGAAAAGTGCAAGGAAAATACGTCATTACAAATCTTGCAACATAAAAACCATGCAACGACAGTTTGTGCTTTACGCCAAGACTGTACAAATTTGGTTATTTTACGCAGGAAGTCGCATCCAAAAGCGTAATTGAAGGTATACAGTCCGTGCTTTACGCCAGACTGCCAAAATTCTAGTTATTACGCCGGAGGTCCCATCCACAAGCATAAAGCAAAAATTTTATAGTATACACCAAGTTTTCGGCAGTCAGAGCTTTTACGCTCAAAACTGCAAAAATATGGAGTTTTTTACGCTGGCACATTAGAAATGTGGGCACAAAAGATGAAAATGTCTCCGTGTGTCATCTTCCTCAAAGAGGCTATCAGCACAGAAGACGACCTAGCGTGGTCACGTTCAACGTGTGCAAAGGATTTTTTTTATTGTTCTTTGTCATCCCAAAGGCTCTACCTCTAAGGCCGGGAGCGCTGCTCGCCGGCAGGATACTTCGCTCAGAAGAAAGTTTACCTTGCCCGACCGAAGACTCTCGCGCTGGGGCAGAAGAACGAGAAGAAGAATCTATACTCTTTCCCTTAGTAGAGGGGATTTGTTTCGGCGCCATTTCTGAAAACTCGGAGTGCTCGGAGAAAGAACGAGAGAAAAAACTCGAACAGTCGAAGGCTCTCTTTCGCAGAAGACGGATGAAAAGTTTTTCTCTCAAAAGCTTGGGATATATATAAAGTTCGGACCGGCTCCTCGAATCCTCGGACGAACTCCTCGAAACCCTAACCAAATCTCGTAATTAATATTTGGTTATGATTGGGTACTACGTCAGCCCACTACTCTCAAAAAACGGACAGTCAGCGAATTTGAAAAGTTTTTCTCGCAAAGCAGGTCAGCAGTTCTTACGCTAAGGAGCTTTCTACAATCGACAGCAACAGATCATCGGTTTTACGCTCGCAAGCTATAAGTCTATGGTTTTATGCCCGGATGCTTTTGTACTCGGTAGCTTTAATGCTCGAGAGGCTATAATCCTACGACTTCATGCCAGCAGATAACAAATCAATGATCTCACGCTCGGTGGTGCCTAGTTTAAGCTCAGAAGCAACAGATCTGCGACTTCACGCTCGAAAAAAATTTCTTTTCAGAAGCTACAAATCTACAGTTCTACGCTAAGGAGCTTTCTACGCTCGACAGCTACGAATCTACGGCTTTACGTTTGACGGCTACAAGTCGGGTTTTACGCCCAGATGCCTTTGTGCTCAAAATATTTTATGCTCGAGAGGCTACAAACCTACGACTTCACGCTCAAGAACTACATGTCTATGATTTCACGCTCGATGGTGTTTAGTTTATGCTCAGAAGCTGCAGACTAATGATTTTACGCTCTACGACTTCCCGCACATCTGAAAGATATGCAGGCCAGAGTACGCGTACATCTGAACGATCCTGAAAGCGGTCAATTACAGGAGTTCAAACAGAAGATACTCCTTCTTGACCTTAAGATATCCCATGTACCTGAAGCATACAGAGTTCAACATTGAAAAATTACTCTTCTTCACGGATCGATTCGAAGTTCATCCAGACTCCAGTCTACACATTTCATCTACCAAGATGGCAAATCAGTTTGACAGCCCGTTCTTTCCCTGTTCCAAGGGATTTTCGAGAAATTATTCTTGAAGATGAAGTCTGAAACAAGAATTCTGTTTATCAGAAGTAAAAAATATTTTAGAATTCTACGCGGTTCCTCATTCCTAACAGCAGGACAGTTCGAACACTCGACTGCTAAAGCGGCTTTCTGCGCATCCTTAGTTATGCGTAAAAGACAGGACAGGACCTAGCACTCTTTCTAAACAGAGTTGGCATAAAGAATCAGACGTGTCAAAGCTACACATATTCAGACTTCACAGTAACGTATGGCAAAAATGATCATATGAAGAAGAAAGACGATTTTATTAAAGATTAAAGTCATAATTACATATGAGGGAAATCCAGTCTACAAGGGTTTTTTTTCATTTTCATGATTACATCTGAGGGAAACCCCGTCTACAAAAGGGCTTCCCCATCATCGTCTGAAGATTGCACCGAGAAGCTGTTCTGACAGGTTCTCACGTTGGTGAAGGTCTTCCTCTTCTTCCAAGAAGATGATCAGTGGCGGGAGGATACAAAACTGGGCATAGACCCATCCTCCAACAGAAGGAAAGCAGGGTAAATCTGCTTACCTACAGACCACCGCCATTCAAGCCGGGACAGAGATAGTCTGTCTGACTCTCGTCACCGGAGGTAACGGAAGAAGGGGCCACTTGCAAGCAGCGTGGTAGAAAATGATTCTTCCTATCTCCCGAAGAACCACCATACAAAGTTGCTGATTATCTCGAGCAAGGGAGGCTAAGATATCCTTCTATGATCCATCGTTGCAGTGGACACTTGCTCGAAGATGTCGTCTTTTTCGGCTCCTTACATGATGGAAGAACATGATCTCCTTCTTCCTCAGGCTGACCAGACAAACTCTAGCGATCATCTCTACGTGGTGATGGAAATGTGGAGAGAACAGGTTAAACCCTCAGCCTTTTTATAGGCGAAAGAGATCATACTGATCCCCAATAACTCTGCCATAAAGTCAGCCTTGGAAGAACGTGTCAGACTTGACCGTTTTAGGCTCCATTTAGAAGCGTTTCGAGTTACGAGGAACGGTTCATGCTTCATTCAAAGCATTTCAAATTCCGAGGAATTTTGAAAGCTTTGAAGGGGGTCTTGTAGAAGCATGAAAAATACGCCGGATGGCTATACGCAGCTGATTGGTACGGGGCAGCGTAAAGAGATGACCTCAGAGCCATCATGCATGGAAAACAAGGGCTTTTTTTCCACTGATCACAGCGTAAAATATTAAAAGCTCAAAGGACCATCCGCGTAAGTGCAGTATGTCCAGGCTGCTTCAGCGTAAAACAGGGTACTTCGTCGCCTATATGGCGTAAAATATATCCGCTTTCAATATAGCATTAAAGCGTACGAGGAACGCTTCGTGTTCTTCGAAGTGAACCTGTCAGATCCTGCAATGAACCTGACGTCTGGACTTATGACAAAGGGATACTGCTCGACTACCCAGACGACGGCTATAATGATGGCACGGCACTGCAACCTAGGCTGTCATTTACCGCCATCACCTTTGCGTAGACTGCTTTTACGTGTACAAGGGGATACGCTGCCTTATTTTACATAGGCAGATATGAGCTATTTACGCTCTGTAGTAGACAAAGCACCTGCCACATCAAAAGCTGTACTTTATACGGGGCTCGAGGAACGTCCCTACGTCTAAATTTACAGAGCGGTAACAGTTTCTGGAGGCACGTCTCTACGTCTAATGCACAGAGCGGTAACAGTTTCTCGAGGCACGTCTCTACGACTGATGCACAAAAGGCCTGCAGACCTTCAAAAACACGCCTCTGCATTTAATGCGCAGGATGGTGGCAAATCTCTGCATTTAATATAAGAGATTTGATTATATCTTCAAAAGCTGTAATTCTGGCTAAGACGTCCACATCAGCACTCTGGCACGTTACGCAGCGACTTCTACGTCCATTCAGCTTCTGTGCTCACTCGGCTTCTATGCCCATTCAGCTTTTGTGCTCACTCGGCCTCTATGACCAATCGACTTCTACGCCTATTCGGCTTCTATGCCTACTTGGCTTCTACGCCATGGTGACAGATATTGGCTTCTACGCCCACCTCTTCTACATGAGGGATACCTACCTACGTGGCTTCTATATCGTGATCTTCGTAACGATTATATGCATTTTGTCCCTTAGTTAGACCCGCGTCACACGCTCAATCAGAGGATCATCTATACACAGGCATTGGTTATTTTAACCGTTGTGTAAAAGGGTGCTGTACTTTCCACTACTCGGTTTCTACACCGACGGAGTGGTCACTGTCACTAAAACTCTATAAATAGAGACCTCTATCAACAGAGATCCAAGGTCGAACTTCCAAGAAAGATCGAACAAGAGGTCAAGAGAGAGAGAGAGAGATAGAAGAATCCGGAGCTCAGGCAAAGAGTAGGGATGAACGACTTTGGCATCGTGCGTCCACCCTCTTTTGCAACCTTCGAAGCTGCTTCCTGTCTTCTACGGCATTTCTTTATCATCGTGTGGTCCAAGGGCTAAATTGATCGACTGAAGATCAGACACCTATAGCAATATTTACCCAGATTTATAAATTGTACTTCGACATCCTCGTATAGGATTAAATTGTACAAGTTTGTTTGTAAACCAAAAAACACGGGTTTCGTATAAACCCCATCTTGAATACATTTCATTCTTTCGTTTTCCACCACAAATAACACAAACCAAAGGAATAGTCTGGTTCCATAATACCTTCTCTCTACAATCCAAGATCTCAACAGGATGTTCAGGATAGCTGAGCGTCGGTCCAACCTCGATCTCCGAGTGGTCTAGTACGTGACTAGGATATGCCACGTATCGTCTCAACTGCGACACGTGAAACACGTTATGCACTCCATCTAGAGCAGCCAGCAAGTCCAGTCTATAAGCCACTGCATTGACCCTTGCAAGAATACTGAATGGTACGATGTATCGTGGACTAAGCTTTCCACCTCTACCAAAATAAATCGTGCCCCGTGTTGGAGAAATCCGTAGGAACACCAAATCACCAACTTAGAAAAAATAGCCTTAACACGCAATCTAAAATAAACAATCAAAAACCAATGAATAACAAAACCTATACCTGAAACTCTAGGGGTCTACGGTGGCTATCGGCCCAATGCTGTTGTCTGTCCTGTCACTACCACTTTTCCATGTAAGGGTATTTCTGTAATTTAGCTATTTTAAATAATTATGAATTTAAATTAATTGCTGAGTCTTGTAACTAATTATATTATTACTAGAATGTTTAGTTTAGGTCATAACCCTAGAATCCATTAGAAAACCCTATTCTAGCAAAAACCCTAGAATACAAAATTAGGGTGAACCCTCAAAACCCTAGGCTGACTAAACCTGAGTTTATTTGGTTCTACATGAGAGGGACAGGGGGGTTTAACCTAAAGCTACGCAAGGAAACCCTAAAATTAGGTTTAATATAAAAGGAAGCCTCCTTCTAAGCTATTCTTCACGTAGAGAGAAAAGAAACCCTAGCCTCCACAAGAGAAACCAATCCCCCACCCCATTTTTCGAGATTCAACCTAGGGTTCCATTTTCTCCTCCTCCAAAGCAAAGAAATCAGGAAACTTGGGTCAAGGAAACTCGGGAAGGAAGAACTTTCATAGAAGAACCATCCCTGAAGGTAAAAACCCTATTTCTATTCCTTTAAATTCGGTTTTTCAGATGTTCATGACCATTAGGGAACCCCCTTGCTGTGTAATTCGAATTTCTAGGGTTTTGATTTAGGTTGGTGTTCATACATTGGTTTCCCAATTAATCCTGGAACCTAAACCCTAGGAAATTCGTGGAGGCACCATTACCATCTCCTACATTTAGTTGGATCTCGATCTTAGGGTTTGTTTTGGGGGCATTCAATTTCAGTAGGTATTTAGGTGTTTCCCTATGAAATCGGGTTCTGTGGGAGAATTTCTGTGTGCTGAATTTACTGATAGTCGGGTTTTGGGGTTCAGTAGGTGTAGGTGTAGATGGGGGGTGTGTTGCTGTGCCAGTCTCCACAAAACTGTAGGTGTACTAGTTAGGTTCTGTGCACATGTGTATGTGAGTAGATGTGAAGTTCAATAGGAGGCTGTGCATGAACCTATCTATATGTACCTGTGTTATTGTGTGAGGGTGTGTCCTTGTTCAAATTTCTGTGTGTATGTGGCTGTGTATTAGTACTGGAGGTTGTGTGAACCTGGGCATTGTGCAGTGAGGTATTATATGCATTGTGTGTGTGTATTGTGTTAGGAATTACTGTGTCTGTGTGTGTTTACCTGTGTGTTAGTTCTAGGGTGTATCCTAGTAGCAGTGTGTACCTATGTCAGTTTGATTTCTGTGGAGCTGTGTGGCTTTGTATTCTGTGAATTACCTGTGTGATGTCAGTGTATCAATGTGCAGCTGTGCAAAAATTTATAACCTGAGGGTGCTGTGTATGGATGTGTGAAACTGTGTGAAATTTCTGTGAGTGTTGTGAGTACCCTAGAGCTAGTACCCTTGTGTGCATATGTGTGCTGTGTGTGTATGTGCAGTGAATTGGGAGTGAGATACCTGAGAGTGTATCTGTGTGTGTTGATATATGGCTGTGTGGTTAAGTATCAGTGACTTATGCATTGTGTGTGTGTGTTTTAGCATGTTAGGTATCTGTCAAAGGAAGGGAGGCAGAGTAATAATCTAGGGTACAGTATTAGTTCAGTAGGTGCAGTGTTTTGTACCAGTAACTTTGGGTATATGTGTGTAGGATTTTTATGTATTAGTGTGTGTAAGTATGGGTGAAACTGAATGTACCAGTCTTCAGTTTTACACTGATATGCACCAGTTTATACAATGGATTGACATCAGTTCTCCCACTAATGTGTATCAGTTATACACTGATATGTGTTGGTGAAACTGTGTGTGTACTGTTAGCAGAGTGTTGTGGGTATTGTGTTGCTTTGGTGTGTTAGTATCAGACAATGGGTTTTATTGTGCTCAGTAAGTAGTGGTATCTGCTAACATTGGTGCTGAGTTTCATATCAGTATTTACAGAGAACACTTGGAGCTTGAGCATACAAGTAGCTGCAATGTGAGTAAGGGAACACAACAGCAGCAAGGTGAGTATATGTTAGAGTTGAGTTGCATTGATATGTAAGGTATTAAAATTAGTATAAGTTGAGTATAAGTTTGTTAATATTATGAAGTACGTAATATATGTGTGTGTGCAGGGAGTTATGAGTGTCAGTGTTGGTATGTATCACTGTGTAAGTCAGTATATCAGTGTGTGTGTAGGGTGTGTCCCATGTTATTTCAATTTCAGTATAGAACCTGTGGAAGGAGGTGTGGTACAATGATCTGTGAGTGAGCACACAGTGTGGTAATACCTATGTGTGTAGGAATTTAGTATTTCTGTATAGCTCAGTGTATCATGTGAACCTATGTGTTAGTACCAGTAATTCAAACCAGCCTGCCTATGGGAGTTTAGAATTCAGTGATCAATGTGTGAGTACTGTGGGTTAATGGTATTAAGTATATGAGTAAGGTATAAGTTAAGTCACTAAATAAACACTATCCTATAGATAAATTGGGCAGTATATTTATAAGTCATATATATATTATTACGACTCACTATATAGTCTATATAGCTATATGATACCTAGTATCTAGATACTCATGAGATGGACCTAGAAACCTAGTCACAACCTAGTTTTAACTAGTATTAGTTAACAATAGCTAGTATGAACCTAGAAGCAAGGTATTAACTAGTTTTGACCAAAAACCTAGAATTGACTTAGTTGGACCTAGTATTGACCAGTAAACCTTAGACATGACCTAGAAACCTCGTTTTTAATTGTTAAGCATGTTATTCTTTTAAATTCATTAATTAACATTGAATTTCCATAAATAGGTCATTGTGATTCCATTTTGGACCTCGATCCTCACATTCTGCTCAGGACCACAGGCGAGTACATTCTCTGACAGTTTTCATGGTTGATTACTTCTATAAATTGTAGTGTATTTCATACTTGATTCCGACACTATGGATACACGGGTTAGCACCCTAGATCCCCATCACGAGGAGTCGTGGTTGGAATCCATCGTGCTAGCTGGGGGATGGGGAACTATTAGTAGATTATGTGATCATATCCAAACATTTATATGCACCATAGCTCACCCCACTTCTCACGTCGGGTGCGGCCTGACCACTTATATGCTCCATAGCTGTTATATATGATTAGCCTGACCACTATATGCACCATAGCTAACCATGCGGTTAGCCTGACCTAAAAGAATCATAGCTAATCATATATAACCAGCCTGATCCAGTCCCAAGCCGATCACATGATAAACTAATAATTCAAACACTTAGCTAGATGTCTTATCTTTATTCAGATTTACTTGTTCTAGCATTTACTACTTATTGCTCATTGCTAGATGCCTACTGTCTATTTCATTTTCTCCAGTACTTCACATGTTCAGCTTTTATTTCCATCTTGTATCTCTTACACTGTTTATAGATTTTGTCAATTAATGAAACTGCTGTTAGTGCTTGTGCTTCGCTCCAATCCTGACTGGATAACCAACATTTTTCAGAGGACCTGGAGGACTTTTGCCCTACTCATTACGGTCCAGGAATAGAGGAGGATTTCACCCCAGAAATCCCAGAGGAGGTGCCTATCTTAGAGGAGAACTTGCCTGCCCATGCTTAGATTATTTTTCTGCATTTATTGTTTTAGACTGAGACTGAGACTGAGACTGAGACTGAGATGTATTTATTTTTATTTGTGACTTTGTGAGGTCATTTGGACCCAGGATTTGAGTTGAACTTCTTGTGATTGGTTTAAATAGAACTCTTTTCAATTCTCATCGTGCCATTATGTTTATAGTTGTGATTGAGTATATAATAGAACTGTGATTTATTTATCATTGTTCTCCGTACGGAGTTGAGACTATTGACAGGATATACTATGTTTGTGACCTAGACAGCGTTCTACCGTCGATGCTGCGGCGTAGGCTGGACGTACCCACGACTCATGCCCAATTTCCGGGTGCGGGTCGTGACACGTTTTTAGTGGTGGCCCATGCAGGTCCTGTAGTCTCTAGTCTGTAGTCTCTAGTCTGTAGTCTCTAGTCTGTAGTCTCTAGTCTGTAGTCAGTAGTCTTAGATTCACATTAGAGCGATATTGTAGTAATAGGAATTAGGCCAAGGATATGCTCAATCACAATTAGGAAATTCTGATTCTTATGATACTATTCTTAATGGTTAATTCCTTTAGAAATTTTTCTGTCCTTCCTTGATATCATATCCATTGCCTTAATTGAATCTTTCGATCTGTCTTCAGGATGCCGCCAAGGAGATCCCAGAGACTCGGAGCAGCAGATTCAGAGAGGTCTGCCACCTCTCGCGCTGCCGGACAGACATCAGCAGCACCTCCTACATCTCCAGGACAGGTGGGAGTGTCTGCAGCATTCGGGGGTCCTCCACCACCAGTTCAGAGGGTCCCCACAGCTACGACGGCACCACCACCTCCACCACCACCAGCTCAGCATCCAGGAGGTGTGCCCGTCGATGGGGCACAGATGTTCGCTTTGATTCAGGGCATGGTCGACGCCCAGAGGACGTCGGCAGAGGCCCAGAGAGTGCAGGCTGAGGCACATCAGGCCCAGACAGAGATGATGAGGGTGAACATGGAGAATGCTCACCAAGTGGCTCTCCAGGCTGTGGAGAGAGTCACTCAGCAGCAGCAACATCCTGGTCAGCAACAACAGAGGCCGGGCACCATTGTGGACTTCAAGAGGATGATGCCTCGGGAGTTCAAGGGGACAGAAGGGATACTCTACGCCGATGACTGGCTAGAGGACATCGAGAGGAACTTGCGTTTGGCGCAGATTCCAGAGGCGCTCCAGATCGAGGCCGCTGGCAGCCAGATGTTCGACATTGCCTTGACGTGGTTTCGCACGGAGCCGAGACTCTTGCGCGGGGGACTCACTTGGGAAGCTTTCAAGGAGCTCTTCAAAGAAAAGTTCTTTCCTGATGTCGCCCTGGGAGCTTTGGAGAGTCAGTTCCATGACTTAGCCCAGGGGAGCTCGTCCGTCGATGAGTATGCCGCGGAGTTTAGCCGTCTGAGCCGCTTCGCACCGTCGATGATTAGAGATCCGGGGGACAGGGCCCGGAAATTCAGAAAGGGGCTGACAAGAGAGATCAAGTCTCGCACGTCGGGACGTCGCACAGCTACCTACGAGGGCATATTGATGGATGCCCAAGTAGCCGAGGATGACTTGGACCTCAGGCCCAAGAGGGGACGCGATGTTACCGGAGGGGCAAACAGTAGTGCGGGAACAGGCAAGCGTCCACACTTTCAGCAGCAGCAGAGACACTTTCAGCAACAGCACCAGGCACCAGCTCGAGGGCAGGTTCAGCAACAGCAGCAGAGGCAGACTCAGCCCGCCATCCAGTGTGCGTACTGCGGGAAGATGGGACATACTAGAGATATCTGCAGGCACAGATTGGGCTCATGTTTGTCCTGCGGATCGACGACACATCAGCTGAGGGATTGCCCTACCATTCGGACTCGTCCAGGTCAGGGTGGAGCAGCCACCCAGAGAGGACCAGGCAGGGTACCTACCGTACCAGGAGGCCAACAACAGAGGGGACCACTTCCACCGCAAAATCAGAAGTTCGCCCAGCATCAGCAGCAGAGAGGTGCGCCCCAGGGGCGAGCGTACGCCATGGCAGTCGAGGAGATCGAGCCAGCAGGAGACTTGATCACAGGTTCGGTTCTTCTCGATTGTATTCCTGCATTTACCTTATTCGACTCTGGCGCTTCCCATAGTTTTGTGTCTGTATCATATGCACTTTGACATCATTTAGACACAGAACCATTAGCTAGGACTTGCAAGATCATGACTGGTGGAGGTATTATCCTAGTCCGTGATCACTGCAAGGACCGGAGAGTGTCAGTAGGAGGCCGAGACTTGAGCGTGAGCTTACTTGTTATGCCACTTCCGGGGTACGATATTGTACTCGGAATGGACTGGTTGAGTAGGCATCATGCTACGATAGATTGTTATAGAGGCAGAGTATTGTTCAGACCACCAGGAGAGCCGGAGTTTGAGGTCGTCAGAGCAGCAGCGGAACAGAGCAGGAGCACATTTTGCGGAGCCAGGGCGGAAGAAGAGGAGTTGCCACATCCTCTGATAGCGGAGTTCCTGGATGTATTTCCAGAAGAGTTGCCAGGCTTGCCGCCAGACAGGGATGTTGAATTCTCTATAGATTTGGTTCCAGGAGCGGAGCCCATTTCACAACATGTCTATAGAGTCAACAACAGCGAGCTGGCAGAACTGAAGAAGCAAGTTGAGGAGCTGCAGGACAAAGGCTTCATCAAATCCAGTTCATCACCATGGGGAGCTCCGGTATTGTTCGTACCGAAGAAGGACGGCACGGTGCGCATGTGTATTGATTATAGAGCTTTGAACAATATCACTATCAAGAATAAGTACCCGCTGCCGAGGATAGATGATCTTTTCGACCAGTTGAGCGGGGCGAGGGTGTTTTCAAAGATTGATTTGAGGTCAGGCTATCACCAGGTGAAGGTGAAGAAGGAAGACACGCCAAAGACAGCCTTTCGGACCAGATACGGCCAGTTTGAGTTCATGGTGATGCCATTTGGTTTAACCAATGCAACGGCAGTATTCATGAACTTGATGAACAAGGTGTTCCACCAGTACCTTGACAAGTTCGTGGTGGTGTTCATCGACGATATTCTTGTGTATTCCAAGACCCCGGAGGAGCACGAAGAGCACCTGAGATTGGTCTTAGAGACTCTCAGGAGGGAGAAGCTGTACGGGAAACTCTCTAAGTGTGAATTCTTCCTTGACAAGGTTGAATTTCTTGGGTATGTGGTATCGGGTGACGGAATCTCGGTTAACCCACAGAAGATCGAGGCAGTGGAGTCATGGGCTACCCCCAGTTCGGTAGCTGAGATCAGGAGTTTCCTCGGGCTTGCAGGATACTACAGGAGGTTTGTACAAGACTTCTCCAAGATTGCAGCGCCGATGACCAGACTGACTAGGAAGGATGTGGATTTTGTGTGGACGGAGGAGTGCCAGGCTGCATTTGATGAGCTGAAGAAGAGGTTGACGACAGCTCCAATTTTGACGTTGCCATCAGGGACAGGTGGTTTTACCATCTACAGTGATGCTTCAGGGAAGGGTCTGGGATGTGTTCTTCAACAGCACGGGAAGGTAATTGCCTATGCTTCCAGGCAGTTACGCCCTCATGAAAAGAATTATCCCACCCACGATTTAGAGTTGGCAGCAGTTATCTTCGCTCTAAAGCTGTGGAAACATTACCTGTACGGAGAGCGTGTGGAAATCTTCACAGACCACAAGAGCTTGAAGTACGTATTCACACAGAAGGAGCTGAACATGAGGCAGAGGAGATGGTTAGAGCTGATGAAGGACTTTGACATATCATTGCAGTACCATCCAGGGAAGGCTAACGTAGTCGCCGATGCTTTGAGCAGGTATCCGATGGCTATGTACTTGACAACAGATAGGCATTTATTGGCTGATTTAGAGAGCTTGGAGATTGAGGTGTTAGTTCCCGGTACCGAGATTCAGATGTGGGGATTACAGATACAGTCAGAACTGATAGACAGGATCAGAGCTACGCAGTACGATGATGAGACTCTGAGGAGTATCAGAGCCCAAGTTCAGATGGGATTGTCGGACGATTTCACTATCGCAGATGATGGTTCCTTACGGCACGGCACAAGGATATGTGTGCCTAGCGGGGAGCTGCGCGAGGAGGTTTTGCAGGAGGCACACCGCTCTCAGTACTCAATGCATCCCGGTGCCAACAAGATGTATCGAGACTTGAGGGAGCACGTATGGTGGTATGGAATGAAGCGCGAGGTAGCACGCTTCGTATCTCGGTGTCTAGTGTGCCAGCAGGTAAAGGCAGACCGGCAGAGGCCAGGAGGTTTGCTTCAACCCTTACCGATTCCAGAATGGAAATGGGAGCACGTGACCATGGATTTCGTTTCAGGGCTTCCACGTTCTCCAGGAGGGAAGGACGCGATTTGGGTCATCGTGGACAGGTTGACCAAATCAGCCCATTTCTTACCTTTCAAGGTGGGCACGTCGACAGAGAAGCTAGCAGAGATGTACGTGCGACAGATTGTTAGGATTCATGGAGTTCCTGTGAGCATCGTCTCAGATCGGGATAGTCGTTTCACTTCCCACTTCTGGAGGAGTCTGCAGGCTAGCTTGGGCACCCAGCTCAAGTTCAGTACCGCATATCACCCCCAGACAGACGGGCAGTCTGAGAGGACTATTCAGACTCTCGAGGATATGCTACGCACTTGTGTGTTAGATCTCGGAGGTTCTTGGGAGGATCATCTGCACCTGATAGAGTTTGCTTACAACAACAGCTACCAGGCCAGCATCGAGATGTCACCATTTGAGGCTCTTTATGGACGGAGGTGTCGTACACCGCTATCGTGGGACGACGTTGGAGAGAGAGCCTTGCTAGGACCAGAAATGGTCGTGGATGCAGCAGAAAAGGTGAAACTCATCAGAGACAGACTGCGAGTGGCGCAGGACAGACAGCGGCATTGGGCCGACAGCCACCGCAGACCCCTTGAGTTTCAGGTATAGATTGTTAATTTTCTGATTTGTGTTGTTTGTTTAGACTGCGTGCTAAGACTGTTGTTTTAGGTTGGCGATCTAGTTTTCCTACGGATTTCTCCGACGCGTGGAACGATTCGTTTTGGCAGAGGCGGGAAGCTTAGCCCACGCTACATCGGACCCTTCGGTATTCTGACGAGGGTAGGTGCAGTGGCATATAGACTGGACTTGCCGCCTGCATTGGAGGGAGTGCATAATGTGTTTCATGTGTCGCAGCTGAGACGGTACGTGGCAGACCCTAGTCACGTACTTGATCACTCGGAGATTGAGGTTGGTCCGACGCTCAGCTACCCTGAGCAGCCCGTAGAGATCTTGGACCGCAGAGAGAAGGTATTGCGGAACCAAACTATTCCTTTGGTTCGCGTGGCATGGAGACACCACTCTCCAGGGGAGTCGACCTGGGAGAGAGAAGACAAAATGCGCGAGCAATACCCTTATCTCTTCCAGACTTGAGGTATATTCCTTTTCTGATTTCGTCTTGTTCTAGTTCAGTCCAATTTCGAGGACGAAATTTCTTTTAGGAGGGTAGACTTGTCACTACCACTTTTCCATGTAAGGGTATTTCTGTAATTTAGCTATTTTAAATAATTATGAATTTAAATTAATTGCTGAGTCTTGTAACTAATTATATTATTACTAGAATGTTTAGTTTAGGTCATAACCCTAGAATCCATTAGAAAACCCTATTCTAGCAAAAACCCTAGAATACAAAATTAGGGTGAACCCTCAAAACCCTAGGCTGACTAAACCTGAGTTTATTTGGTTCTACATGAGAGGGACAGGGGGGTTTAACCTAAAGCTACGCAAGGAAACCCTAAAATTAGGTTTAATATAAAAGGAAGCCTCCTTCTAAGCTATTCTTCACGTAGAGAGAAAAGAAACCCTAGCCTCCACAAGAGAAACCAATCCCCCACCCCATTTTTCGAGATTCAACCTAGGGTTCCATTTTCTCCTCCTCCAAAGCAAAGAAATCAGGAAACTTGGGTCAAGGAAACTCGGGAAGGAAGAACTTTCATAGAAGAACCATCCCTGAAGGTAAAAACCCTATTTCTATTCCTTTAAATTCGGTTTTTCAGATGTTCATGACCATTAGGGAACCCCCTTGCTGTGTAATTCGAATTTCTAGGGTTTTGATTTAGGTTGGTGTTCATACATTGGTTTCCCAATTAATCCTGGAACCTAAACCCTAGGAAATTCGTGGAGGCACCATTACCATCTCCTACATTTAGTTGGATCTCGATCTTAGGGTTTGTTTTGGGGGCATTCAATTTCAGTAGGTATTTAGGGGTTTCCCTATGAAATCGGGTTCTGTGGGAGAATTTCTGTGTGCTGAATTTACTGATAGTCGGGTTTTGGGGTTCAGTAGGTGTAGGTGTAGATGGGGGGTGTGTTGCTGTGCCAGTCTCCACAAAACTGTAGGTGTACTAGTTAGGTTCTGTGCACATGTGTATGTGAGTAGATGTGAAGTTCAATAGGAGGCTGTGCATGAACCTATCTATATGTACCTGTGTTATTGTGTGAGGGTGTGTCCTTGTTCAAATTTCTGTGTGTATGTGGCTGTGTATTAGTACTGGAGGTTGTGTGAACCTGGGCATTGTGCAGTGAGGTATTATATGCATTGTGTGTGTGTATTGTGTTAGGAATTACTGTGTCTGTGTGTGTTTACCTGTGTGTTAGTTCTAGGGTGTATCCTAGTAGCAGTGTGTACCTATGTCAGTTTGATTTCTGTGGAGCTGTGTGGCTTTGTATTCTGTGAATTACCTGTGTGATGTCAGTGTATCAATGTGCAGCTGTGCAAAAATTTATAACCTGAGGGTGCTGTGTATGGATGTGTGAAACTGTGTGAAATTTCTGTGAGTGTTGTGAGTACCCTAGAGCCAGTACCCTTGTGTGCATATGTGTGCTGTGTGTGTATGTGCAGTGAATTGGGAGTGAGATACCTGAGAGTGTATCTGTGTATGTTGATATATGGCTGTGTGGTTAAGTATCAGTGACTTATGCATTGTGTGTGTGTGTTTTAGCATGTTAGGTATCTGTCAAAGGAAGGGAGGCAGAGTAATAATCTAGGGTACAGTATTAGTTCAGTAGGTGCAGTGTTTTGTACCAGTAACTTTGGGTATATGTGTGTAGGATTTTTATGTATTAGTGTGTGTAAGTATGGGTGAAACTGAATGTACCAGTCTTCAGTTTTACACTGATATGCACCAGTTTATACAATGGATTGACATCAGTTCTCCCACTAATGTGTATCAGTTATACACTGATATGTGTTGGTGAAACTGTGTGTGTACTGTTAGTAGAGTGTTGTGGGTATTGTGTTGCTTTGGTGTGTTAGTATCAGACAATGGGTTTTATTGTGCTCAGTAAGTAGTGGTATCTGCTAACATTGGTGCTGAGTTTCATATCAGTATTTACAGAGAACACTTGGAGCTTGAGCATACAAGTAGCTGCAATGTGAGTAAGGGAACACAACAGCAGCAAGGTGAGTATATGTTAGAGTTGAGTTGCATTGATATGTAAGGTATTAAAATTAGTATAAGTTGAGTATAAGTTTGTTAATATTATGAAGTACGTAATATATGTGTGTGTGTAGGGAGTTATGAGTGTCAGTGTTGGTATATATCACTGTGTAAGTCAGTATATCAGTGTGTGTGTAGGGTGTGTCCCAGGTTATTTCAATTTCAGTATAGAACCTGTGGAAGGAGGTGTGGTTCAATGATCTGTGAGTGAGCACACAGTGTGGTAATACCTATGTGTGTAGGAATTTAGTATTTCTGTGTAGCTCAGTGTATCATGTGAACCTATGTGTTAGTACCAGTAATTCAAACCAGCCTGCCTATGGGAGTTTAGAATTCAGTGATCAATGTGTGAGTACTGTGGGTTAATGGTATTAAGTATATGAGTAAGGTATAAGTTAAGTCACTAAATAAACACTATCCTATAGATAAATTGGGCAGTATATTTATAAGTCATATATATATTATTACGACTCACTATATAGTCTATATAGCTATATGATACCTAGTATCTAGATACTCATGAGATGGACCTAGAAACCTAGTCACAACCTAGTTTTAACTAGTATTAGTTAACAATAGCTAGTATGAACCTAGAAGCAAGGTATTAACTAGTTTTGACCAAAAACCTAGAATTGACTTAGTTGGACCTAGTATTGACCAGTAAACCTTAGACATGACCTAGAAACCTCGTTTTTAATTGTTAAGCATGTTATTCTTTTAAATTCATTAATTAACATTGAATTTCCATAAATAGGTCATTGTGATTCCATTTTGGACCTCGATCCTCACATTCTGCTCAGGACCACAGGCGAGTACATTCTCTGACAGTTTTCATGGTTGATTACTTCTATAAATTGTAGTGTATTTCATACTTGATTCCGACACTATGGATACACGGGTTAGCACCCTAGATCCCCATCACGAGGAGTCGTGGTTGGAATCCATCGTGCTAGCTGGGGGATGGGGAACTATTAGTAGATTATGTGATCATATCCAAACATTTATATGCACCATAGCTCACCCCACTTCTCACGTCGGGTGCGGCCTGACCACTTATATGCTCCATAGCTGTTATATATGATTAGCCTGACCACTATATGCACCATAGCTAACCATGCGGTTAGCCTGACCTAAAAGAATCATAGCTAATCATATATAACCAGCCTGATCCAGTCCCAAGCCGATCACATGATAAACTAATAATTCAAACACTTAGCTAGATGTCTTATCTTTATTCAGATTTACTTGTTCTAGCATTTACTACTTATTGCTCATTGCTAGATGCCTACTGTCTATTTCATTTTCTCCAGTACTTCACATGTTCAGCTTTTATTTCCATCTTGTATCTCTTACACTGTTTATAGATTTTGTCAATTAATGAAACTGCTGTTAGTGCTTGTGCTTCGCTCCAATCCTGACTGGATAACCAACATTTTTCAGAGGACCTGGAGGACTTTTGCCCTACTCATTACGGTCCAGGAATAGAGGAGGATTTCACCCCAGAAATCCCAGAGGAGGTGCCTATCTTAGAGGAGAACTTGCCTGCCCATGCTTAGATTATTTTTCTGCATTTATTGTTTTAGACTGAGACTGAGACTGAGACTGAGACTGAGATGTATTTATTTTTATTTGTGACTTTGTGAGATCATTTGGACCCAGGATTTGAGTTGAACTTCTTGTGATTGGTTTAAATAGAACTCTTTTCAATTCTCATCGTGCCATTATGTTTATAGTTGTGATTGAGTATATAATAGAACTGTGATTTATTTATCATTGTTCTCCGTACGGAGTTGAGACTATTGACAGGATATACTATGTTTGTGACCTAGACAGCGTTCTACCGCCGATGCTGCGGCGTAGGCTGGACGTACCCACGACTCATGCCCAATTTCCGGGTGCGGGTCGTGACATGTCCTGTGCCACTCTTTGTCTGTCTTTGATAAGTTTTACCTTTTCTGCTGCATCCACGACCATTTCTGGTCCTAACAAGGCTCTCTCTCCAATATTATCCTAAGATAACGGTGTACAACACCTTCGTCCATATAAAACCACGAATGGTGACATCTCAATGCTGGCCTGGTAGCTGTTGTTGTAAGTAAACTCTGCTAGGTGTAGATGATCCTCCCAAGAACCTCTAAGATCCAAAATGCAAGTGCATAACATATCTTCAAGAGTCTAAATAGTCCTTTCAGACAGTCCGTCTGTCTGGGGGTGATACGCAGTACTGAACTTGAGCTGAGTGCCCAAGCTAGCTTGTAGACTCCTCCAGAAGTAGGAAGTGAAACGACTATCCCGATCTGAGACGATACTCACAGGAACTCCATATAATCTAACAATTTGCTGTACGTACATCTCTGCTAGCTTCTCTGTCAATGTACCCACTTTAAAAGTTAAGAAGTGGGCTGGTTTGGTCAACCAATCTACGATGACCCAAATCGCGTCCTTTCCCCCTAGAGAACGTGGAAGCCCTGAAATAAAGTCCATAGTCACGTGCTCCTACTTCCATTCTAGAATAGGTAAAGTTTGAAGCAATCCTCCTGGCCTCTGTCGATCTGCTTTTACCTGCTTGCACACTAAACATCTGGATACAAAGCGTGCTACCTCGTGCTTCATACCAAACCACCATACGTGCTTCCTCAAATCTTGATACATCTTGTTGGCACCGGGATGCATCGAGTACTGAGAGCGATGTGCCTCCTGCAAAACCTCTTTGCACAGTTCTTCACTTGGCACACACATCCTCGTGCCATGCTGTAAAGATCCATCATCCGTAATAGTAAAGTCATCTATCAATCCTGTCCGAACTTATGCCCTGATACTCCTCAGAGTCTCATCATCATACCGTGCCACTCTAATTCTATCCATCAGCTCTAATTGTATCTATAATCCCCACATCTGAATCTCAATACCTGGAACTAGTACTTCAATTCCTAATATCTCAAGATCGGCCAATAACTGTCTATCTGTTGTCAAGTACATAGCCATCGGATACCTACTCAAGGCATCGGCGACTACGTTGGCCTTTCCTGGATGGTACTGTAATGAGATATCAAAGTATTTCATCAACTCTAACCACCTTCTCTGCCTCATATTCAGCTCTTTCTATGTAAATACGTACTTCAAGCTCTTGTGGTCCGTGAAGATATTCACACACTCTCCGTACAGATAGTGTTTCCACAGCTTTAGAGCGAAGATAACTGCGGCTAACTCCAAATCGTGAGTGGGGTAGTTCTTCTCATGAGGGCATAATTGTCTTGAAGCATAGGCAATTACTTTCCTATGCAGTTGAAGAACGCATCCCATACCTTTTCCTAAAGCATCACTGTATATAGTGAATCCACCTGTCCCTAACGGCAACGTCAAAACTGGAGTTGTCGTCAATCTCTTCTTCAGCTCATCAAATGCGGCTTGACATTCCTCTGTCCAGACAAAATCCACATCTTTCTTGGTCAGCCTAGTCATTGGCTCTGTAATCTTGGAGAAGTCTTGTACAAATCTTCTGTAGTATCCTGCTAGTCCGAGAAAGCTACTGATTTCAGCTACCGAACTGGGGGTAGCCTATGACTCCACTGCCTCTATCTTCTTTGGGTTAACTGAAATTCTGTCACCCATCACCATATGTCCAAAAAATTCAACCTTATTAAGGAAGAACTCATACTTTGAAAGCTTTTCGTACAACTCTTCCTTCCTGAGAGTCTCCAAGACTAACCTCAGGTGCTCTTTGTGCTCCTCTAGGGTCTTCGAATACACAAGAATGTCTTCAATGAACACCACTACGAACTTGTTATGGTATTGATGAAATACCTTGTTCATCAAGTTCATGAATACTGCAGGTGCATTGGTTAAACCAAATAGCATTACTGTGAATTCAAACTGGCCATATCTGGTCCAAAAAGCTATCTTCGGTATGTCTTCTCTCTTCACCTTCACCTGGTGACAGTCTGACCTCAAGTCTATCTTTGAAAATACCTTCGCTCCGCTCAACTGATCGAAAAGATCATCTATCCTCGACAACGGATATTTGTTCTTGATAGTGAGGTTGTTCAGAGCTCTATAATCGATATACATGTGTACTGTTCTATCCTTCTTCGGTACGAACAATACCGGGGCTCACCATGGCGATGAACTGGATCTAATGAAACCTTTGTCCTGCAGCTCCTCAACTTACTTATTCAGTTCTACTAACTCGCTGTTATTAACCCTATAGACATGTTGCGAAATAGGCTCCGCTCCTGGTATCAAGTCTATAGAGAATTCAACATCTTTGTCTAGCGGCAAGCCTGGCAACTCCTCTGGAAATATATCCAAGAAATCTGCTATTAGAGGATGTGATAACTCCTCTTCTTCCTTTCTAGCTCCGCAAAAAGTGCCTCTGCTCTGCTTTGCTGCTCCTCTGGTGACCTCAAACTCCGGTTCTCCTGGCGATCGAAATATTACTCTGCCTCCGTAAAAATCTATAGAAGCATGGTGTTTACTCAACCAGTCCATTCCAAGTACAATATCGTATCCCGAAAGTGGCATGACGAGTAAATCCACGCTCAACTCTCGGCCTTCCAATAACACTCTTCGATCCTTGCAATAATCACGGACTAGGATAATGCCTCCTCATGTCGTGATCTTGCAATTCCTATCTAATGGTTCCATTTCTAAATGATGCTTAAGAGCATAAGATACAGATACGAAACTATGGAAAGCACCAGAATCAAATAATGCAAGTGCTGGAATAGAATCGAGAGAAACTGAACCTAAAATCATGTCTCCAGCTGGCTCGGCCTCCTCAGTCGTCATGGCATAAGCGCATCCCTGTGGTGCTCCTCTCTGCTGGTGCTGGTACTGAGCAAACCTCTGCTACTGTGGTGGAAGTGGATGTCCCTTTTGTTGGCCTCCTGGTAGAGTAGGTATTCTGGCTGGTCTTCTCTGAGCTGCTCCTCCACCCTGAGGGGCCTTAATAGATGGGCAGTCCCTAAGCTGATGTGCTGATGATCCACAGGACAAAAAAGTATCCAATATCTTCCTACAAATGTCTCTAGTATGTCCCATCTTTTCGTAATATGCACATTGGGCAACGGGCTGATTCTATCTCTGTGGCTGCTGTTGTTGGATGTGTCCATGAACTGGTGCCTGGTGCTGTTGATGCTGCTGCTGGTACGGCCTCTGTTATTATGGAAAGTATGGGTGCTTGGCCGGTCCTGTGTTACCACCTGTTACTCCAGAAGTGTCGCATCCTCTCTTTGGCCTGAGGTCCAGGTCATCTTCAGCAATTTGGACATCCATCAGAATACCCTCAAATGTAGCATGCGTCATACCGAAGTATGAGACTTGATCTCTCTATTCAATCCCTTCCTGAATTTCTGTGCTCTGTCTCCTGGGTCTCGAATCATCGATGGCGCGAATCGACTGAATCGGCAAAACTTCGCGGCATATTCGTTAACTGACATGCTCCCTTGGACTAAGTCATGGTACTAACTTTCCAATGATCCCAAAGCCACGTCCGGAAAGAGCTTCTCCTTGAAGAGCTCTTTAAAGTCATCCCAAGTAAGTCCTCCATCAGCGAGTCTCAGCTCTTTACGATACCACGTCAGCGCGATATCAAACATCTGACTACTAGCGGCCTCGATCTGAAGAATCTTCAGAATCTGTGTCAAATGCAAGTTCCTCTCTATATCCTCTAGCCATTCGTCAGCGTAGAGTATCCCCTCAGTGCCTTTGAACTCTCGATGCATCATCCTATTAAATTCCACTATAGTACCTGGCCTCTGGTGTTGCTGGCCAGGATGCTGCAGTTATCGTACTACTCTCTCCACAGCCTGGAGAGCCACCTGATGAGCATTCTCCATGCTCTCTCTCATCAGCTCTGTCTGTGTCTGGTGCGCCTCTGCTTATACCCTCTAAGCCTCATCTTGAACACGCTGAGCTTCTGTTGTTACTCTCTAGGCCTCTAACATGCCCTGGATAAGTGTGAACATCTGTGCCCAGTTAGTGGACACACCTCCGGGAATCGGTGTCGGTGGTAGAGGAAGGTTGTCCGTCACAGCTGGGGCAATCCTCTGAACAGGTAGAAAAGGGATCCCATTAGCTGCAGATACTCCCACATGAATAGGAGATGTAGGAGGAACTCCAGATGTCTATTCGTCAAGTCGAGAGGTGGCAGACCTCTCTGAAGCTGCTGCTCCCAATCTCAAAGACCTAGTCTTCGGCGGCATCCTAAAGACAGATTGAAAGAATAAATTAAGGTAATAGATATGATATCACCAAGGAAGGACAATAAAATTCTAAAGGAAGCAATTATTCAGAATAACATTGTAAAGATCAGAATTTTCCTAGTGTGATTGATCATACTCTAATCCTAAATCCTATTTCCTATATCCTATCGTAGGCTCGCAGTAGTACAACTAAGTTATTTTACTACCACGATATCGCACAACTCGTAAATCTATACCTGCATGGGCCACCACTAAAAATGTGTCACGACCCGCACCCAAAATTTGTGCATGAGTTGTGGGTACGTCCAGCCTACGCTGCAACATCGGCAGTAGAACATTGTCTAGGTCACAATAAATACTAACATAACTCATAACCTGTCAATAATATCAACTCCATAAGGAGGATAATATACATCTCACAATAGCTTATAATGCAAACTCAATCACAACAACTATAAGAGTATAAAGGTACGATAAAAGATAAGAATAATGACATAGTTAAATACCATGTCTCAAAATAAAGATAAACCAAAGTCTAGCTGTCTATCATAAAGTCTCCATAAGTCCCAACATAAACTCAAAATAAGTCTAAACATAAACTGAAATAACCTCAAATAAGTCTCAGTACATAAGATAAATATTGTCTAGATAGCTGCAGGTAATGTCTCCTCTAAAGGAATAGTCTCCTCTAAGATATCTGGTATGTAGTCTGCATCTATACCTGGTCCATAATGTGTGGGACAGAAGTTCTCAAGATCCTCTGAAAAAATATCTAGTCAGGATTGGAGCAAAGTACAAGCACTAACAGCAGTTCCACATATATTGACAAAAACTATAACACAGTATAAAGAAATACAAGATAGATATGAATACTAGCAATGAGAAATACTGGAATAAAGAATACTGGAATAAAGGAATACTGGAGCATATCATCATCAATGTACATCTAGTGATGAATAGAAATACAAGTGCATGCTAGAACAATAAACTAAAATATAAGTAAACGTTAGAACAATAACTAGAACATGTAGATGCTAGATCAATATACTAGAGATACATGTCAAGAACATCTAGCTAAGTGTGTGAAACATTAGCATATCATGTGATTGGTTTAGGACTGATCAGGCTTGTTACATATGATTAGCTATAATTCATGTAAGGTCAGGCTAACCATCTGGATAGCTATAATATGAGCAATAGTCAGGCTAATCACATGTAATAGGCTATGAGGCATGTAATGGTCAGGTTGCACCGACGTGAGGTGTGGGTGAGCTATGATGTATGTAGAGTTGGGTATGATCACATAAGCTACTAATATTTCCTTGTTTCCCCAGCTAGCACGATGGATTCCAAATCATGACTCCTCGTGACAGGTCTCGATGATGCCAACTCGTATAAACAACAGTGTCATAATCAAGTACGCTATACAACTAGAATTATAGAGATAATCAACATAATAAAAACTGTCAAAGAATGTACTCGCCTGTGGTCCTTAGCTGGCAATACCAATATCATTTTTCCAAAGTATCGTCTGAATTATCCAACAGTCCTATAGACATATCACATAATACAATATTGCATCAGACATTACACTAACACATACAATCAAAACACAAAGAACTCAAAGACTATGCTAGGGGGTGACACTTGTCATCTACAGGGTCAAGAGTGCGTCTAGTTGCACGGTGTCACTTCTGTAATTATTGTGCATAATAGTCAGTCAATTAATACGAGTCTTACCAGTACGTCAGTGTACATATGGCAGTCTACTAATAATTCCCATGGTCACAAGTCAATGTAACTACGTGATATCCGTAATTACACTCGGGTCACCCAGTACATATATAATTATACATAGTCTTAACTAGCATATAACATGAATACTTATAATATATATGTACACCAAATAAATACATATACCATATATATATGTGTATATATACTAATTAATTTCATATACTATATATATATATATATATATATACCAATTATATACATATTAAATATATACTAATGGAATACATATACTATATATATATACTAATTGAGTTCACATACTATATATATATATATGTATATATATACCAATTATACATATTAAACATATACTAAATATATATGCTAATACATACACCCTCATACCAAATATACAATATGCGTATATTAAACCATAACTAAAAATATGTATGCATACTAATGAGAACTACGCGTATGCGTGAACGTGTACATGTACGCAAGAGGGAGAACTCGAACCTGTGTACACAAGATGAGGCATTCGTGTAGAGTCATCGAGGAGGTGGCAGTGGGGTGCTGCTCGGGTTCATGGTGCAAGCGATCGTGCGCTTAGGTCGATGGTGTACAGTACTCTCAGGCGAGTGCAGGCGGATCGACGGCAGCGGATAAGGCGAGGCCTCCGACGAGGTTCAATCAAGTACAGGCGGTGGGTCGAGGCGAGGCATTCGGTGGATCCGGTCGAGTGGCAGTCGGGTTTAGCGGTTGGGACAGTGGGATGGCAAGTACAGCGGTCTGGCCGGGTCGGGGTGGCGAGTGCAGCTGTGCTCGGCTTCAGCAGCAGTTCATCGACAGAAAGGCGGGTGCAGCGGGTGGTGTCGTGTGTATGAGAACGACAGGTTGGCTGGGTTAAGAAAAGGTGGGGTGTTCGTGCTCAAGCGAATCGGTGGGGGATGGTGAACTCTGGCAGGGTAAAGGATGGGGGTGATGGGTGAACAGGGAAGATGGTTGGGGTCGGCTGGGAGTTAGGTTTTAGGAATAAAGAAAATGGAAAAAGTAAAGAAAAGGAGTTTATATATTTGTACTATTGGGTTGACCTAGAATAAGGGCTTGGTCAACACTTGGAAAAAAGGCTTCTCGTGTAGAATTTCAAGGGCTATGACTTCCTATATTTAAAATGGTTGGCTAGGATTGCATTTAGTTCAAAGTTTGGAGGGCTATGGTTTAAGGAGGTTGATGTTGAGTTACACACTCCCAAAATTATGGAAAAATTCACATGAGGAAGAAATAGGTTTCTTCACGTGTTGTGTCCAATACGGTGGACACCTTAATGTACTTTTGCATAAAAGTGCCCAATAATTGATAAATTGTACAAAGTTAGGTTTATGGTTTAATTTAATTAAAATAAATATAATAGGTGTTCTAAAATTAATTAGAAGTACATGGAGCTAAAATTAAGTGGGACACAAGTGTCATGAATGAAGAAGACTCAGAATAGAATATTACCCTAATTTGGGTTGCTCAAGATCGCTCGAGATTGTGTCTCCAATTTTGATTAGAACGCACAAGGATACATAGATGAATTTATATTAAATTAAATATAGTTATTTGCGTCGAATATTGTGCGACTAAAATAAAGTACATCATGGCATAGTTATGAGTCACACAAGGATCAAAATAAAAGTCTGGCACGTCTAGGACAAGGGTGTGAAATTATTTGGAAGGCAATGGCAAGTGTAGCACTTTAATTATTGAAGCAACAGTAAAGTACAACAATCAAATAAAATCACAGCAATTTAGATATAAATAATTATCATGCAATCATTTACAGATTAAATTATGAAAAGACGAAAATACCCCTATTTTGAAATATGGCAGTGACAAATTAGAAAAGGGATGAAGAACTGCAACAGTAGTTGAGATGGGGTATACCCTATTACTGATACGACATCAGGGCACTGGCATTGGGTTCAGTTGCAGCAACTAAAAATAGGGGATTATATAGCAATCACTGAAGGTAAGATTCAGTGTAGGGTATAAGAAAAGAAAATATAGAAATCATAGCATGGCAAGGTTAGACTGTGTACAGGCATGTGCTAAGTGTGCAGAGGTAGAGGGGTATCAATTGTTGTGGGTAATGTTGTTATGAGGGAGAAAGTGATTAGCAGTTCCCAGACTTAAAGGTAAGCATCAGGTAATAAGTGTTACCTAGAGTAATACCACAGCAGCAACTTGGTGTGTGGGGTACAGTTCATTTTGAGTAGAGCACATCAGTATTGTAAGTAACTGAGAAGTATATTTCTGTCTTATGTATTAGGTGTAGAACAAGGGCAGTGGTGAGGTATTAAGTGATAGTATCAGTTGAGTTAGTAACTAAATACTAAGTTACTATGTATGTATTATTATGTATATAAGTTCATGCAGTGTACTAAGATACGTGGAGTATCATAATACCTAGTATACAGATATCTTAGTACCGATAGCTAGTGTAAGTAATATTGATTAGTATTAGTTAGGTGTTAACTAATATAGCTAGTGTACTCGAATATTGACCTAGAAGACCTAGTGTGCCAAAGTAGTGACCTAGTTAACCAAGTTGGACTTAGAGATGGCCTAGAAACATCATGCTTAGTTAGTTAACCATGTTTATCCTTTAATTCACCAATTAACATTGATATATTATATATGTTGGCCCAATATTTACATTGAGTTTTTGAGTATGGCTAATCAATTAAGTTTAGCATTATGGTAATCGATCAATCACTATAGTATCTTCTACTTAAACTCAGCATTGTCCAGATATGTAATATTTGCTTCTGTATATTTCCTTATTCGTCTAACATGTACTTTTAGAAAAAAAAAGCAAGAACAGCAGTGGATATATTTTATATGACGATGAGCCAAAGACGGTGTTATACCAGAAGATTTTGTCCAACCGCCAATGACTTATCTGGAGCCTCGCACCCGGGGGTTCCGCTGCCGTCAAGGAAAAATATATCTTTAAGTCAGCAGATGTTTCAGAAGTTTGGTGTCATCAGTGCTCTTGGTTTTTATATATTTTTTACTTATTGAGTCTAGGATCGATGTAAGCTGAGTCACACTGGCAAATCAAAGTACCTATACCCAGATATCTAGTCCACTCAAATAAACCATTTAACTATCCACTAAATCAGGCTATATTCATTCACAAAGTCTACTATACTTATCAACCACACTCGGGTCAAATTTATGACGAGCTCTGACCGAACTCGGTTAACCTTTTGGTATAAAAACAACTAGTTTAAATAGCTCCTGATTTTTTCGCCTTCAACGTTCAAAATTTTAAATATTCCCTACCCAATTCTAGCCGAATTCGGTTTGGTAATAACCTATAAATAGAGTTAGATTTTTACATTCTTACTCACTCAACCATTCTCAATCTTTCTATCCTATAGTGAGTAAACCCTCAGAGCCTAAACTTTTTTATCTCCAAGATCAACTTACAGCCTTCTAGTGCTAAGTGCGGTCTCGATCTAGAAGTCTACAGATTTGTAAAGAGCTTGGTTCATCAAGCCCCAATTTTGTGTAAAGTTGCGAGCCTTCGGATCAAAACTCATAGTGTGTGAAGTTGTGAGACTTCGGATCAAATCTCATGGTGTAAAGAAGTAGCAAACATTCGGATCAAAGCTTGTGATTCACTATTGATGATTATAGTGGATAAAACTCCTAGCAAGAGTTCTCGGGACTGGACTAGTCCTTTCAGAGGGAAACTATTATACATCGCGGTGTTTGCGTTTGCTCTCTCTTCCTCTTACTTTATTTTATTGCATATACATTGCCAGTTAATAACTATCTTCACTCTGCTTAATTTTAAATTGGGTAGATTAAATTTTAATACACTCTATTCACCCCCCTAGAGTTGCCTTACGGTCCGTCAGTATATAGGTCTATGTGCCTCCAGTTTGGACATCGATCCTCACACTTTGCTCAGAACCACAGGCGAGTACATTCTGTAATAGTTTCTTTATTTTGACCATTGCTATGATTCTAGTATGTAGTGCTATGCTTGATTTTTGACACCGTAGATACCTGGGTTATTATTATAGATACCGGTCATGAGGAGTCATGATTGGATCCATTGTACTAATCGAATATGGGGAAGTATTAGTTGATTATGAGATCATACACCACCTACTTTTGCATAGCTCACCCTCACTACACGAGGGTGTAGCTTGATCTTATTACTTGTGTATAGCTCCCCGTATATGATTGGCCTAATTTGTGCATAGTTAATCATATATGGTAGATCGTGATATGTCCCAAGCCGATCACATAATAATTAATATTTCAAGGCACTTAGTAGTTGTTCGTATCTCTTTCCAGTTTACACCTGCTGATATAGGTATTCCTTATTTATTTACAGTTCATTATTACTTGTGAGATAATTATCTGCGTACCAGTTTTTTTATCGTCCAATGTTTCTTCTATCTTTGTATTTTCATTGCTTACTGTTTTATAGTCATGGTTAAATTAATAGAACTCCTGTTAGTTTATGTGCTTTGCTCCAATCCTTACCGGATAATATTTTCAGAGGATCTCCAGGCTTTCTGCTCCACTTATTACGGACCTGGTGTAGACGAGGATTCCACCCAGGAGCTTTAGGAGGATCCCATCCTAGTATTGGATCCATTAGTAGAGACTTAGAGTCTAATATTCATTCATAGTTGGATTATAATCCCGAGATACTCTGAGTTGTATATTTTATTTGGGATACTTATGTTACTATTTAGAATCTAGACTCATTGATGTTGTATTGTATATTTTTAGACTTCTCTTTTCCTTTATATCATTATCGTGCCATTCTCCTCCTTATAGAATTATGTGATTAAGTATTGTTATTATTGTCATATTTATATTTATCTTGTCCTCCTTGTGGAGTTGAGATCTTTTACAGGTTATATATATCTTGTGAGAGGTGATAGGTAGTATTGTGACTTAGACAGTTCTGCCGTCGATTATGCGGCATAGGCTGGAGATACCCACAACTCACTTCTTGGAGGTATGACCCTTCCCAGTAGCAGCCGTCCCTGAACTCATTTAACGCAGAAGGAAAAACTTGCCCTGCTCAACAATCTGGCTGGTGTTGAACGACAGCGACTAAGTCTTCAAAATTTGTACTCAATGGAACACGTCCAAGTTTGAGCACCAACTCCCGAGAAGGGATAGTAGGCAACTTTACAACACATCATAGAAGAAGACATGCGTATCAGCGAAAGAAACTTTGTATAAATCTAACATGCAAAGATGAATGATAGGCGCAGGACATGACTGCTCATGTTTAAGTCCGTAAAGGACCCTTGCCCAAGCAAAGAATCACAGCTTGTGCTTTTGCAAGATCGCACAAGGCATACCTCCAGTTATGCACTAGTATAAAGGCCGTGCATGTCTCTGCATCCATGCGATAAACCGTACAAATGGTGTCTTTGTGTTCTTCCGTATCTCCACCCACAAGAGACTCCTTACATAAGACGGGCCTCTGAACGTCTGAAGAAAACTTTAGGGGGGCAACCTCGTCAGTAGTAGACTTCCCCTTTCCCTTTACTTTCTTCTTGGGCACAACGCACCCAGTCACGAGGCACTTTCCCTTGGTAGTGGCGAAAGACGAAGGAGCTCAGGAAGCCATAAAAATCGACGGGGAAGGAGAGAACCAACTGCAGCGGAGATGGAAGAGTAGACGAAAAGGCAAGGGACTTTCTCTCTATAAACCCTCCTCCTTTTATAGACAGGGGTGCTTCAAAGTATGAGATGCCTATGTCCACGTGGCAACCTAGGATGATAAAGGCGATTGAGTTTTTGATCCGCCGTCATCCTCAAATGAATCGACGCTTCGGGCACTGTATTATCAGCCGGAGAATCCCAATAGATCGGGTCAAAGGTATCACAAAATCTTGCTATTTAATACAGATTTGACGGCATGGTAGAGCCCTCCATGCGACAACTTCTACATGCGTCAATCTGACAAACTTTACAGAAGGAGATAGATAGTGAATGCGTGCTGATTTTATGATTTTTATTAAAAGTATTTCAGACTTAGCCAAGTCTAAAAACTTTGAAGGGGTCTTGTAGAAGAATAAAAAATCTCTCCATACGCTCTAGTTTACAGTCAAAAAATATACAAGAGACTCATAATAGTGGTAGACGCATAACACCCTCGGATACATGACGTTCCAAGATGTATTCTGCCATTTGACACATCATCCCTACAGTCACATCAGAGAATTTATGACTCCAACAAAATAGACAGTCATCCTAACGGCCTCGAATCCTGTACCGATAATTAAAATTTGGGCTGACGGCTTTGTCAGAATTACTTTTGGCAGTAAACAACTGTTTAAATGCTATGAATACAGAAGACGACAAAAAAACCCATGCGTCTCTGGCCCAATGTGTTCCAGACTCCCTGTGATCCATGTGTATCTGGCCCAATATATTTTAGACTCCATACGTCATATGCGTCTCTGGCCCAATGTGTTCTAGACTCCATGTATTCTATACCTTTTTGGCCCAATGCGATCCAGACTCCATACGGTCCATGCGTCTCTGGTCTAATGCATTCTAAACTCCATGCATCCTATACGTCTTTGGCCCAATGCATTCTAACTAACGAGATCTTTCTATTACAACTAAAGAGATCTTCGTGCAGTTAAAATGGGCAATATGGTCAAACGACCAAGTCACGCATACAATGGGCTAAAATGACCCTGAGATCTCATCAACAGTAAATCCTAACCAAGCTTACATGGATGCTTCGTCGTGATATGCGACCACAGTTACAACCATATTATGTTAAAGGAGCCCTATATGGTCATCAAACAGGGGCGAATGCAGCATCCATAGCATGCGACCACAGAACAACTACAAATAACATGGTAGTACCCCCATGCAAAAGGCTGGCTGGATATCTGCGAATCTACACTCAAGGAAGAGAGAAGAGCTGCTACATCAGATCATTCACAGAGTAAAAAGAGTTTCTACACTCCTAACCCTCTACTGCCACCCCCTAAAAAATAAATTTGTACTTAGATTGTCTTCTAGGAATCTTCTTTGTACTTTTTTAGTTTGTTAATCAAATACAGTTCTTCCAATTCTCTTTTTGATTTAATGGCAAACATCTGGACTGATGAGTATTCAGTTGGAGCCTTCTGGGGACAAGTCCTCATCATATGGTTTTCTCCACCACATACCAAACATAAATGCTGTGTCCTATGGTACTCTGTAAGAATATGCTCCAGCTTCCCACAGTGGGATCACCCTACTAAAGAAGTCGACCTCTGCTGTCGTAGATGCATCTGCGCTGATAGTTGAAATAAAGACACCAGTACTGGCCTCCCTTGTGATCCAATCTCTACTACCCGTACTGCTGGTGCTGGTGCCTAAGACTTGGTAGAAAAATCCCTTAAGGTAGAGCGGGATCTCATTTGACTCCCAATCCTATCGACGATCCTCTAAGAGGTATACTCGTGCCTCCTTGCCGCCCTCATCATAGCTTCGAAAGTATGGAACTCATGCTGCTCTATTGCCAGTATGATCTCCATATGAAGACCTTGCTTGAACCTCCTAGCTCTGTCTAACTCGATCGCCACCAAGGTAGGGGCAAACCGGCTAAGTCTACAAAACTCTGTCGCATAGCCGTCGACTGTCTTGCTTTCCTACTTGAGCTTATTAAACATCTGCTGAAGCTCATAATGCACCACCGTGTCAAAATACCTCACTGGAACCTTTTACAGAAATTCGTGCATAGGATCGACATCATAAGTGAAATATCAATAGATGCCTACCAGACGCGGGCCAAATCCAGCAACTGTAAACTCACTACTGCTACACGCTCTCTACTCGGAGTCCTTATAGCCTCCAAAATAACCTTAGTATCCTGCAGCCAAGCATCGAACAAAATTGCCTCCTCTGTGCCCAAGAAGAACGGAGGACTAAGGCGCCTGAATCTGGACAAAGAATTATAAATCTGAGAACCACCTTGCTCCATGGCCGTTGTAGAAGCATGAAAAATATGCTTGGAAGATCTACGCAGCGTCTTAATGCAGAGCAGCGTAAACATAGGCTTTCAGAGCCATCCAGCGTAAAATAGGGTTCTTCATCACCTCCATGGCATAAAATCCAGCCGCTCTCAAAGCAGCATTAAAGCGTACGAGGAATGCTTCATCTTCCCAAAAAAGAAACTGTCCAGTCGCACAGTAAAAACTGACCTCTGACTCCTGACAGAAAGTGCTGCACGGCTACCCAGACGATGGCTGGAAACGATCGCAGACCACTCGGGACACGCCCCACAGTAATGATGGCGGATCTCGGCATTTAATACAGAGGATTTGGTTAAAATATCACCAAACCGGCGCTTACTAAAATCCCCCAGCGTAAATCGCTCTTTCGCGTACAAAGGGAACACGCTGCCTTGTTTTACACAGGCAAACATGGGCTATTTTACGCTCCGCGGAAGACAAACCGCCTGCCACGTCAAAAGCTGCGCTTCGTACAGGGCTCGAGGCACGTCTCTGCGCCAAAGCACACAGAGCGGTGACAGTTTTCCCTCAAGGCACGTCCCTCCGTCAAAACCCACAGAGCGATGACAGTTTCCCCTTAAGGCACGTCTCCGCATTTAATGCACAGGATGATGGCAAATCTCTGTCAAAGATTTGATTATATCTCCAAAAGCCGTAATTCCGGCTAAAGACGTCCATATCAGCACCCTGGCACGGTACGCAGCGGCTTCTACGCCCATTCAGGATCTGTGCTCAAGCGGCTTCTACGCCCATTCTGGCACGATATGCAGCGGCTTCTACGGCCATTCAGGGCCTGTGCTCACTCGGCTTCCATGCCTACTCAGTCTCTATGACCACTCAGTCTCTACGACTACTCGACTTTCACGCCTACTCAGTCTCCACGCCTACTCGACTTCTATGCCTGCTCGGCTTCTATGCCTGTTTGGCTTTTATGCCTACTTGGCTTCTATGCCATGGTGACGGACATTTGGCTTCTACGCCAACCTCTTCTACACAATGGATACCTACCCACGTGGCTTTTATGCCGTGATCTTAGTAGCAACCGTACGTGTTGTGTCCCCTTAGTTGGGCCCACGTCACCCGCTCAGTCAAAAGATCATCTATACGTAGGCATTGGTTACTTTAACCGTTGTGTAAAAGGGTGCTGTACTTTCCACTCCTCGGTTTCTACACCAACGGAATGGTCGCTATCACCAAAGACTCTATAAATAGAGGCCCCTGTCAATGGGGAACAAGGTTGGAAAATTTGGTCAAGAATACCAACATCAGATCAAAGGTCGAAACTTTGAAAGAAGAATCGAACAAGGTCATCGAACCGGAGATCAAGAGGGAGAGATAGAGAGAGAGAGAAGAATACAGAGCTCAGACAAGGAATAGGGAGCGACGACCTTCAGCATCGCGCATCCATCCTCCTTTGCAACCTCCGAAGCTGCATCCTGTCTTCCACGGCACTTCTTCAACATCGTGTAGTCCAAGGGCTAAAGTAATCGACCGCAGATCAGACACCTATAGAAATTTTTACCCAGATTAAATAAATTATACTCCCACATCCTCGCATAGGATCAAATTGTACAAGTTTGTTTGTGAAACAAAGGGTACGGGTCTCGTATAAACCCCGCCATTGAAATACACTTTCATCTCTTTCGTTTAAAACTACCACAAACAAGATGGTGACTCTGCTGGGGACGTCTTTCTCTTCTGACGAGGAAGTAATTGCTCAACACGATGCGGTATCTGTAGGAACCATGAAGAAGACGCTGGTCGTTCATTTCGACCAGTCTGCCTACGAAGACATGCTTTGGACTGGGGATAGCTCTCACTCTCTCTCCGTCCAAGACAACAGGAAGCTACGCAAAGTCTGGATGCCCAAGACATCCTCCCCTGTTCCTGTGGACTCTCCGATCTCTCCGATCTCTCCGACCAATGAGGTGGTAGCATCGCTCCCTCCGTGCCCCGTACATAAAATTCAGTCTCCCGCTACGCGCGGTACAGACAAAACTTCTGGTAAAGCCTCAGCGCTAACCCAAGAGTATCCACTGCGCTATACGCGCAAAAATCAGTCTCCCGCTATGCGCGGTACAGACAAAGCTTTGGGCAAAGCCTCAGCGCTGACCCAGAAGTATCCCCTGTGCTCTATGTGTAGGAACCAGTCTTCCACTACACGCAGTACAGACAAAACTTCCGACGGTGCCTCAACGCCAAATTAGAAGAACATATCACGCACCACGCGCAAAGCAACATCCGGCCTCTACGGTAAACCAAATGAGCGCTGTGATCTCCGCTAGGGGAAGCAAGCAGGCGAGTACTCAACTCCTCGACCGTTACGCCAGCGAAGAAGCAATCTGCCTATCCTCCGGATTACGCGGGAAGACGACGGTCGACTGAACGCCCCTTCAGCTTTACGCCAGTCTGAGCGAATCTCCAAATCACGCCAGGGGAAGTCCCACGGCGCAAAACTAGCTCAACTTGCTACTCCTGACCTACGCGAATGCCTAATCCAGAAGCGTAAGGAGAGGGGACCTTTCAACATGTCTATTACGCCCCCTAGGGAACAATGTTGTAATAGTCATAATATTGTGATTGACTACTACTGTTCTAAAGCAAAACGATCGGTCTTCGACCGATTGAACTACTCTCAATCTTTCCCGGAGGAAGAGCACACGTATGCATCCGTAAACATGGCTTCACGCATACCTAGAAGAGGGTCAAGCTTAAGACGTCTTCCCTCTGAGCCTCCGAGCCAAAGAAGATTCGAAGACCTCCTCAGGAACGCTGAAGCTGGGGTATTCCAAAACACCCATGCCAGGTCACAGCAACCAGCTCCGTACTCATCTGATTCCGACGCTGGGGGTCGCCAATCTCCCAGATCAGACGCCGAGAGTATAGAGTCGACTTCTGCAGCGACCTATACTTACCCTTCGACGACGCCCAGAGAAATGGGAGCTTACGCCATCGAAGACGAACGCGAGGAAGCATCGCCGTCAGGAGACGCAGAACAATGCATCACTGTCCTGGAGACGTCTCTGAAACAAATGCAGTCCGTAATAGAGAATATACACCAGATGATGCTAACTCAGCACGCAACTGCCATGTCCATACTACCTCTGATATCACTCTCGCCAAAAAAAAATTGTTATTTATATTCCGAAATGACGGGTCCACAACAGTCAGAAAAGAGTCGCTGTTATTCATTCCAGAAGAAGGCAGAATTACATAGGAAGGGATACATCAAGATGGCAGAGTAATCAGGCCATGAATCTGCCACTTCAGTACAGCTATCCTCTCATTCCTAAGGGCCAAGGCATCGACGCGAGCCTGCTCCAGCCGTGCCTCCGGGGTATGCGTAAGGGTCAGATTAGCCTTGCCCGAAGACAGCCCGTACGGGCAGTTTCCGTACGATCCAGAACTCGTCGCGCTTCGCTCAGTCGACCAATCGCTACCTCCAAACCTGCCAACGATTGGGAAGCCCACTCCTCTGCCCGAGCAAGTTTTTCCCTCAGCTTGGAGGCCCTCGCCGCATTCCCTTCGTGCTCGGATCGACACTACATCTCAACGACAAAGGCTTCTTCCACAACAGCTCTTCTCCTATCCATCTCCAGCTTATGCGTCTGGATAGAGTTGTCCAGGCTTTCAAGCTTCATAGTGAGCCGCTCAATCATGAGGTCGTATCGAGCCTGGATATCAGCATCCAGGCTGCCCTCAGTCTGCTGCAAGTATTTGTTAATGGGTTGCTCTAAACCATTAACCACCGCCTCCAGAGCATCAGCTACTCCAAGATTGCCAAGCCCCCTGACAACCTCGATCGAAAGCTGAGAAGTCTTCTTCAGGAGCTCGAAGTCAAGGTTCTTCGCCAACACCATCGGTATTATCATTTTTAAGCTAGTATAGACGAGGCTGGTATGCTGCTCGATCAACGCGACTAGACCCGACTGAGCGCCCGGAGTGGCCACAATTGCAGGCGAGGTAGCCACCGGTGCCACGGCCGAAGAAGGTGCGATGGCGACAATCGAAGTCATTGGCATACTCGCGACAAGCGAGGTCACGATGACCGGTTCATCCTTCCCTTGAGACGACGAAACCTCTCCGGGCGAGCTAGCCCCCGAAGACACTTCTGCCTCAAAATCTGGCGCCTCTACGTCACCGCCAGGAGCCAGAACAAAGCCGAAAGGCGCTTCAACGCCGTACTCCCCGTGGACGTTATCCCCTGAAAAGAGGACAAGAAAGCAAAATGTCAGACACAGTGGTAATCCTCCTAGAAGGAGACATCAAAACGATATTTTACCCGGAGCAACGGCATATACGACGCATCTGCAGCAGATGTAGCTAAACCACGCCTTAATGACGCAATACGAACTGTCATACCTGGAGAAGGAGGTGGGCCGACCGACATCACCAAGAGTTCGGTCAAGCCTTCCCCGAGATGCGGTCGAGGTTCATCAGCCGGAGTCTCGCTAAGCGCACTCGCTAACACAGAAGTAACTCCGCCCACTACTGACCACCAGGGAGATTCTCCCATGGCCGTTGTAGAAGCATAAAAAATATGCTTGGAAGATCTACGTAGCGTCTTAATGCAGAGCAGCGTAAACACAGGCCTTCAGAGCCATCCAGCGTAAAACAGGGTTCTTCATCGCCTCCATGGCATAAAACCCAGCCGCTCTCAAAGCAGCATTAAAGCATACGAGGAACGCTTCGTCTTCCCAAAAAAGAAACTGTCCAGTCGCACAGTAAAAACTGACCTCTGACTCCTGACAGAAAGTGCTGCACGGCTACCCAGACGACAGCTGGAAACGATCGCAGACCACTCGGGACACGCCCCACAGTAATGATGGCGGATCTCGGCATTTAATACAGAGAATTTGGTTAAAATATCACCAAACCGGTGCTTGCTAAAATCCCCCGGCATAAACCGCTCTTTCGCGTACAAAGGGAACACGCTGCCTTGTTTTACACAGGCAAACATGGGCTGTTTTATGCTCCACGGAAGACAAACTGCCTGCCATGTCAAAAGCTGTGCTTCGTACAGGGCTCGAGGCACGTCTCTACGCCAAAGCACACAGAGCGATGACAGTTTTCCCTCAAGGCAGGTCCCTCCGTCAAAACGCACAGAGCGGTGACAGTTTCCCCTCAAGGCACGTCTCCGTATTTAATGCACAGGATGATGGCAAATCTCTGTCAAAGATTTGATTATATCTCCAAAAGCCATAATTCTGGCTAAAGACGTCCACATCAGCACCCTGGCACGGTACGCAGCGGCTTCTACGCCCATTCAGGATCTGTGCTCAAGCGGCTTCTACGCCCATTCTGGCACGATATACAGCGGCTTCTACGCCCATTCAGGGCCTGTACTCACTCAGCTTCCACGCCTACTCAGTCTCTACGACCACTCAGTCTCTACGACTACTCGGCTTCCATGCCTGCTCGGCTTCTATGCCTGTTCGGCTTTTGCCTACTTGGGTTCTATGCCATGGTGACGGACATTTGGCTTCTACGCCAACCTCTTCTACACAATGGATACCTACCCATGTGGATTTTACGCCGTGATCTTAGTAGCAACCATACGTGTTGTGTTCCTTAGTTGGGCCCACGTCACCCGCTCAGTCAAAAGATCATCTATACGTAGGCATTGGTTACTTTAACCGTTGTGTAAAAGGGTGTTGTACTTTCCACTCCTCGGTTGCTACACCAACGGAATGGTTGCTGTCACCAAAGACTCTATAAATAGAGGCCCCTGTCAATGGGGAACAAGGTCAGAAAATTTGGTCAAGAATACCAACATCAGATCAAAGGTCGAAACTTTGAAAGAAGAATCGAACAAGGTCATCGAACCGGAGATCAAGAGGGAGAGATAGAGAGAGAGAAGAATACAGAGCTCAGGCAAGGAATAGGGAGCGACGACCTTCAGCATCGCACATCCACCCTCCTTTGCAACCTCCGAAGCTGCATCCTGTCTTCCACGGCACTTCTTCAACATCGTGTAGTCCAAGGGCTAAAGTGATCGACTGCAGATCAGACACCTATAGCAATTTTTACCCAGATTAAATAAATTGTACTCCCACATCCTCGCATAGGATCAAATTGTACAAGTTTGTTTGTGAAATAAAGGGCACGGGTCTCGTATAAACCCCGCCATTGAAATACACTTTCATCTCTTTCGTTTAAAACTACCACAAACAGCCGTCTAGACTGACTGATTGAGGACATCACTCTGTTGTTGGTAAGACGCCATAAAACCCGTTAGAATATTAATCAATGCTTGAACAACATCCAACTTCTCTGGCAGAACTGGCTACACGAGTGCTGCCAACGGATCAGACTGAACATGCTGCTCTGTCCCGGAATCAATCCTTGACTCTTCTTCTGAATGCTGATATTGATCCTCAAGAATCGGTTGGCCTACTGGTTTCTACTCTGCCATCGCCGAAATACAAAAATTTTGACCAGAAGGATCAGAAATAGTACCCCTGAAATTCAAAGGACACAAGGAGTAAATCAAAGGGACATGATAGATCAACAATCAAATCAGGTAACAAGTCAAACCCAGAGGTATAAAGTAGGACGAAAAGATATCATTGAAAAAATATGTAGATTGAGACATCTAAACAGCAATAACCCATACATGTCTGAAAAAAGACCTACATGGGCCACTACTAAAACTATGTCACGCCTGTCACTACCACATTTTCTATAAAAGGATATTTTAGTAATTTTATATTTAATTAAATATTGTACATGATAAATAATTATTTTTTGTATTATTTAACTATTATTAGATGTTAATTATTTATTTTGGACTTGTGTTAGTGGACCTAACTAGTTTAGTTTAGACTCATGGACAAACAAATATTAATTATTAGAATTGAGCTCATTTAGAAAGCCCATTGATTAGGAGATAGATTAAAATTAATTAAACCATTAGAATAGAAGCTTCCCTCCTTAATTATTTCTTCATGAGAGGCCCCAAGGAGTATATTGGACAATTAATAGTAGCTTGAGGAAGGGGAAAGGGGGGCCGGCCTATATAGAGAGAGGGAAATTATTTTTCTCTCCGCTTTTCGTTTGGAAACTAGATCTATAATTTTCCTCAACCAAATTCCTTAATTCCCACTTCATTTACCTAGCAAATTTTATCTCAATTCCTTCCCAAATCACCATTGGAGGCTAGTGGAGTAAGGATCTAGAAGGAGGAAGCAAGGATCTATAAAAATGAGCAAGGATCTAGAAGTTGGAGGCCAATTTCATCATATTTGGATGTGACATTGGGAATCTATCTCCCAATAGGTACAATTCAGTTTTTTTCCTTAATTTAGTTTCTAAATCTGAAATTTAACCATGAGAAATCAACCTATATGCATAGGCTACCCATAGGATTTGGTTTTGTGTTCATAGGAGGCCTATTGAGAAAGTTATGGTACTTTTTGTGTCAATTTTGGGAGAATTCTGATATTGACATTTGTTGTGTGTGTCAATTGGTCCTATAGATCAATTTGGCATGTGCTTGTATGTTTGGGTCTAGTGTCGTATCTACAATTGGGTACGTGTAGGTCGTATCCTATCAATTTGGTGATACGTGTTGATTTGGGAGTTTTCCCTCCGACACGGGACTTTGAACATGTCACATTTTGACACGGACACGTAGAATTGTATTTGACTCTTCGTATTTTTCATAAATAATATATATGAGTTGTTCGTGTCCTTCGGGGTACGTTTGGATGTGTGGTGGACTCGTGTCGCATGCATATCCTAGATCTAGTGGGATACGGAGTGATACGTTCCATGAGATGTGCAATTTAATGGTAGATCTATTTTTTTTGTTCTTATTCATGGAGGAGTTTAATTTTATATATATATATATATATATATATATATATATTATTGTTACATATATTTATGTATTAAGTATCATAGATCTATATATCTATTATAAATATATGTGTTGTATATTTATGTAGTTATTAATTTACATATGTAAGATCTTCTAGTTATTGTATATACATATGTGGTTGTTGTGTGTATATGTGTATGGTGGTGAATATATATATATTTATGTTTCTTTGTGTCTTAGATCTATGTATATAATTATGTATATTATATGTAGCTATTATTCTACATATGTAAGAGCTATTTAATAGTGTAGTGTATGTATATATATATATATTATAGTATATATATGTTGTGGTTATATATATATATATATATATATATATATATATATATATATATATATATATATATATATATATATATATATATATAAGCTATTATATTATATGTATATACTTATATAATACATGTATCCATATTATTCTATAGTTATATATGCATATGCATGTATGTATAGTTATATATATATAGATTAGTATATATGTATGGGTGTAAGTATATCCATATATAGTAATTACATGTATTAGTAATTAAAGAATGTAAGTATAAATTATATAGTTGCATATATATATATGTGTATATATATATATATATATATATATATATATATATAGGTGTTTTAGTGACAGCAGCAAAGGCGATAGCAGCAGCGTCGCAACAGCACAGCAGCAACAGATGTATCATACAACAGCAACAAAGGCGACAGTAGCAGCCGCGTCGCAACAACACAGCAGCAGCAGCAGTATCATACAACAGCAGTGGCAAAATCAATTTAGCGACAGCAGAACAATCGCCAAAGCAGCAGCAGCAACAGCAAGACCATACATCAGTAGCAGAACCGTCTCTAAAACACCAGAGGACAGAGTATCGGAGACTTCAGCGACAGTCTGCAGCAGTTATTAGTGATAGTTTGGCAGTTTTCATGATTATTTAATATTTATATATATGCTACAATAATATTATATATATATGTAAATATATTCCTAAATTGCTATTTGTATTTATAGTATACTATACGTATAATATTATTGTAGCATGTATATATTACAGGTAGTTTATATAAACATGTTTTGGGGTATTACCTTGAGATACCAAGGTAATTGGGGATACCCAAGGTATTGGGTTTGGGTATCAAGATTATGAGTTAATGTTGTGATACCAAGTTGGTTCAAAACCAAGGTACCTATCTAATGTTATAATTAGGATTTTATTTGTATATTAATATTATTTGACTTATATATGTAATATTTTACCTATGTATTACGTATCCGGAGATACGATATCCTAGAATTTTAAGATATGGTTTTGTGATCTAGACTTTAGTTTTTGAACCCAATATCCTTGTGTTAGACTTGTGCAACCTAGAAATAGGTAGTTGACCATAGTTGACCATAATTTGACTATAGTTGACTATAGTTGACTTAGAGTTGACCTAGTTTGACTTTTGACTTAGAATTGACTTGTTGACCTAGAAGTTGACTAGTTTAACTTATTTTCTTTTGGGAACCTTGTATTGATGTTGTATTCCATATCTATGTCTTCGAGGCACTGTATCAGGTATCTGTAAGACTATTCTTTGGACTTCAGGCGAGTACATTCTCTGATAGTTTCTCATTTATGATATCCTCTATGTTCATTGTATCTAGTGTAGATATCCATGTTCTCTTGACACTATGGTTACACTGATTGGTATATCTGGATCTCGTCATGAGATGTTATTCCTTGGTATATGGTGTATATGGTGCAAGTATTATTTTATTGGTTATCTTGTACATGTACAGATACTGATTCTTGGGAAGACTCGATATCTTCTTAGGGAATCTCGTGCCATAGCATACCGTGATTAGATCTATTATACCAGTCGAGGGTGGAGAGTACTTTAGTATAGATATGTAATCAATTCCCCTATTGTAGCAAGTATTGTTATTAAATAATGTTAATCATACACCACACGTATGATTAGCCTGGCCATATATATTGTATTATGTTCCCAAGCCGATCACATGTTAAAGCTAGTACTCACACACCTAGTCATTAGTGTTCTTGTTCATTGACATATTGTTCATTATTCTGTTCATTCCAGTATTTTCTTATTGTATATCTCTCATATCTATTGTGCATCTTGTATATTCATATCTATTTACTATTACAAAGTTTTTATCATTGATTAGAACTGCTGTTAGAGATGTACTCTGCTACTTTCCTGACTGGATATATTTTTCCCAGATGACACTAAGGAGTGGTACCCTACACATTATCGACCCCAGGATATTATGGGTTTAGAGTCAGAGACTCTGGCTCCGGAGGGACTTATTTTGACTGAGACAGATGACCCGGGATTAGTACCTTCTTAGTATTTCTGGTACTGGATTTGTCTCTAGCTTATTTGTTTGCATTCTTTCAGACTCATTGATGTATTATTTTAGAATCATGAATTGTATGTGACTATTTTGATTTTTTATCATATTCGTGCTCCTTCTATCTTAGATCTGTGATTGAGTATATTATTATTGTTGGTGGTTCATTATATTGCTAGATAGATTACCCAGACAGCGTTCTATCGCTGATTCTACGGCGTAGGCTGGGCATTATTTCCGACTTGCATCCTTATATCGGGTGCGGGTCGTTACACATTTTTAGTGGTGGCCCATGTAGGTCAAGCTTCGCAAGTTATACGATGTCGTAGTGGTGCGACAATTTAGTTGTACTACTGTGAGCCTGCGATAGGATATAAGACGTAGGCTATAGGCTGAGAATACTCAATCACATTTAGGAAAATTCTTTTGATTCAACTATTATCCTTTGATATTTATACTTGATCTCTTAAACTATCCTTTCCTTGAGTGTCTTACATCATATGCCATATTGATCCTTTTCTTTCGCTTTGTCTCAGGATGCCGCCTAAGACTAGATCGCAACAGGAGAGAGTAGTTTCTGAAAGGTCTGCGATGTCCCGAGGGCCTGCACTAGTCACTTCTTCGATGATTGGAGTGTTAGCTGCTTTTCGAGGTCCACCACATACTCAGAGGACTGTGCCAGCTGTATCTGAGGGGATCCCACCTCTACCTCCTTTGCCAACAGAGGCGACACAGATGCTTACACTGTTTCGTGGGATGCTCGAGGCACAGAGGGCTCAGTCTGAGGCACATCAGAGGCAGACCGACATTCTACGGCAGGGCATCGAGAGTGCTCATCAACTTGCTCGTGCCGTAGTCGAGAGAGAAGTTTCGGTCTAGCAACAAGTTGCTCCTCAGGTTGCTCAGCTTCGGCCAGGCAACATTCAGGACTTGAAGAAGCTGGAGCCTAGGGTCTTCAAGGGGACGGAGGGCATCATCTATGCGGATGATTGGCTCGAGGACATTGAGCGTCTTATGAGGGTATCCCGTCTTTCTGAGGATCTAAAGGTTGAGGCTGTAGGACTTCAACTGCTCAACGTTGCTCATACTTGGTTCAGGAATGAGCCAATTCTGGTTGACACATGAGAGTCTTGGGAGGTATTCAAGGTCCTTTTCAAGAAGAAGTTTTTGCTCGGGCAGACAGGCTAGACTTGGTGAGGCAGTTCGAGAGTCTTGTTCAGGGGAGCATGTCTGTGGAGGAGTACGCTGCAAATTTTGGCAGGTTGAGCCGATTTGCAGAGTATTTGGTGAGAGAGCTGAAGGTTCAGGCTATTCGTTTTTATAAGGGTCTAAACTAGGAAGTAAAGATCCTTATTCCGTCTTTTTATGAGACATACTCGGAGATACTTGCGGAGGCACGCAAGGTTGAGCGGGAGTTGGGTTTAAAGCCCAAGAGAGACCGTGATTCTTTTTTAGGGGCCAACGGCAACACAGTATCTGCCAAACGTCCTCATTTCCAATCCAGACTGTTCCAGCAGCCACAACAGCACCAGACTCCAGCTAGGGCACCTTTTTACTAAGCACCATAGCAGTAAAGACAGTTACAGCAAGCTTCCTGTAACTACTACAAGAAGCCCGACCATATATGGGAAGTTTGCAGGAGAAGGCTAGGAGTTTGTTTGTATTGTGGTACTGAAGGGCATCAGTCGAGACAGTGTCCTCATCGTGTAGTTCAGGGAGCAGTTTCAACTCCGAGGGCACAGACGAGCTACTTGCAGTACAGCCGAGGGGACCGCTTCCGACACAGCTGCAACATTATGTCCAACATCAGCAGCAGTGAGGTGTACGTCAGGGACGAGCGTTTGCTATGACCGTTGAGGAGGAAGAACCCACCAGAGATGTCATCGTAGGTTCTATTCTTCTTGATTCTATTCTAGCTTTAGCTTTGTCTGATAGTGGTGCTTTCCATAGTTTTGTATCTGTTTCTTTAGCTCTGAAGCATAGTTTGGTAGCTGAGTCCTTGCTTAGGACTTGCAAGATCATGACCGGAGGAGGCATTATCCTGGTTAATGATATTTGCAAGGATCGAAGAGTTACTTTGGGAGGCCGGGAGTTGAGTGTGTGTCTACTTGTAATGCCACTTCCGAGCTACGATATTGTACTCGGGATAGTTTGGTTGAGCACGTACCTTACTAGAATAGATTGTAGAGGAGGTAGAGTTTTGTTTGGTCGGCCAGGAGATCCGGAGTTTGAGTTTTCTAGAGGAGTTACGGAGCAGGGAGAAGGTATTATTTGTAGAGCTATGGTGGAAGACAAGGATTTGCCGCATCCGTTGATAGCAGATTTCTTGAACGTATTTCCTAAGGAATTGCCAAGATTGCCGCCAGATCGAGATGTTAAATTCTTTATGTACTTGGTGCCAGGTGCAAAACCAATTTCGTAACATGTCTATAGAGTAAACAACAGCGAGCAGGTTGAGCTGAAGAAGCAAGTGGACGAATTATAGGATAAAGGGTTTATCAGATCGAGTTCTTTACCATGGGGAGCACCGGTATTGTTTGTACTAAAAAAGGATGGATCAATGCACATGTACATTGATTACAGGGCATTGAATATTCTCACTATCAAGAATAAGAACCCTTTGCCATGGATTGATGATCTGTTCGATCAGTTGAGTGGTGCTAAGATATTTTCTAAGATAGAATTAAGATCAGGCTACCAGTAGGTAAAGGTGAAGTCGATGGACATACCGAAGACTGCTTTTAGAACCAGGTATGGTCAATACGAGTTTATGGTGATATCGTTTGGGTTGACTAATGCACCGACGGTATTTATGAACTTCATGAACAAGGTGTTCCATCAATACCTTAACAAGTTCGTGGTGGCGTTCATCGATGACATACTCATATACTCGAAGACACCGGAGGAGCACGAGAAGCATTTGAGGATTATGTTGGATATGATGAGGAAGGAGAAGCAATATGGGAAGTTGTCCAAGTGTGAGATTTTCCTAGACAAAGTAGAATTCTTGGGGCATGTTGTGACTGGGGATGGTATTTCAGTGGATCCGAAGAAGATCGCAGCAGTAGAATCTTGGAAGACCCCGAGTTTGGTAGCAGAGATCAGGAGTTTCTTGGGATTGGCAGGCTACTACAGAAAGTTTATGCAATATTTTTCGATGATTACCGAGTCGATGACCAGACTCACCAGGAAGGATGTAGAGTTTGTTTGGACGAAGGATTGCCAGGTTGCTTTTGAGGAGTTGAAGAAGAGGTTGACGTCTGCTCCTATTTTGACGTTGCCATCAGGGTCTGGAGGTTTCACTATTTATTGTGATACATCGAGGAAAGGTTTGGGTTATGTTCTTCAGCAGAATAGAAAAGTGATTGCCTATGCATCCAGGCAATTGCATCCTCATGAAAAGAACTATCCTACCCATGATTTAGAGTTGGCAGCAGTCATCTTCATCCTAAAGTTGTGGAAATATTATTTGTACGGAGAGCGTGTGGAGATCTTCACGGACCACAAAAGCTTGAAGTACGTTTTTAGGCCGAAGGAGTTGAACATGAGGCAACATCGGTGGCTGGAACTGATGAAGGATTTTGATATATCTTTGTAATATCATCCTGGGAAAGCTAATGTAATTGTCGTTTCTTTGAGTAGGTATCCGATAGCTATGTTCTTAACGCAGGATCGATATTTGCTGGAGGACTTGGAGAGCTTGGGCATTGAGTTGATAGTTCCTGGTTGTGCTATACAGATATAGGGATTGCAGATACATTCATATTTGATGGACAAGATCAAGGTAGCATAGTATAAGGATGTATCTCTGAGGAGCATCAGAGTTCAGGTGAGTGCAAGATTGGGGGATGATTTCACCATTGCTGAGGATGGATATTTGAGGCATGGAGTTAGATTATGTGTGCCTAGTGGAGAGCTACATGAGAAGGTGTTGCAGGAAGCGTATCGCTCTCAGTATTCCATGCATCCAGGTGCCAATAAGATGTATCGGAATATACTAGAGAGTGTGTGGAAGTATGGCATAAAGAAGGAAGTGGCATAGTTTGTATCCATATGTTTTATGTGCCAGTAGGTAAAAGCCGAGTTGCAGAGGCCAGGAGGTTTACTTCAGCCATTACCCATTCCAGCGTAGAAGTGGGAGCATATTACTATTGATTTTGTGTCCGGACTTCCACAATCTCCAGGAAGGAATGACGTAATTTGGGTCATCGTTGATAGGTTGACCAATTTGGCCCACTTTTTGCCTTTTAAGATGGGTTTGTCTACAGAGAAGATGGAAAAGATGTATGTGAGGTAGATTGTTAGGATACATGGAGTTCCCGTCAGCATAGTCTCATATCGGGATAGTCGTTTCACTTCTTATTTCTAGAGGAGTTTGCAGGAGAGTTTGGACACTCAGCTCAAGTTTAGTACTGCATATAATCCCCAGATAGATAAGCAGTCAGAGAGGACTATTCAGACTCTCGAGGATATATTGTGCACTTGTGTACTAGATTTTGGGGGTTCTTGGGAGGACCATCTCTATTTGGTAGAGTTTGCTTACAACAACAGCTACTAGGATAGTATATAGATGTCACCTTTTGAAGCTCTGTACGGTAGGAGGTGTCGTACTCCCTTGTCATGGGACGATATTGGAGATAAAGTTTTGCTTGGGCAAGAGATGGTCGTGGATGCAGCGGAGAAGGTTCAGTTGATCAGAAACAGACTTTGTGTGGCGCAGGACAGGCAGCGGCATTGGGCCGATAGCCACCGGAGACCTTTGGGGTTCGAGGTATAGTTTAGATTTTGTTTTGTGCTTGTTATTGGTTATTGTTATAGATTAAGTTCTTAAAGTGGTATTTTGTTCCACGTGTCATAGTTGAGATGGTATATGGCAGATCCTAGTCATGTATTGCATCACTCAGAGATAGAGGTGAGCCCTACTCTTAGCTATCCAGAGTAGCCAGTTGAGATTATGGATCAGAAAAAGAAGGTGCTGAGGAACTAGACTATTCCTTTGGTGCGCTTCGCATGGAGGCATCACCCTCTGGGGGAGTCTACCTGGGAGAGAGAGGATGAAATACGAGAGCGTTATTTATATTTGTTTGTGCCTTGAGGTATGTTCTTTCCTAGTTATGTTATGTTCTTTCACAATTAGTTATGTTCTTTAGTTATGTTCTTTTGTTATGTTCTGTTATTTTCTAGGGGTAGTTTTCGTCTTTGAATTTCGAGGACAAAATTATTTTAAGGAGGGTAGACTTGTCACAACCACATTTTCTAGGAAAGGGTATTTTAGTAATTTTATATTTAATTAAATATTGTGCATGATAAATAATTATTTGTTGTATTATTTAATTATTGTTAGATGTTAATTATTTATTTTAGACTTATGATAGTTTAGACTTATGGACCAACATGTATTAATTGTTAGAATAGATCCCATTTAGAAAGCCAATTGATTAGGAGATGGATTAAAATTAATTAAACTATTAGACAAGAAGCTTCTCTCCTTAATTATTTCTTCATGAGAGGCCTAAAAGGGTATATTGGAAAATTAATAGTAGCTTGAGGAAGGGGAAAGGGGGGTCGGCCTATATAGAGAGGGAGAAATTATTTCTCTCTCCTTTTTTCATTTGGAAACTAGATCTAGAATTTTCTTCAACCAAATTCTTTCATTCCCACTTCATTTCCCTACCAAATTTCATCCTAATTCCTTCCCAAATCACCATTGGAGGCTAGTGGAGCAAGGATCTAGAAGGGGGAAGCAAGAATCAATAAAGAGGAGCAAGGATCTAGAAGTTGGAAACCAATTTTATCATATTTGGAGGTTGCATTGGAAATCCATCTCCTAATCGGTACAATTCAGTTTTTCCCCTTAATTTAGGTTCTAAATCGAATATTTGACCATGAGAAATCAACCCATATGCATAGGCTACCCATAGGATTTGGTTTTGTGTTCATAGGAGGCATATTGAGAAAGTTATGGTACTTTTTATGTCAATTTGGGAGAATTTCGAGATTGACATTTGTTGTTTGTATCAATTGGTCCTATAGATTAATTTGGCATGTGCTTGTGTCTTTGTGGCTGGTGTCGTATCCACAATTGGGTATGTATAGGTCATATCCCATCAATTTGGTGATACGTGTTTATTTGGGGGTTTTCCTCCGACACGAAACTTTGAACAAGTCATATTATGACACGGATACATAGATTTGTAATTGACTCTTCGAATTGTTCATAAATAATATATATGACTTGTTCGTATCCTTCAGGATACGTTTGGATGTGTGGTGGACTCGTGTCGTATACGTATCCTAGATCTAGTGGGATACGGAGTGATAAGTTCCATGAGATGTGCAATTTAATGGTAGATCTATTTCTTTTGTGTTCTTATTCATGGAGGAGTGTAATTATATATATATATATGTATATATATATATATATATGTGTGTGTGTGTGTGTGTGTGTGTGTGTGTTGTATATTTATGTAGTTATTAATTTACATATGTAAGATCTACTAGTTATTATATATACATATGTGGTTGTTGTGTGTATATGTGTATGGTGGTGAATATATATATATATTTATGTTTCTTTGTGTCTTAGATCTATGTATATAATTATGTATATTGTATGTAGCTATTATTCTACATATGTAAGAGCTATTTAATAGTGTACTGTATGTATATATATATTATAGTATATATATGTTGTGGTTATGTATTATGTATATATATATATATATATATATATATATATATAAGTTGTTATATTATATGTATATACTTATATAATATATGTATATATATTATTCTATAGTTATATATACATATGCATGTATGTGTAGTTATATATATATATATATATATATATATTAGTATATATGTATGGGTGTATGTATATTCATATGTAGTAATTACACGTATTAGTAATTATAGATTGTAAGTATAAATTATATAGTTGCATATATATATATATATATAGGTATATATATAGGTGTTTTAGTGATACTAGCAAAGGCGACAGCAGCAGTGTCGCAACAGCTCAACAGCAGCAGTTGTAGCATACAACAGCAGCAAAGGCGACAGCAGCAGCCGCGTCGTAACAGCACAGCAGCAGCAGCAGTAGCATACAACAACAACAGCGATAGCAATTTGGCGACAGCAGAACAGTCGCCAAAGCAGCAGCAGCAACAAGACCATACAACAGCAGCAGCAACAAGACCATACAACAGCAGCAGCGACAGCAGTTTACCGACAGCAGCATAAACGTCGCTAAAACAGCAGAGTATCAGAGTATCAGAGACTTCAATGACAGTCAACAATAGTTATTAGTGACAGTTTGGCAGTTTTCTTGAATATTAAATATATATATATATATATATATTTATGTATATGCAAATATATTCCTAATTTGCTATTTGTATTTATAGTGTACTACTAATATTAGTGTAGCATGTATATATTATAGGTAGTTTGTATAAACAAGTTTTGGGGTATTACCTTGACATACCAAGGTAAGTACCAAGCTAATTGGGGATACCCAAGGTATTGGATTTGGGTATCAAGATTATGAGTTAATGTTGTAATACCAAGTTGGTTCAAAATCAAGGTACCTATCTAATATTATAATTAGGATTTTATATATATATTAATATTATTTAACTTATATATGTAATATTTTACCTATGTATTAAGTATCCGGAGATACGGTATCCTAGTATTTTAAGATATGGTTTTGTGACCTAGACTTTAGTTTTTGAACCCAATATCCTTGTCTTAGACTTGTGCAACCTAGAAATAGGTAGTTGACCATAGTTTGACTATAGTTGACCATAGTTGACTTAGAGTTGATCTAGTTTGACTTTTGACTTAGAATTGACTTGTTGACCTAGAAGTTGACTAGTTTAACTTATTTTCTTTCTAGAACCTTGTATTGATGTTGTATTCTATATCTAGGTCTTCGAGGCACTGTATCGGACATCTGTGAGACTATTCTTTGGACTTCAAGGATGTACATTCTCTGATAGTTTCTTATTTATGATATCATCTATGTTCATTGTATCTAGTATAGATATCCATGTTCTCTTAATACTATGGTTACACGGATTGGTATATCCGGATCTCGTCATGAGATATTATTCCTTGGTATATGGTATATATGGTGCAAGTATTGTTTTATTGGTTATCTTGTACATGTATAGACACTGGTTCTCGGGAAAAGTCGCTATCTTCTTGGGGAATCTCGTGCCATAGCATATCGTGGTTGGATCTATTATACCAGTCGAGGGTGGGGAGTACTTTAGTATAGATATGTGATCAATTCTCCTATTGTATCAAGTATTGTTATTGAGTAGTATTAATCATACACCGCACGTATGATTAGCCTGGCCATATATATTGTATCATGTTCCCAAGCTGATCACATATTAAAGTTAGTACTCAAATACTTAGTCATTAGTATTCTTGTCCATTGACATATTGTTCATTATTGTGTTCATTCCAGTATTTCCTTATTGTATATCTCTCGTATCTATTGTGCATCTTGTATATTCACATATATTTACTATTACATAGTTTTTATCATTGATTAGAACTGTTGTTAGAGATGTACTCTGCTCCTTTCCTGACTAGATATATTTTTCCCAGATGACACTGAGGAGTGGTATCCTACACATTACAAACCTCAGGATATTATGCGCTTAGAGTCAGAGACTCTGGCTCAGGAGGGACTTATCCCGACTGAGAAAGATGACCCGGGATTAGTACATTCTTAGTATTTCTTCTATTGGATTTGTCTCCAGCTTATTTGTTAGCATTCTTTCTGACTCATTGATGTATTATTTTAAACTCATGAGTCGTATGTGACTATTTTGATTCTTTATCATATTCGTGCTCGTTCTATCTTCGGTCTGTGATTGAGTATATTGTTACAGTTGATGGTTCATTATATTGCTAGATAGATTACCCAGACAGCATTCTACCGTCGATTCTGCGGCGTAGGCTGGGCATTGTTTTTGACTTGCATCCTTACATCGGGTGCGGGTCGTGACACATTTTTAGTGGTGGCCCATGAAGGTCAAGCTTTACAAGTTATGCGATGTCATGGTGTCACGCCCCAGTCCTAAAAATACGTAGGACTAGGACACGTAAGCATGCCAGCGGCATATATATGGCAACTCCAATATATGGAACCATAACACATGCGTACGTTGTATTATGAACAATAATTCACAAGTGGTATATAATTATCATAAGTCATAGGGCATAACTAAATTGCATCCATAAAAATCAAATATGAATAAATAACCAATGTCTATGTAACTAGATCTCTATATAAAGTATCAAAGGATGACAGTCGAATGGAAACAAATCCACTACCAAACTAGAATATAAAATGAAAAAAATAAATACAATATAAGTACATCATCGAACAATCACGAGGCTCGAAGAGAAGACCTCCTCGAAATATAAGTAGCCAGTCCGAATTTGTGCTCCTACGAATACTCATAAACATCTACACCTGGAAAGGGACCAGGTCATCAGAGGGACATAACAAGATACATAGAAGCATGCCATAAAGTAAATACTAAATAAATAAAGGGGGTGTGCTAACCATTTAAGTGAATACAATTTGAGGACAACTTTGTGCGTATGGGAAAGTGTAGGCTAGACATATGCTGACGTAATTCACCAATCGCTGTACTGGCTAGTATATGCCACATATGGCCCCCATAACAAGGGCGCTCTGCAATATAATAACGTCCAGCTTCGAGGAGCATGGGATCTATATGAATAATAATGTCCAACGTTCTATAGAGTGTGATATCTACAAAACCACAAGTAACGTCCAACACTCTAAAGAAAGTGGTATCTGCATAAATATATATACGTCCGTATCACTCCGAAGAACGCGATATCTGTATAAAGGAGGTGGGTGTCCCATAAGCCTACTAGTCGTCCTTCCCGCCCAATGATCTATGCTTGTTGTATCCACAACACGCTTTAGCTACTACGCCGAGACGGAGTACAAGTATCGACGTCGTAACTCTGGCTCATAGTCTATCATTAGAACAATAGCCCAACCTTACAACCAAACAAGGACAATGATTTGACCACCATACTACAATAGTCTATTCTCCTGGACTACTAATAACTGCTAAGTCTTCTAACATGCATCACTAATAGCAGTTATGTCCTATCCATCATATGACCTACACGTATAGGTGGCCAATCGAATACGCGAGTCCGTGCCCTACATTAGACTCACAACCCGTGTAAGAAATGTGTCAAGGCCTGGGGAGTCATACTGATAACTCCACGACTTTAGGTGGGTCCACTAGACACTTGGTCAAACACAAGTCCTAACGTCAACGCCTTCGTTGACTGCACTCGAGTCTTTCTCGGACGTGCACAGTTATATAATATGATATTAAGATAATTAAATATACAACTAAAATAATAGCTGAATTTAAACAGTACAATAAGGCAAGGTATACTTGCCTGGCAAGAAAGCTGCATAGTACCAATAGCCTGCTCCTGAAGTCTCGCAGAATAATCCGATATGTCCTATATACATATAATATGATACAATACAACATCAGCCATTATACTAGCACATACACAACCATAAATACACTGGATGCAGAGGGTACGCTAGGGGTGATACTGGTCGACTAATAGGGTCAAATGCGCGTCCAATTACGCGGGTGTCACGTCTTCAAATGCTGTGGAAGATCAGACAGTCACAATAATGCGGGTCTCGCCAATACGTTAATGTACACAAGACAGTCAACTAACATGTTCTTAGGGTCAACATGGTCCGGGTAAATACGGGATAATCCACAGTATCCTAGGGTCGTATAATATAAATACATATATAGTCATAATTAGGTTTTGAACATTGAATTACCTTTACAATATCTATATATACCAATTTAATTGTAATACGCGTATGTATACACGTATAAGTCATTGGGTTCACCATCACAGTCTGAAATCAACCAACTAACTAACCCAAGATGCTAACCTAGATGTTATTCACACAAACATGCATTCATAATATGAAGGAGAGGGACAGGTTCGAACCTTAGTGTATGCTCTCGGGGACGACGATGACGATGAGATTGACGACGATGATGATGACAAACGATGTTGATGATGATGATGAGGTAATAATGAGGATGATAATGGTGATGATGATGATGATGATGATGAGAATGATGATGGTGATGGTGACGATAATGATGATGAGAGGAATGGCCGAAGGCTTACTGCCGGAGTCCGACGAGTCGAGGGAGATGAGACGAGGAGGACTAGCTCAGGGAGAGGTCGAGTGGCTGTCGTGGAGGAGTCGGGACAGTGGTGGTTCTGTAATCTACGATGAGGGTGGTAAACTCGTGAGAAGTGGTGGAGGAGATCGGAGAAGGGGGTGGACTGGCCTGAGTTGGAGGTCAGACGAGGTTAGGGGGTGGAGGAGCTCTGGGAAGAAGGAAGAGGACAGGGTGGAGATAAAGTCATGGGGAGTTCAGGTGGTGGTGAGTGGCGGAGGAAGGTATCAGGGTGGAGGAGACTGTGTTGATGGCGGTGGTGATGATGTTAATGGTAGCGGTGGCTCATGGTCCTGACCGGAGATAGGAGGAGGAGACCGGTAGGGATAGAGGTGCTAATGGTAGATTCGGGAAGAGAAGGAGGTCAGGGAGGAGATGGTTCAGTCGGCGTTAATGGCAGCGAGGAGATGGCCGAGGAACAGGAAGGAAGCTCGGCTACGGGCTACTGGTTCAGCGGGGTCGGCTTCCGGCGGCTCAGGCGAGGCTGTTGTGGGTTGAGTTGGAGATCGACGAGGGTAAGGAGGTGATGGTGAGGCTGTGGTGGTGTTGATGGAGGAGAACGACGGTGGCTTGGTGCACCGTTCGACGGGACCGCTCGGAAGGAAGAGGGTGGCTGTGGGGAGCAGTGGGGAAGGGGAGGAAGAAGAAGAGGAGGCTCGGATTATGGAGGTCCGGCGAAGGTCAGGCAGAGGTTGGCTCAGTCGTGCAGGGAGTCGGCACTGCTGGTCTCTGGTGGCCTGCTCCGGTCGGCTGGCTGTCACGGCGGGAGGAAGGGGATGATGAATAGTAGGAGGTGTAGTCGGCTAGGTATAGAGTTTGGGATTTGTGATAAATAAAAATAAGGAAAAAAAATTATATATATATATGTATGTAGAAATAGGGTTGGGTTTGACCTAGGTAGGTGGGCTTGGTCAACATCTCCTTGGAGTAGGCCTTGGCTTGTCATGGGGTTGTTTGGAGGGCTATAATTTGCATTGGTTAAAATGCATGGCTTGGGTTAAATGAGGGGGCGATGTTGTGCGTTGCACATTCCAAAAATTATAGGAAAAATTCATATGAACGAAAAATGGGTTTCTTCATGTGTCATATCCAATGGTGTGGACACCTCAATGCACTTTTGCATAAAAGCGCCCAATAATTAGAAAATTGCACAAAGATGGAGATTTGGTTAAATTAATTAAAATTAATGCACAAGGTGTTCTTGAATTAATTTGGAGTACATGAGGATAAAATTAGGTGGGATACAAGTTTCATGGACATAGGGGACCCAGAATAGAATTTTTATCATAAATTGGGTTGCACAAAATGGGTCATAATTGTGTCTCCAATTTTGATTGGAACGCACAAGGATACAAAGTTACATTTATTTAGAATTAAATAATAACGTCTGCAACGAATGTTGTGCGACTAAAATATAGCACAAGAGAGCATAATTATAAGTTACACAAAGGTCAGAATGGATGACTGGCTCGTCTAGAACAAGGATGTAAAATTTGTAGAAAAATAATGGCTAGTGTAGTGCTCTAATTATCGAAGCAACGGTTAGGTGCACTAAGTGATATAAATATTATATAATTAAATAAAATATCGTGTTCTATTTCTAATTGGATTCAACAAGCCCTAGTTTCTCTATCTAAGCCTAGTAGGTCTAATTTTGGGTGAGGGGGTTTACACGTGGTAGTGTGACGATTTAGTTGTACTACTGCGAGCCTGCGATAGGATATAGGATGTAGGCTATATGCTGAGAATACTCAATCACATCTAGGAAAATTCTTTTGATTCAACTATTCTCCTTTGATATTAATACTTGATCTCTTAAATTGTCCTTTCCTTGAGTATCTTACATCATGTTCCATATTGATCCTTTTCTTTCGCTTTGTCTCGGAATATCGCCTAAGACTATATCGCAGCAGGGGAGAGCAGTTTCTGAGAGGTCTGCAACGTCCCGAGGGCCTGTACCAGTCACTTCTCCGGTGATTGGAGTGTTAACTGCTTTCGAAGGTCCACCACCTACTAAGAGGGCTATGCCAGCTGTATCTAAGGGGCTTCTACCTCCACCTCCTATGCCAGCAGAGGCGACACAGATGTTTACACTGTTTTATAGGATACTCGAGGCACAGAGGGCTCAGTCTGAGGCATATCAGAGGCTGACCGATGTTCTACGGCAGGGCATCGAGAGTGCTCATCAGCTTGCTTGTGCCGTAGTCGAGAGAGGAGTTCTAGTTCAGCAGCAAGTTGCTCCTCAGGTTGCTCAGCTTCGGCCAGGCAACATTTAGGACTTCAAGAAGCTGGAGCCTAGGGTCTTCAAGGGGACGGAGGGCATCGTCTATGCTGATGATTGGCGCGAGGACATTAAGCATCTTTTGAGGGTGTCCCATCTTTCTGAGGATCTAAAGGTTGAGGTGGTAGGACTTTAACTGTTCAACGTCGCTAGTACTTGGTTCAGGAATGAGCCGATTCTGGTTGACGCAGGATAGTCTTGGGAGGTATTCAAGGACCTGTTCAAGAAGAAGTTTTTTTCTCGGAAAGATAGGCTAGACTTGGGAAGGCAATTCGAGAGTCTCATTCAGGGGAGCATGTTTGTGAAGGAGTACGCTGCAAAGTTCAGCAGGTTAAGCCGATTTGTAGAGTATTTGGTAAGAGAGCCGGAGGTTCGGGCTATTCTTTTTGTGAGGGTCTAAACTTGGAAGTGAAGATCCTTACTCCGTCTTTTTATGAGACATACTCGGAGATACTTACGGAGGCACGTATGGTTGAGAGGGAGTTAGGTTTGAAGCCCAAGAGAGACTGTAATTCTTTTATGGGGGCCAACGGCAGTGCAATATCTGCCAAATGTCCTCATTTCCAGTCCAGACCTTTCCAGCAGCCACAGCAGCACCAGACTCCACCTGGGACACCTTTTCACCAGGCACCACTATAGCAGAGACAGTTACAGCAAGCTTTCTGCCACTACTGCAAGAAGCCCGGCCATATCTGGAAAGTTAGCAGGAGGAGGCTAGGAGTTTGTTTGTATTGTGGTACTGAAGGGAATCAGTCGAGAGAGTGCACTCGTCATGCAGTTCAGGAAGTAGCTTCAGCTCCAAGGGCTCAGACGAGACCACCTGCAGTATAGCTGAGGGGACCGCTTCCGACACAGCAGCAACGTTATATCCAGGATCAGTAACAGGGAGGTGCATATCAGGGATGAGTGTTTGCTATGATTGTTAAGGAGGACGAACCTACCGGAGATGTATTCTTCTTGATTCCAATCTAGCTTTAGCTTTGTTTGATAGTGGTGCTTCCCATAGTTTTGTATCTGTTTCTTTTATCCTGAAGCATGGTTTGGTAGCTGAGTCTTTTCTTAGGACTCGCAAGATCATGACCGGGGGAGGCATTATCCTGGTTAATGATACTTATAAGGATCGAAGAGTTATTCATGGAGGCCGGGAGTTGAGTGCATGTCTACTTGTAATTCCACTTCTGAGCTACGATATTGTACTCGGGATAGATTGATTGAGTAGGTACCGTGCTAGCATAGATTATAGAGGAGGTAGAGTTTTATTTGGTCCGCTAGGAGAGCCAGAGTTCAAGTTTGCTTGAGGAGCTGCGGAACAGGGAGAAGGCATTATTTGTGGAGCTATGGTGGAAGACAAGGAGTTGCCACATCCGTTGATAGCAGAGTTCTTGGATGTGTTTCCTAAGGAATTGCCAGGCTTGTCGCTAGATCAAGATATTAAATTCTCTATACACTTGGTGCCAGGTGTAGAACCAATTTCGTAATATGTCTATTGATTAAAAAATAGCGAGCTTGTCGAGTTGAAGAAGCAGGTGGACAAATTGCAGGATAAGGGGTTTATCAGATCGAGTTCTTCACCGTGGGGAGCCCCGATATTATTTGTACCAAAGAAGAATGGATCAATGCACATGTGCATTGATTACAGGGCATTGAATAATCTTACTATCAAGAATAAGTACCCTTTCCACAGATTGATGATCTGTTCAATCAGTTAAGTGGTGCCAAGGTGTTTTCTAAGATAGATTTGAGATTAGGCTAGATAGATTTGAGATCAGGCTACCATCAGGTGAAGGTGAAGCCGGTGGACATACCAAAGACTGCTTTTAGAACTCGGTATGGTCAATAAGAGTTTATGGTGATGCCGTTTGGGTTGACTAATGCACCGGCGATATTTATGAACTTGATGAACAAGGTGTTCCATCAGTACCTTGACAAGTTCGTGGTGGTATTCATCGACGACATACTCATATACTCGAAGACACCGGAGGAGCACGAGAAGCATTTGAGGATTGTATTGGATGTGCTGAGGAAGGAGAAACTATATGAAAAGTTGTCCATGTGTGAGTTTTTCCTGTACAAAATAGAATTCTTGGGGCATGTTGTGACTGGTGATGGTATTTCAGTGGATCCGAAGAAGATCGCAGCAGTGGAATCTTGGAAGATCCCGTGTTCGGTAGCAGAGATCAGGAGTTTCTTGGGATTGGCAGGCTACTACAGGAAGTTTGTGCAAGATTTTTTGAGGATTGTCGAGCCTATGACCAGACCCACTAGGAAGGATATAAAGTTTATTTGGACGAAGGATTGCTAGGTTGCTTTTGAGGAGTTGAAGAAGAGGTTAACGTATGCTCATATTTTGACGTTGCCATCAGGGTCTGGAGGTTTCACTATTTATAGTGATGCATTAGGGAAATATTTGGGTTGTGTTCTTCAGCAGAATGAAAAAGTGATTGCCTATGCATCCAGGAAATTGTGTCCTTATGAAAAGAACTATCTTACCCATGATTTAGAGTTGGCAGCAGTCATCTTAGCCCTGAAGTCGTAAAAAAATTATTTATACGGAGAGCGTGTGGAGATCTTCACAGACCATAAAAGCTTGAAGTATGTTTTTACGCAGAAGAAGTTGAACATGAGGGAGCGTCGGTGGCTGGAACTGATGAAGGATTTTGATATATCTTTGCAATATTATCCTGGGAAAGCTAATGTAGTTGTCGATGCTTTGAGTAGGTATCTGGTAGCTATGTTCTTGACACAGGATCGATATTTGCTAAAGGATGTGGAGAACTTGGGCATTAAGGTGATAGTTCCTGGTTGTGCTATGCAGATGTAGGGATTGCAGATACATTCTGATTTGATGGACAGGATCAAGGCAGCATAGTATGAGGATATATCTCTGAGGAGCATCTGAGCTCAGGTGAGAGCTGGATTGGAGGATGATTTCACCATTGCTGAGTATCGATCTTTGAGACATGGAGTTAGATTGTGTGTGCCTAGTGGGAAGCTACATGAGAAGGTATTGCAGGAAGCACATCGCTCTCAGTATTCCATTCATCCAGGTGCTAATAAGATGTATTGGGATATGCGAGAGAGTGTGTGGTGGTATGGCATGAATAGGGAAGTAGCACAGTTTGTTTCCAGATGTTTAGTGTGCCAGCAGGTGAAAGCCGAGAGGCAGAGGCCAGGAGATTTACTTCAGCTATTACCCATTCTAGAGTGGAAGTGGGAGCACATTAATATAGATTTTGTGTTCGGACTTCCACGTTCTCTAGGAGGGAAAGACGCGATTTAGGTCATCGTTGATAGGTTGACCAAGTCGACCTACTTTTTGCCTTTTAAGGTGGGTTTATCTACGGAGAAGCTGGCAGAGATGTACGTGAGCAAGATCGTTAGGATATATGGAGTTCCCGTTAGCATAGTTTCAGATCGAGATAGTCGTTTCACTTCTTATTTCTGGAGGAGTTTGCATGAGAGTTTGGGCTCTCAGCTCAAGTTCAGTACTGCATATCATCCCCAGACAGATGGGTAGTCAGAGAGGACTATTCAGACTCTCGAGGATAGGTTGTGCACTTGTGTACTAGATTTTGGGGGTTCTTGGGAGGACCATCTCCATTTGGTAGAGTTTGCTTACAACAATAACTACCAGGCTAGTATAGAGATGTCACCTTTTGAAGCTCTGTACGGTCGGAGGTGTCATACTCCCTTTTCATAGGAAGATGTTGGAGAGAGAGTTTTGCTTGTGCCGGAGATGGCTGTGGATGCAGCGGAGAAGGTTCAGTTGATCAGAGACAGACTTCGTGTGGCACAGGACAGGCAGCGGCATTGGGCAGATAGCCACCGGAGACCTTTAGAGTTTGAGGTATAGTTTAGATTTTGTTTTGTGCTTGTTATTGGTTGTTGTTATAGATTAAGTTCTTAAGGTAATATTTTGTTCTAGGTTGGTGGTTTGGTGTTTCTGAGGATTTCTCTGATACGAGGCACGATTCGCTTCGGTGGAGGCGGAAAGCTTAGTCTGTGATTCATCGGACCGTTCATTATTCTAGAGAAGGTCGGTGAAGTTGCTTATAGAATAGACTTGCCACCTGCATTGGAGGGAGTGCACAACGTGTTTCACGTCTCGTAGTTGAGATAGAACGTGGCAGAACCTAGTTATGTATTGGATCACTCAGAGATAGAGGTGGGCCCTACTCTTAGCTATCCAGAGCAGCCAGTTAAGATTCTGGATCAGAAAGAGAAGGTGCTGAGGAACCAGACTATTCCTTTGGTAGGCGTCGCATGGAGGCATCACTCTCCGGGAGAGTCTACCTAGAAGAGAGAGGATGAAATGCGAGAGCGTTATCCATATTTATTTGTGCCTTGAGGTATGTTCTTTCCTAGTTATGTTATGTTCTATCATAATTAGTTATTTTCTTTAGTTCTGTGCTTTTGTTATTTTCTGTTATTTTTTGGGGGTAGTTTTCGTCTTTGAATTTCGAGGACAAAATTATTTTAAGGAGGGTAGACTTGTCACTACCATATTTCTAGAAAAGGATATTTTTGTAATTTCATATTTAATTAAATATTGTGCATGATAAATAATTATTTGTTATATTATTTAATTATTATTAGATGTTAATTATTTATTTTGGACTTGTGTTAGTGGACCTAACCAGTTTACTTGACTCATGGACCAACATGTATTAATTGTTAGAATTGAGTCCATTTAGAAAGCCCATTGATTAGGAGATGGATTAAAATTAATTAAACCATTAGACTATAAGCTTCCCTCCTTAATTATTTCTTCATGAGAGGCCCTAAGGGGTATATTAGAAAATCCATAGTAGCTTGGATCTAGAAGGAGGAAGCAAGGATCTACAAAGAGGAACAAGAATCTACAAATTGGAGGCCAATTTCATCATATTTGGCTTCCAATAGGTATAATTCAGTTTTTTCCCTTAATTTAGGTTCTAAATCTGAGATTTAACCATGAGAAATCAACCCATAAGCATAGGCTATCCAAAGTATTTGGTTTTGTGTTCATAAGAGGCCTATTAAGAAAGTTATGGTACTTTTTGTGTTAATTTTGGGAGAATTCTGAGATTAACATTTGTTGTGTGTATCAATTGGTACTATAGATCAATTTGGCATGTGCTTGTGTGTTTGGGGCTAGTTTTATATCCACAATTGGGTACGTGTAGGTCATATCCCATCAATTTGGTAATACGTGTTGATTTGGGGGGTTTTTCTCCGACACAGAACTTTGAACATGTCATATTTTGACACGGCACGTAGATTTGTATTTGACTCTTTGTATTGTTAATAAATAATATATATGACTTGTTTGTGTTCTTTGGGGTACGTTTGGTTGTGTGGTGGACTCGTGTCACATGCGTATCCTAGATCTAATATGATACGGATTGATACGTTCCACAAAGGCGACAGCAGCAGCTGTAGCATACAACAGCAACAAAGGCGACAGTAGCAGCCATGTCGCAAAAGTACAGCAGAAGCAGCAGTAGCATACAACCGCAGCAGCGACAGCAGTTTAGCGACAGCAGAACAGTCGCCAAAGCAGCAGCAACAACAAGACCATACAGCAGCAACAGCAACAACAAGACCATACAATAGCAGCAGCGACAGCAGTTTAGCGACAGTAGCAGAACCGTCGTTAAAACAGTAGAATATCAGAGTATCGGAGACTTCAGCGACAGTCAGCAGTAGTTATTAGTGACAGTTTGGCAGTTTTCTTGAATATTATATATATATATATGGTATCTAATATATATGTAAATATATTTCTAAATTGCTATTTGTATTTATATTATATTATATGTATAATATTAGTGTAGCATGTATATATTATAAGTAGTTTGTATACACAAGTTTTGGGGTATTATCTTGAGATACCAAGATAAGTACCAAGGTAATTGGGGATACCCAAAGTATTGGGTTTGGGTATCAAGATTATGAGTTAATGTTGTGATACCAAGTTGGTTCAAAACCAAGATACCTATTAAATGTTATAATTAGGATTTCATATAAATATTAATATTTGACTTATATATGTAATGTTTTATCTATGTATTACGTATCCGGAGATACGGTATCCTAGTATTTTAAAATATGGTTTTGTGACCTAGACTTTAGTTTTTGAACCCAATATCCTTGTGTTAGACTTGTGCAAACTAAAAATAGGTAGTTGACCATAGTCGACCATAGTTTGACTATAGTTGACCATAGTTGACTTATAGTTGACCTAGTTTGACTTTTGACTTAGAAGTTGACTAGTTTAACTTATTTTCTTTCCAGAACCATATATTGATGTTGTATTCCATATCTAGGTCTTCAAGACACTGTATCAGACATCTGTGAGACTATTCTTTGGACTTTAAGCGAGTACATTCTCTGATAGTTTTTTATTTATGATATTCTCTATGTTTGTCACGACCCGCACCCGAAATTTGGGCATGAGTCGTGTGTACGTCCAGCCTACGCCGCAGCATCGACGGTAGAACGCTGTTTAGGTCAAGTAACTATCTAATCCATCTCACAAGAATACCCAACTCCATAAGGAGACGTGGATATCATAAAATAATGCTGGATACTCAATCACATAAACTAAGCACGATGAGATATCAAGGTAAGCAAAGAAATACATGACAAGTCTAACGACAAAATAGTCATACCTGTAATCAGTAACATCCAATCCCCAAGTGTCAGAAACAAGTCCACTAAGGTCACAGTCTGGAAAATATTTTCCAGTCAAGAAGGAGCAAAGTACATCTCTAAATAGCAGTTCTATATTAATGATATAAACTATGTAGCAGTTCTAGATGGAAATATACGAGATGCATGTATAGGAACGAGAAATGTACAAAAAGGAATTACTGGAAATACTGTAAGTAAATGCAGGAAAAGAAACAATATGTCAACGAGCAAGAATCCTATGACTAAGTGTGTGAGTACTAGCTTTAACATGTGATCGGCTTAGGAACTTGATCAGGCTGGTTACATGTGATTAGCTATGATTCATGTAAGGTCAGGCTAACCGTTGGTTAGCTATGATGCATGTAGAGTTCAGGCTAATCACACGTAACAGCTATGAAGCATGTAAATGGTCAGGCCGCACCCGACGTGAGATGTGGGGTGATCTATGATTCATGTAAAGTTGGGTATGATCACATATCTACACTAAATTACTCCCCACCCCCGACTGGTATAATAGATCCAATCATGGTACGCTATGGCACGGGATTCCCTAGGGAGGTAGCAAATATCCCCAGAAATCAGTGTCTGTACATGCACAAGATAACAAGGAAATAAGTCTTGTACAAGCTACACCATGAACAAGGAATAATATCTCATGACGAGATCCGTATACACCAATCCGTGTAACCAGCGTGTCGAGAATATGGATATTTATACTAGATACAGTGAACATAGGGAATATCATAAATAAGAAACTAATCAGAGAATGTACTCGCCTGTGGTCCTGAGCAAAGTGTGAGGATCGATGTCCAAAGTGGGATCACAATGACCTATTTGTGGAATATAAATGTCAGGTAATGAATTAAGGAAATAATAGGTTTAAATAATTAAGTGCGAGGCTTCTAGGTCATATCTAAGGTTTACTGGTCAACTTAGTTAAAACTTGTCCATTTATATCATAATAGTACCTTTGGATAAAACTTAACTAAACTAGTTAACTTCTCTATCATACCAAGGTATCTAGTTTAATATTAGCTACTATTATATACTATATGTCAATAGTATATATAACAACTCTTATACATATAAAATCCATAACTTGTCTAGTATCTATATGTATCATACCTACCTTGTACTTATTACTAGATACTTAACACTCATGTCCATGAATCACCCTGACACACACTACTACACATTCACAGATACTGAGAACACACAGCTACACATCTACACACACACTGGCTCACTGGTCCCTCACTCTCAGCCCACACAGAATTCTGTTTACTGATGTACATAGGCCTAAAACACATGCTAGTACACACAGGATTCTAACCTTACTGAAATTAAACTAGCTACTGAACTATACAGGCACACACACACACAGAATTAATACACTGAACACACAGGTATCACTAACTGAGATACAGGTTTTACTCACACTAGCATTGAATACACACATTGGTTCATTCACTCATCTATACATTAATATCTGAGACACTCTCACCTAGCTATCTAACACACAGATACACTATCCGATTGACACACACAGGAAATTCAATACCCACACTAGATTCACACTGACATTCTACCCAAGATACTCACTGATACATTTTGACACAGGGTTCTACACTAAAATTCAACCCTGCTGCACACAGGCACAGTTCCTCACTCTCATAATACCTCACATACTGATACACAGTCCTATTTCTAGCTAAGACACAAGAATTAACACACAGGTAATAAAATCTGAAAAGAACCTAGGATACAACACTGAAAATTATTGATACACTAATCTTTCCCCTGTCTCCCAATACTGCTACCTGAGAAACTATTTCACTGAACCACTGATACCTAATTCTGCACACAGACACTGGTTTCATTGAGACACTTACACATAGATTCATACACATGGTACGCACTCACTGTCATTGATACTTAAGTTATCACTCACACACAGAAATTTTCACCTAGGCACTCTGAGAAACACACAGGTATTCACTCTCACTAACAGGGACACCCACACACAGTGCTAGTACACACACACACTCGGGTAGCTATTCACAGTCATTCTCAGGGATACACACAAACTGGAATTTAAATACCTACAAACACACAGGCAAAACACTGGTCTACACAGGGATCTAACACAAACATCAATCCTACACTACATTGATACATAATCACCCACTGCTCAACACACGGGTCCTAACTCACACTAATGCCCGACTGTGCACACTGAGAACTCCACCTTGTCTGACACCCCAAGACACGGGGACAAAAGACACACACTACATTCTCACACAGCACAGAAAATACACCCGACTGAACAGTAAAATCAAACACACAGCCCAGTGCACTCCACAGAACCCGATTGCACAGGAAAACCTCCAAATACCTATTGTACAGTGAATGCTCCCTAATCAACCCTAAAATCGAGATCCAACCCTTCACGTTGGAGCATGAAATCAGTCTACATGCAAACCCCTAGGGTTAGGGTTCACAAAATTGGGTAAAATCCAACGTAGGTCACCAAAACCCAAATCAAAACCCTAAATCGAAATCTAAACAATAGGGGGGTTTCCTAATGGCCAACAACAAGGGAAAAATAGAATTAAAATGGGAAAAATCCAGATTTTACCTATAGGGAGATGGTTTCCCTATGAAGGTTCTTCTTCCCCAAGGTTCCTTGACCCAAGCTCCCTGTTTCCCTTTGCTTTGGAGGAGGAAGATGGAATCCTAGGGTTTGATTCCGAATTTGGGGTGGGGGAAATGGCTTTTCTAATGGAGGCTAGGGTTTCTTTCTTCATGAAGGAAAAAAGGGTTGAGGGTGGCTCCCCTTTATAGTAAAAACTAGGTTTAGGGTTTCAAATGCATAGGATTAGGTTAATCTCCCATGTTAGGCCATGAAGGATTTAATTAACTAAGGTTTAGTCAATTCTAGGGTTTGAGGTTCTAAACCTAAAATTGAAATTCTAGGGTTTCTCTAGAATTTGGGTTTCAAATCAAGGTTTAGTCATTAGGGTTAGTCCTAATGAGTTCTAGGGTTTGACCTAAACCAAACACAACTAACAACATATAAACAGTTTAAAAAAAACTCAGCAGATTAATTAAATACATAATTATTCAAAATAGTGAAATTACACAAATGCCCAAATCTGGAAATGTGGTAGTGACAAGTCTACCCTCCTTAAAAGAATTTTGTCCTCGAAATTTAAAGTCCTCATAGTAGTGTTTACCCATACACATTATTATTTTCCATAAATAGTGAAATTCAACAACCCACATAATCCTGAAATAATCTACCTTGTCGTTTCGCAATTTTCAAAAATTTCTGAAATTACTATATTCCTGAAATATCCTCAAAAATAAAAATCAGTTTCTATTTCCTCACAATTCCCACGAATTTAAAAATAAAAATTTATACTCGGAATTTGATATCTGTTCCTCAAATTTAATTTCAATCAATGTATTGAATCTCGTCCCAAAAGTCTAAATTCAATAATAATCCATCAATGATCTTATTCTTTAGTTTCCTTTTTCCTCACAATACTCACCAGTGCGACACTTAGAGATCCTCCTAATGCAACGTCCAAAAAATTTTATAACTTGCGGTCAAATAAATACAATGATAATCTTCTTAATTTTCTCAAATGTTAGTGACATTCAATCATACCACAATCTTCATAAAAATTTATGATTTTAACAAATCGTCAATTCTGTCATTTTAAATTCTCAACTCTCTTCATTTAAATAAATATTTATCCTCAAAATTTAAAATACATTGTCTCTCTTTGTCAATTCATAACCTCTTCATTAATTCTTCACCACGGTCAAACCCCCAACAATCAAGGTCTAGGAAAACCCTACCTACCGTCATACAATATACAATCTAGAGAAAACATACATGGTTATGGTCACTTTTGTCATGGTATTGCAGTATCTGTCGAGGTGTACTACCAGCTACATTCTAGCAAGAGAATTATTGATACAAACTACGATACTAAGAAATCAATTAATCAATCAAACAGACAAAAAATGAACAGAAGGAAAGAACAGAACATAGCCTTCTAACCCATTACTTGGACATCTTCAACTTCTATCGTACACTTAACTCTGGCACATTTATTCACAAATTCCTGTCCCTATACACTGTTACCCATATCAACTAATCATTAGTCCACAACATCCATGAATACATCCTCATTGCATACACCTATCTATTGATACCTAGATATGATACCAAGAATCTCTAATACCACCATAGTTCAATGATGCATCCAAAGTTTGATACTTGTATCCCTTTAGATACCACTATTTCTACTACAAGCATACTCACTGCTAGCTTCTTACCTACTACAATTGTTTATACAAGTTGTTCTTATCACTCAACTGCACACCAAGTGCAACACACCATACTAAGTATTGCTCCTTCTAATGCAACTCTAGATGGACATCCAAGTTTGTTTGTAGTGCCATCTCAAGCATTCTCAAGCAAATAGATCCTTACACATGCACATCAACTACTCATATACTGTTATACATTTCTTACCCACCATAAAATTTTATCCTCAAAATAAAATAACCAAAATTTACTTCTCGAATGATTTAAAATAAAATGCATATACTTTCCTCAAAAGTCAAATACTCAATATCGAAAAAATAAATTTTAATCGCTTCCAAAATCTTTATAGCTTGACTATGTTTATTGAATTTAATTTGAATCCTCAAAATTTTAATAACATAAAATATTAACTCCTCTAAATTCTTAAAAATTGAAATTCATTTCCACTCTTCAAATTATAATTTTAATCCACAAGCATCTAAGTACACATATATGCTCACAGTCTCTAATACTCAAGGTGCACACAAATATATCAATTATCTATAACTCTCAACTGTGTACTGAATATTGCACTGCCTGGATTACTTGCACTATTACTTCCAATAATCAAAGTTATCATCACACGTATTTTTCTCCAATGATTTTCTATCCACATTAATTAATACACCAATCTAATTATCATCACACGAAGTTTTTACTGTCATTAGCACCTTGCTCAACAAATCTTTGATATAGAATCACTAGAACTATTGGTATGGTAACACTAGCTTCATCATTAGATTATCTCATCAAACTTATTAGAACTCAGAATTATTCGCACCTTTTATAATACACCTGTTTCTCTTTACTCTCATGGGCAAGTATATGGCTCCTCATCTCAATTGATGTATATGTATTTTCCTTTTAATCTTTTACAGACTGTTATACTAATCTGTGATACACTTCATACCTTTCATGATTAATCTTGATATTCCTCTACCCATGGCACACTCATTAATACCCTTTATGCATATACATTTCTTTACCCTTGACACACCCAAGTAATTAATCATCAAATTGAACATCATGCTCCATTAATCTTTAACACAATTCCTTGATACTTAATTATTTACATAAATCATCCAATTAGATGAATTCACGACTAGTCAGGACTGGCATGCTGACTCTGATACTTACTCTTGGAACCTTCACTGATACTCTTACTCCTCTTTCTATAATACCAATACATACCAATACTAATTATAATAACACCTATCATAGAACTATTGCTACAAGGTACTATGCTATGGGTATCTCTAGATTAATGCCTAATGCTCCTATGTCCAATTAAGAAACACTTACAAACTCACAAGTCACACTCAGTCAACACTAATAGAAGACACAAACAAAATTGCAAGTCACTAATTATCACACTAACAAGGATCCTTAAAGAAATAAGGCTCAAAAAGGAATTGGATCAAGGACTAAAGGTATCTTTACTGCTAGTAAAGAAAAGAAGCGATAGAACAAAGTCCTGGAATAACAAAAATAGATAAGTATTGAGATGAGACTTTAAGAACCATTTTAAGATACAACCTGATAATCATATACGTCTATCAGAAATTATGACACTCAGAATCCTCGCCACGCCAGTAAGCATAAATGCGATAAACGACAGGTTCCGTAACTATGGTATGCAACTCTATAATCATGTCATCTAGAATCCTCGCTACGCCAACCGGTATGGCTGCGAGAAACTCTAAATTCATAACTAAGATATGTACATCCAAGTCAGGTTCCTACGTTCTCGTCATGACAGCTAATGTGGCTGCGATAAACTCTAGGTTCCATAACCAAAGTAGACGTTTTACCTTTCTCACTGTCCTCATCAACATATGTCATCAGATGATACCGTAAGGTTTAGTCCGTAAAATTCATCTCGATAAAAATCAAACTCAACAACGATACCAAGAGTTAATTTTATAACTGATCAACAAGAATCTAATTCAATAACAACAAGCGAGAGCGGACGGAAACAAGAAAAATAATTAAATTAGAAATTATAACAAGATTCTCAAGGGGTTATCCCAGGAATATCCTAAATAATTTTGTGATTGAGTATCCTCTCTCATCCTAGTATCCGATGTCCTATATTCTATAGCAGGCACGCAGTAGTACAACTAGGACGTCGCTCTACTGTGACATCGTATAACTTGCGAAGTCTGACCTGCATGGGCCACCACTAAAAACGTGTCACGACCCGCACCCGGAATTTGGTCATGAGTCGTGTGTACGTCCAGCCTACACCGCAGCATCGGCGGTAGAACGCTGTCTAGGTCAAGTAACTATCTAATCCATCTCACAAGAATACCCAACTCCATAAGGAGATGTGGATATCATAAAATAATGCTGGATACTCAATCACATAAACTAAGCACGATAAGATATCAAGGTAAGCAAAGAAATACAAGACAAGTCTAACGACAAAATAGTCATACCTGTAATCAGTAACATCCAATCTCCAAGTGTCAGAAACAAGTCCACTAAGGTCACAGTCTGGAAAATATTTTCCAGTCAGGAAGGAGCAAAGTACATCTCTAAATAGCAGTTCGATATTAATGATATAAACTATGTAGCAGTTCTAGATGAAAATATACGAGATGCATGTACAGGAACGAGAAATGTACAAAAAAGAATTACTAGAAATACTGTAAGTAAATGCAGGAAAAGAAATAATATGTCAACGAGCAAGAATCCTATGACTAAGTGTGTGAGTACTAGCTTTAACATGTGATCAGCTTGGGAACTTGATCAGGCTGGTTACATGTGATTAGCTATGATTCATGTAAGGTCAGGCTAACCGTTGGTTAGCTATGATGCATGTAGAGTTCAGGCTAATCACACGTAACAGCTATGAAGCATGTAAATGGTCAGGCCGCACCCGACGTGAGATATGGGGTGAGCTATGATTCATATAAAGTTGGGTATGATCACATATCTACACTAAAATACTCCCCACCCCCGACTGGTATAATAGATCCAATCATGGTACGCTATGGCATGGGATTCCCTAGGGAGGTAGCAAATCTCCCCGGAAATCAGTGTCTGTACATGCACAAGATAACAAGGAAACAAGTCTTGTACAAGCTACACCATGAACAAGGAATAACATCTTATGACAAGATTCGTATACACCAATCCGTGTAACCAGCATGTCAAGAATATGGATATTTATACTAGATACAGTGAACATAGGGAATATCATAAATAAGAAACTAATCAGAGAATGTACTCGCCTGTGGGCCTGAGCAAAGTGTGAGGATCGATGTCCAAAGTCGGATCACAATGACCTATTTGTGGAATATAAATGTCAGGTACTGAATTACGGAAATAACAGGTTTAAATAATTAAGTGCGAGGCTTCTAGGTCATATCTAAGGTTTACTGGTCAAATTAGTTAAAACTTGTCCATTTATATCATAATAGTCCCTTTGGATGAAACTTAACTAAACTAGTTAACTTCTCTATCATACCAAGGTATCTAGTTTAATATTAGCTACTATTATATACTATATGTCAATAGTATATATAACAACTCTTATACATATAAAATCCATAACTTGTCTAGTATCTATATGTATCATACCTACCTTGTACTTATTACTAGATACTTAACACTCATGTCCATGAATCACCCTGACACACACTGCTACACATTTACAGATACTGAGAACACACCTACACATCTACACACACACTGGCTCACTGGTCCCTCACTCTCAGCCCACACAGAATTCTGTTTACTGATGTACACAGGCCTAAAACACATGCTAGTACACACAGGATTCAAACCTTACTGAAATTAAACTAGCTACTGAACTATACAGGCACACACACACACAGAATTAATATACTGAACACACAGGTATCATTAACTGAGACACAGGTTTTACTCACACTGGCATTGAATACACACATTGGTTCATTCACTCATCTATACATTAATATCTGAGACACTCTCACCTAGCTATCTAACACACAGATACACTATCCGGTTGACACACACAGGAAATTCAATACCCACACTAGATTTACACTGACATTCTACCCAAGATACTCACTGATACATTTTGACACAGGGTTCTACACTAAAATTCAACCCTGCTGCACACAGGCACAGTTCCTCACTCTCATAATACCTCACATATTGATACATAGTCCTATTTCTAGCTAAGACACAAGAATTAACACACAGGTAATGAAATCTGAAAAGAACCTAGGATACAATACTAAAAATTACTGATACACTAATCTCCCCCCCTTTCTCCCAATACTGCTACCTGAGAAACTATTTCATTGAACCACTGAAACCTAATTCTGCACACAGACACTGGTTTCATTGAGACACTTACACATAGATTCATACACATGGTACTCACTCACTGTCATTGATACTTAAGTTATCACTCACACACAGAAATTTTCACCTAGGCACTCTGAGAAACACACAGGTATTCACTCTCACTAACAGGGACACCCACACACAGTGCTAGTACACACACACACTCGGGTAGCTATTCACAGTCATTCTCAGGGATACACACAAACTGGAATTTAAATACCTACAAACACACAGGTAAAACACTGGTCTACACAGGGATCTAACACAAACATCAATCCCATACTACATTGATACATAATCACCCACTGCTCAACACACGGGTCCTAACTCACACTAATGCCCGACTGTGCACACTGAGAACTCTACCTTGTCTGACACCCCAAGACACGGGGACACAAGACACACACTACATTCTCACACAGCACAGAAAATACACCCGACTGAATAGTAAAATCAAACACACAGCCCAGTGCACTCCACAGAACCCGATTGCACAGGAAAACCTCCAAATACCTACTATACAGTGAAAGCTCCCTAATCAACCCTAAAATCGAGATCCAACCCTTCACGTTGGAGGATGAAATCAGTCTACATGCAAACCCCTAGGGTTAGGGTTCACGAAATTGGGGAAAATCCAACGTAGGTCACCAAAACCCAAATTAAAACCCTAAATCGAAATCTAAACAATAGGGGGTTTCCTAATGGCCAACAACAAGGGAAAAACAGAATTAAAATGGGAAAAATCCAGATTTTACCTATAGGGAGATGGTTTCCCTATGAAGGTTCTTCTTCCCCAAGGTTCCTTGACCCAAGCTCCCTGTTTCCCTTTGCTTTGGAGGAGGAAGATGGAATCCTAGGGTTTGATTCCGAATTTGGGGTGGGGGAAATGGCTTTTCTAATGGAGGCTAGGGTTTCTTTCTTCATGAAGGAAAAAAGGGTTGAGGGTGGCTCCCCTTTATAGTAAAAACTAGGTTTAGGGTTTCAAATGCATAGGATTAGGTTAATCCCCCATGTTAGGCCATGAAGGATTTAATTAACTAAGGTTTAGTCAATTCTAGGGTTTGAGGTTCTAAACCTAAAATTGAAATTCTAGGGTTTTTCTAGAATTTGGGTTTCAAATCAAGGTTTAGTCATTAGGGTTAGTCCTAATGAGTTCTAGGGTTTGACCTAAACCAAACACAACTAACAACATATAAACAGTTTAAAAAAAACTCAGCAGATTAATTAAATACATAATTATTCAAAATAGTGAAATTACACAAATGCCCTAATCTGGAAATGTGGTAGTGACAATGTTAATTGTATCTAGTGTAGATATCCATGTTCTCTTGACACTATGGCTACACAGATTGGTATATCCGGATCTCGTTATGAGATGTTATTCCTTAGTATATGGTGTATGTGGTGCAAGTATTGTTTCATTGGTTATCTTGTACATGTACAGACACTAATTCTCGGGAAGAGTCGCTATCTTCTTGGGGAATCTCGTGCCATAGCATACCATGGTTGGACCTATTATACCAGTCGAGGGTGGGTAGTACTTTAGCGTAGATATCTGATCAATTCCCCTATTGTATCAAGTATTATTGTTAAATAGTGTTAATCATACACCACACGTATGATTAGCTAGGCCATATATATTGTATTATGTTCCCAAATAGTCATATATTAAAGCTAGTACTCACACACTTAGTCATTAGTATTCTTGTTCATTGACATATTATTCATTATTGTGCTTATTGTATATCTCTCGTATGTATTGTGCATCTTGTATATTCACATCTATTTACTGTTATATAATTTTTATTATTGATTAGAACTGCTGTTAGAGATGTACTCTGCTCCTTTCCTAACTGGATATATTTTTCTCAGATGACACTGAGGAGTGGTACCCTACACATTATGGACCCCAGGATATTGTGGGCTTAGAGTCAGAGACTCTGGCTCAGGAGTGACTCATCTCGACTGAGACAGATGACCCGGGATTAGTACCTTCTTAGTATTTTTTATACTGGATTTGTCTCCAGCTTATTTGTTAGCATTCTTTCAGACTCACTGATGTATTATTTTAGACTCATGAGTTATATGTGACTATTTTGATTCATTATCATATTCGTGCTCGTTCTATCTTAGATCTGTGATTGAGTATATTGTTACTGTTGGTGGTTTATTATATTGCTAGATAGATTACCTAGATAGCATTCTACCGTCGATTCTGCAGCATAGGCTAGGCATTGTTTCTGACTTGCATCCTTACATCGGGTACGGATCGTGACAACGTCCAAAACTAGAATACTGGAGAGTGGGGGCAGATAATGGCCAGCTACATATACTTAGAGCACGCCAGTACTCCGCATATACGCTAAAGATGTAATATATGGAGGTTAACACTATAATCCATCAGTCAATCCTAGGATAAACGGTCCTAGGTGTCTCAATCACAAGTAGATAAGAATATACAAGAAATATGATCATCAGGAGCAAAATAGTAAATTATCCCAAACAAAATAAAGAGTATAAGTTATAAAATAACCTATAAACCAAATATACATAGATGATTATGAAGCTAGTAATACAAAATAAAGAGTATAAGTTATAAAATAAAGAACTAGCAGAGTATAAGTTAAACATGATCAATACTAGCCATGGTCTATAATACCCTAATCATGTCATTGCCCGTAGGCGAAATATCAAGTCCAAAACACGAGCTAACACGGACTCGGTAGCTAAACGCCTCAAAATAATATACAGTACGAGATCTAGTGGGGATAGAAGGAAATCCACTCAGGCTGTCTGGTGCTCCTGGTAGTCACCATCCGCAGGAAAGTAAGTAAGATCCACGGGCTCTGCTATCGGATCTGGCCAAGCAAAACCAGTGGGGTCAGACCCCCAAATAGCAGGTACCACAAAGGAAGCCAATCTAGGAGCTAAAACCAGCAAAAATACATAAAGCTACATTACACTAAGCAACATGAATAAATAAATGTGGGTCGAGACTTGTGCACTACCACTACACTTATCCCGAGAAAAGAAGGACAAAAGCTTAAAATCATATATCCACTAGGAATATAATAAGCACCATATAAACATGAATATAACTGGATACATAAAACATGCCAAAAAACTGAGACATGCCAAGGATAAGAAAAGAAAACATGAGTAAGGATAGTCGGCAATCAACGAAAAGATTCAGGAACTCCTCAAAAAAGGAACTATAACCCTTAAACCAAACAAGGACCAGGATTATGATTCTTTTTTTGAGTCAGATCTAGTCTCAAGTCACTTACCGATACACATAACTATAACAGAAAGTAAGACTCTAGCAACATAAGTAAATATTACAAGTTCACATGCACAAGATGGCTCAATCACAACTATACAGTAAAATGCAGTGTTAAGGTACATAACTTGAGTCACCCCAGAAATCCCACGCACAGAGAACATAAGAATACTGCTACTAGTCACTACCTACTAAACACTGGTCAAATGTACATAGGGTATAAATATCCCCTTCTAATACATATGCCTGGGTCGAGTCATGTGTACATAGAGTATAAATTATCCTCTACTAATACAAATATTTGGTCGTATTAAATGTACATTGAGTGTAAATTATCATGTACTAATACATATGCCAAGTTGTATCCATATGTACATAGAGTGTAAATCATCTTCTACTACTACATATGCCTGGTCGTATCCGTATGTACATAGAGTGTAAATCATCCTCTACTTGTACATATGCCTGGTTGTATCAAATGTATATAGAGTGTAAATTATCCTCTACTAATACAAATGCCTGGTCATATCCATATGTACATAGAGTATAAATCATCCTCTACGAATACATAACCTGGTCGTATCCATATGTACATAAAGTTTAAATCATCCTCTACTAATACATATGCCTGGTCGTCGGGATATCGATAGGTAACATGTACTAGGAAGGTGTATATAGGGTGGAAGGCCCCTAACTAAACAAAATTTTATGTCGGGACAATCATAGAATAAATAGACATATAAGCAATAAATACAAGAAAGCCAGGTACAAACAATCAAGGAGTACAAGAAAAGAAATCACATGCAAAAGAGAATATGATCCGTATACCGTCGGTATACTACAGTATACCGTCGGTATACCGGTCTAGAGACATAAAAACATACAGCAAGTTCTGGATTTCAACAAATCGGTATATAGTTGGTATACTAGATTATACCTTCGGTATGCCTCTCTAAGTAGGCAAGAAAGCTGCTCGAAAATAAGATTCCACAAATCGGTATATCGTCGGCACAGCATAGTGCACCATCGGTTTGTTGGCCAAGGCAAATATCTAACGATGTCGTCATGATTGGTATACTATAGTATACCGTAGGTATACTATAGTATACCATTAGTATGCCAGAAAGGGTTACTGAGAAATATCTAGAAATCAAGTCAGTCTAAATCGGTATAACGTCGGTATACTTCAGTATACCGTCGGTATGCTGATCTCCGAGGGAAACTATGCCATGGTCAAATCTGATTCCGGGACCAAAATTAAACCCCAGAAATCACCAAAACTAAGTCTAACAAGAAGTTAAGTCTAGGGTTAAGTCTTATATCACAATATGGACAAAAACTCACGGTCACAACTACGGTACCGTTCTTTGTTACCGAGTTACCAAATGGGACGGGACAAGATTCTACCAAAATTCAAAATCGAGATGGTAAAAAGGCAAAAAGAACGAGATGAACAATAATAGTAAAGCTAGTCTAAATGAAAAAATAAATACCAAAGCTCCAGGAAAAAAAAAGAACAAAAAGCAAGGAAAGTCCATATAATCGGCAAGATATACTTGCTTACAGCGAGATTCCAGCCTCAACCTTGTAGTCCACCACCACGAAGGGGTTCAGAAATCACTCTCCTGGTCTCAAAACCAAGCTCCAAGCTCAAGAGAAAAAGGGGTGGAGAGAAAAGAGAGCAAGAGAAATGAGAAATGAAAATAAACCAAGTACTATTTATAGAGAGATTCACAAAAATATCTCAAAAAAGTAAAACAAATATCTGTCGGGCAGTACACCGTCGGTATATTCTAGTACACTGTCGGTATACAGATCAGGTAGTAAAGTTTTAAATTTTTAAGTTTCAAAATCCCACAAAATCCAGAAAATAAATAAAATATGCAGTATAAAATAAGCATCCATATACCAATATAGATGTTGTGAGACAAAGTCTCACACTTACTATAAACTCTACTTCAAACTATGTTTTTACTTATTTCTGTTCACTCTCACTTGTTGTTGTTGAATTTGATTCTTGAAGTTCGTTGTTAAATTTTATTCTTATATCGAGATAAATTTTAAAGACTAAATTAGGGTATATTCTGATAACATAATTTGGTAGGGACAAAAAAAAAGGTAAACGTCTGCTTTTGTTATGGTGTCTAGAGTTTATCGTAGCCATATTAGATGGTGTGGCAAAAACATAGAGCCAATTTTGGGATTTATTTATCTTGGTTATGGAATCTAGAGATTTTGTAGCCATGCTAGCTGGCAATACAAGAATTTAGATAACATAATTTGAGAGGTATGTACATTGGTTATGGACTCTATAGTTTATCGCAGCTTTGCTTACTAGCGTGACGATGATTCTGGGTAACAAAATTTCAGATAGATATATATGATTATCATATTGTATCTTAAATTGGTTCTTAACATATGACCTCTATCATTCTACTCCTGTTATTATAGAATTTTGTTCCATCACCTTTCGTAGCTCAGGAATAGAGATATCCTTAGTTCCTCTATTTCAGTTCCTCATAGAGCTTTATTTCAATAGTATCTGAGGTTCCTTGGATAGTGTAGTGGTTTGTTTACTTGCAGATAGGTTGTGTCAAGTTGAGTATTGGTGTTGTTTTTAGGGAGTGTAGCTTGCGAGTTTGAGAGTGGTTCATTGTTCGATATATAAGAATCATGTATCAGTATATAAGCCTAGAAGTAACTCGAAGCGTAGTATTGTAACAATGGATCTAAGGTTTGTGTCAGAGTATAGTTAGTGATTGGTACCTTGGTATTAGAAATAATAGAGTTATGAGAGGGAGTAGCATACCCATTTGTGATTCTAGGTATTGGTATCATTTTATCATACATGTTTTAGATGGATATAGGGTCATATAGTTTAGTGATCCAAGTAGCAATTAAATATCATGAAATTATTTTGGGAATTAATAGAGCCTCAATATTCTATTGGTGTTTGATACTTGGTTGTGTAGAGATATATATCCATGAGATATATTAAAGAGTGAACCATGGTAGAGTGATACCGATAAGTGTAATGGTAAGTATAATAGTATTAGAATGTATTGTGCTAGGTAGTAGCACTCGAGCTACATATGGAAGTTGTGTATTAGTATGGGTAGTAGTGTGTGTGATAAACTATTGTGAGTGTTAAGAAGTTAGTGTATGTGTACCAAGAGTGCCTAGAGAGTGCAAGTATTCAGGGTGTACTAAGATTTGATTAAGTAACATGTGATATGTATCAATATAATTTTAGTAAGTATTATTATTTGTGATGATATTAGCTAGGTGTACCAATGCGATATTGAGGTAGGACATATAAGGGGTGAGTCATGGAGCATAAGGTGCAGGTGTATTAGACAATGAGAATAGAAGTAACCTGTATAGGTGTCACGACCCGCACCCGGTTTAGGGGCACGAGAGCGTGGGTACGTCCAGCCTACGCCGCAGCATCGGCGGTAGAACGCTGTCTAGGTCAAGTACTATCTAAACAATCTCACGCTAGTATCCAACTCCATAAGGAGACGTGGATATCATAAAATAAATCTAGAAATACTCAATCACAACTACAGCACGATAGGAAAATGAAGAAATAAAAGAATACAACACAAGTCTAATGACACAATAATCATACCTGAAATCAGTAACAACCAATCCCCAAGTGTCAGAGACAAGTCCACTAAGGTCACAGTCTGGAAAAATATTTTCCAGTCAGGAAGGAGCAAAGTACATCTCTAAATAGCAGTTCTATATAAATGACATAAGCTATGTAGCAGTTCTAGATGGAAACATACCAGATGCATGTATAGGTACGAGAAATGTACAATGAAAGAAATACTGGAAATACTGTAAGTAAATGCAGGAAAAGAAACAATATGTCAATGAGCAAGAAACCTATGACTAAGTGTGTGAGTACTAGCTTTAATATGTGATCGGCTTGGGAACTTGATCAGGCTGGTTACATGTGATTAGCTATGATTCATGGAAGGTCAGGCTAACCATTGGTTAGCTATGATGCAGGGAGAGGTCAGGCTAATCACACGTAACAGCTATGAGGCATGGAGATGGTCAGGCCGCACCCGACGTGAGATGTGGGGTGAGCTATGATGCATGGATAGTTGGGTATGATCACATATCTACACTAAAATACTCCCCAAACCCCCGACTGGTATAGTAGATCCAATCATGGTACGCTATGGCACGGGATTCCCTAGGAAGGTAGCAAATCTCCCCGGGAATCAGTGTCTGTACATGCACAAGATAACAAGGAAACAAGTCTTGTACAAGCTACACCATGAATAAGGAATAACATCTCATGACGAGATCCGTGTATACCAATCCGTGTAACCATCGTGTCAAGATCATGGATATTTACACTAGATACAGTGAACATAGGAGATATCATAAATTAGAAACTAATCAGAGAATGTACTCGCCTTGGGTCCTTAGCTGGTAAAACCAATGTCCTGTCCCAGAGTATCGTCTGGAGGAACCAACAGTCCTAAAATATATCAAATACAACATTTGCATCAGGTGCTACACATCACAAATATATGAACTCAGGGGCTCTGCCAGGCACGGCTCTAGTCAACTAGGGTCATCTAGTAGGGCTACGTATATAATACACATTACACTTATTATACTTACAATATTTATACATGCACTACTTTAATGTATTTACAATATATATATGCCCTTTAAATACATATCTAATTTATACTAGTTGAACCATACGTATACTCAAATACATGCAAAAACACTGTTTAAATATACATATATTTTGTTAACATCATTTTAGAATATACTAATATTAATTTACCAATTCAAATTTATACTATATATATATGTGTACAGATGCCAATTAATTCAAAAATACGTTTTATTACACTTATACTACATGAAATTATACCGATTAAATATATGTATCATTATACCAAAATATACATATATACATATATATATACCAAAATAGTTATATACATATACTAAAATATATATACATATATACCAATCAATTACATACACTGGAATGCGTATTTACGTATATAAATCGTTTTGAAATTAATTTGAACAAAATTACAAATAGAAGTTTATTTATAAAAATCTAGGATTTATGTAAAAGCCATCATATATTTCATTTATAGTAAAATTGGTCTCCAGCCCAAATAAACAAATTTTGATCTTATTTATTTATTATTGAAACTACATTTTAAATAAAAAATATAAACCCCAAAATGATTACATTTGCATAATCAGAACCCTTATATATATACATAACTAAATTAATTAAAACTAACAAATTAATTATCAATTAACTGATTAATTTAACTAAACTGGTTAATTCAACTAACTACTGATTATATAACTAAACTAATTAAAAAATTTAACTAATGATTAATAATTAACTAACTATTACTTATTACTAATTAATCTATTATATACTTAACCTAAAATTTACAGAATTACTTAACCTAAAATTACTAATCACTTAACCTAACATTACAGAATTTCAAAGAAAGGAAAAGGGGAAAGGGAAGGAGAGGCTCACGAGGTGTCCGTCGCCGGCGCGGTGGTTCGCCGGGGTCGGCGCTCGTCTCGGCGGATCTCGGTTCGAGGGGAGGCGGTCGGCGGCTGTTCGATTCCAGCGGCGCTCGAGGATCTGGGCGGCTGTTCGATTCCAGCGGCGCTCGAGTTCGACGACGCGGCGGCGGCTTCGAGGCGGTCGGCGGTCTGCAGCGACGGCGTGGAGCTCGAGAGGCGGGCTCGGCGCTCGAGGAGACGGCTCGGCGCTCGAGGACGACTGCGCTTGGATCGAGGGGCGGGCTCGGCGCTCGAGGAGACGGCTCGGCGCTCGAGGAGACGGTCTCGCCGGATCCCAGGCGGTTGCAGGCGGCCACCGGCGTTCGACGACGACGAGGAGGGCTCGATCTAGGGTTCTGGGTTCTCTGGGGATGTGCGTCGGGGTCGTGTCCGGGGTCGGACACGGCGGTCTGGTGTCTGTGGGGGGAGACGTGTCCGGGATGGACACGAGGGTCTGTTGTGGGGACGTCCGGGTTGAATGTACTGATGTGGGGGTTGTGTCCGGGTGTGTCGGACACGGAAATCTGATTGTAATATTGTAACCGAACCCAGAAAATGAATGGA